>OU342742.1:235699889-236058839 GCA_910589775.1 Avena eriantha | reverse complement strand
AAACGAACAAAACCTAGATCTAATCTAGATAAAAGCCAAGATCTAATCTATTAGACATGAGCAACGAGATAGATGGGAACTAACCCTCGTAGATCCGAAAACGTTAACGAGATTAGATCTCGTGGTCGATGTAGTCGATCACTTGCCGATCTCAAGATCGTGTGGACGATCCTTCTGGCGTCGCGTTCCAGCAGCGCTTCCGCCGTTGGTCAAGTAGACGATCCTTCCGGCGCCACGATTCGGCAGCGCTTCCGCAGTCGGTCACACGTGCGGAGTCGAAGTAGACCTTCCTCTCCCCGTTCCAGCGAGCAGCGGAGGTAGTATATCTTCTCCACGAAATCCCAGCAACACGACGGCGTGGTGGTGGTGGTGGTGGAGTAGAGAATTCTGCAGGGCTTCGCCTATGCCTGTGCAGAAGATGGTGGAGGAGAGAGGCAGCAGAGATTGGACGTTATGAGAGCAGGGGTGGAGGGGGCGCCCCTGCCCCTCTATTTAAAGAGGGGAGGCGCCTAGGGAGGGGGAGTCCTTGTAGGACTCCCCTCCCTCTCTATGGCCGGCGGATTGGAGGTGGGGGGAGGAGTCCTCCTCCCCCACGACTCCGTATCTCGACCCACCAGGACTCCTTGATCCCTATCTTGATTTTCAAGCAAACTCCAAGATATCTTCCAGAACCTTCCGGAACATTCCGAAACCTTCTAGAATCCTCATACAAACACTCCGGAACATTTCCTATCTCATAAAATGATCTCCTATATATGAATCTTATTCTCCGGACCATTCCGGATCTCCTCGTGATGTCCCAAATCCAATCCGAGACTCCGAACAACATTCGGTCTCCAACGCACATTCCATATCTACTTAAAACAACTTCGAACCTTAAGTGTGTCACCCTACGGTTCGTGAATATATAGACATGATAGAGACACATCTCCTATCAATAACCATCAGCGGGATCTGGAGATCCATAATGGCTCCCACATACTCAACGATGACTTCGCGATCGATTGAACCACTTACATATGAAACTAATTCCCTTTGTCTCGTGACACTATACTTATCTGAGGTTTGATCGTCGGTATCTCCATACCTAGTTCTACCTCGTTACTGATAAGTACTCTTTACTCGTTCTGTGATATGTCATCCCTTGTGACCTAGTCACATGCTTGCAAGCTAACTAGATGACATTCCACCGAGAGGGCCCAGAGCATATCTATCCGTCATATGGATGGACAAATCCCAATCTTGGTTCATGCGCTTCAACACATACTTTCAGAATACCCAATGACACTTTTATAACCACCCAGTTACGAAGCGGCGTTTGATGTCATCAAAGTATCCATCCGGTGATGGTGATTAACACAACCTCATGGTCGAAGGAATAGGTTACTATGTATTTGAAAGCTTACAGCAATACGAAATTAATGACTTGATCTTATGCTACGCTTACTATGGGTGTGTGTCCATCACATCATTCTCTTAATGATATAACCTTGTTATTAATAACATCCAATGTCCATGATCAGGAAACCATGATCATCAATTAATCAACAAGCTAGTTTCAACAAGAGGCTTACTAGGGACTCTCTTATGTTTACAAAACACACATGTATTAGTGTTTCCTAATAATACAATTATAGCATGGGATGTAAACATTCATCATAAACACAAAGATATAATAATAATCACTTTTATTATTGCCTCTTGGGCATATCTCCAACAGTCTCCCACTTGCACTAGAGTCAATAATCTAGATTACATGGTAATATACCGAACACCCATGGCGTTCTGGTGTTGGTCATGCTTTGCCCTAGGGAGAGGTTTGGTCAACGGATCTGCCACATTCAGATCAGTGTGTACTTTGCAAATCTTTATGTCACCATCTCGGACATGCTCACGAATAGCGTGGAAATGTAGCTTGATGTGCTTCAGCTTGCTATGTGACCTTGGCTCCTGCGCATGGCTATGGCACCTGTGTTGTCACAGTAGATGGCCATCGGGTCCAACGCACTGGGAACCACGCCGAGTTCAGTAATGAATTCCTTCATCCAAATAGCTTCTTGTGCAGCCTCCGAAGCAGCTATGTATTCCGATTCAGTTGAAGATTTCGCCACAACGCTTTGCTTCACACTCCTCCAGCTCACTGCAGCACCATTCAAAATAAATACGTATCCCGACTGTGACTTCGAGTCATCCGGATTGGTGTTCCAACTAGCATCGGTGTAACCATTTACAACAAGCTGTTCATCACCTCCATAAGAAAGAACCATATCCTTAGTCCTATTTAGGTACTTTAGAATATTCTTGACCGCTGTCTAGTGTTCCACTCCAGGATCACTTTGATATCTGCTAGTCAAACTAACAACATGTGCTATATCCGGTCTAGTACACAACATGGCATACATGATAGAACCTATGGCTGAGGCATAGGGAATATTATTCATCTTTTCTCTATCTTCTGCCGTAGCTGGACTTTGAGTTTTACTCAAGGTCTTACCTGACAACATGGGCACGAACCCTTTCTTGCTATCTTCCATTCTAAACTTCTTTAGAACTTTGTCTAAGTATGTACTTTGTGAAAGCCCTATTAGGCGTCTTGATCTATCTCTATAAATCTTGATGCCTAGAATGTATGCCGCTTCGCCAAGATCCTTCATTGAAAAACTATTATTCAAATAGGTTTTGACGCTATTAAGAAGTTCTATATCATTCCCAATCAACAATATGTCATCTACATACAGTACTAGGAATGCTACAGAGCTCCCACTCACTTTCTTGTAAATACAAGCTTCTCCATAAGTTTGTATAAATCGAAAGTTTTTGATTACTTTATCAAAACATTGATTCCAACTACGGGATGGTTGCTTCAGTCCATAAATGGAGCGCTGAATTTTGCATACCTTGTCAACATCTTTAGGATCGACAAAACCCTTGGGTTGTACCATATACAACTCTTCCTCAATGTCACCATTAAGGAACGCTGTTTTGACATCCATCTGCCAAATCTCATAATCGAAATATGCAGCAATTGCTAACAAAATTCTCACAGACTTTAGCTTTGCTACTGGTGAGAAAGTCTCATCATAGTCAACTCCTTGAATTTGTCGGAACCCTTTCACGACAAGTCGAGCTTTATAGACGGTAACATTACCATCAGCATCTGTTTTTCTCATGAAAATCCATTTGTTCTCGACAGCCTTACGGCCATCCGGTAAGTCCACCAAAGTCCACACTTGGTTTTTGTACATGGATCCCATTTCGGTTTTCATGGCTTCTAGCCATTTGTCGGAATCTGGGCTCACCATAGCTTCTTCATACGTCGTAGGGTCATTAGCGTTGTCCATTAACATGACGTTCAAGGCAGAGTCGTACCAATCAGGAGTGGTACGAACCCTCGTTGACCTGCGATGTTCAGTAGTAACTTCGTTTGAAGTTTCATGATCATTATCATTAGCTTCCTCTTCAATTGGTGCAGGCGGCACCAAAACATCTTCCGGTGCTGCGCTACTCTCAAATCCGAGAGAAGGTTCAACAACCTCATCGAGTTCTACTTTCCTTCCAGTCACCTCTTTCGAGAGAAACTCCTTCTCAAGAAAGGATCCATTCTTTGCAACGAAAACTTTGCCTTCAGATCTATGATAGAAGGTATACCCAATCGTTTCTTTAGGGTATCCTATGAAGACGCATTTCTCCGCTTTGGGTTCTAGCTTATCAGGTTGTAACTTCTTTACATATGCTTCGCAACCCCAAACTTTAAGGAACGACAACTTAGGTTTCTTACCAAACCACAATTCGTACGGTGTTGTTTCAACAGATTTAGATGGTGCCCTATTTAAAGTGAATGCGGCTGTCTCTAATGCATAGCCCCAAAATGACAACGGTAAATCTGTAAGAGACATCATAGACCGAACCATATCTAAGAGAGTTCGTTTACGACGTTCGGACACACCATTACGCTGTGGTGTTCCCGGCGGTGTCAACTGTGAAAGTATTCCACATTTCTTTAAATGCATGCCAAACTCATAACTCAGATATTCACCTCCACGATCAGAACGTAGAAACTTAATCTTCTTGTTACGATGATTTTCCACTTCACTTTGAAATTCCTTAAACTTCTCGAAAATTTTGGACTTATGTTTCATAAAGTAGACATACCCATATCTACTCAAGTCATCCGTGAAAGTGAGAACATAACGATATCCACCACGCGATGCTACACTCATTGGACCGCACACATCGGTATGTATTATTTCCAATAAGTCTGTAGCTCGCTCCATTGTACCCGAGAATGGAGTCTTAGTCATTTTTCCCATTAGACATGCTTCGCATCTTTCAAGTGATTCAAAATCAAGTGATTCAAGAAGTCCATCTGAATGGAGTTTCTTCATACGCTTCACTCCAATGTGACCAAGACGACAGTGCCACATGTATGTAGAATTATCATTCAATTTCATTCGTTTAGCATCTATGTTGTGAACATGTGTATCACTACTATCGAGATTCAGTAAGAATAAACCATTCATCTCAGGTGCATTACCATAAAAGATATTACTCATATAAATCGAACAACCTTTATTCTCGGACTTAAAAGAGTAACCGTCTCGCAATAAACAGGATCCAGATATAATGTTCATGCTTAACGCAGGCACCAAATAACAATTATTTAAATTTAAAAATAATCCCGAAGGTAGATGTAGAGGGAGCGTGCCGACGGCGATCACATCAACCTTGGAGCCATTTCCAACGTGCATCGTCACCTCGTCTCTTGCCAGTCTTCGTTTATTCCGCAGCTCCTGTTTCGAGTTACAAATATGAGCAACCGAACCAGTATCAAATACCTAGGCACTACTACGATTACTAGTAAGATACACATCTATAACACATATATCAAATATACCTTTCTTCTTGATGTTGCCGTTCTTCAGATCCGCCAGGTACTTGGGGCAGTTACGCTTCCAGTGACCAGCACCCTTGCAGTAGAAACACTCAGTTTCAGGATTAGGACCAGCCTTGGGCTTCTTAGCAGGTGCGGCAGCTTTCTTGCCGTCCTTCTTGAAGTTTCCCTTGTTCTTAGGCTTGCCCCGTTTCTTGAAATTGGTGGTCTTATTGACCATCAACACTTGGTGCTCCTTCTTGATCTCCACTTCAGCAGTTTTCAGCATGGACGATAGTTCAGGCAACGTCTTGTTCATGCAGTGCATGTTGTAGTTCATCACAAAGTTCTTGTAACTTGGTGGTAGTGATTGAAGGAGACGGTGAATCCCCAATTCATTAGGAATCGATATTCCCAACTCTTGGAGCTTCTTTGCGTACCCAAACATGGTGAGCACGTGCTCGCTAACGGAGCTTCCTTCTTCCATCTTACAGTTAAAGAATTTTTCGGAGGCCTCATAGCTCTCCATGGCCGTGCGAGTCTCAAAAATTATCCTGAGCTCCTTAATGATCTCGAACGGGTCATGGTGCTCAAAACGCTGTTGGAGCTCCGCTTCTAAACCGTACAGGATGGCACACTAAACTGTGGAGTAATGATTCTTCCGAGTGGCGAAAACATTCTTTTCGTCATCGGTGGCATTATCTGCAGGTGGGTCACCTAGCGGTGCATCGAGCACATATGTCAACTGACCAGCCCTGAGGACGATCTTCAGTCCACGGAACCAGTCCGTGAAATTGCTTCCATTGTTCTTAAGTTTTTCTTTCTCTAGGAACGCATTGAAATTGATGGAGGGGGTCGCCATAATCTACAACAATTTGCAAGTAGTTTAGACTAAGTTTATGACAAATTGAGTTCAAATTTAATTATTAAACTAACTAGGTGAACTCCCACTCAAAACAACATCCCTCACATTGTCTTAGTGATTACACGAACCAAGTCCACTACACCAAGTCCGATCTTCACGAGAGAAGATGTAGTTTCATCGGCGAACAATCTTCATGTTCATCATATCAATTATATGACTCATGCTCTACCTTTCGGTATTCCGTGTTCCGAGACCATGTCTGTACATGCTAGGCTCGTCAAGACAACCTTAGTTTCCGCATGTGCAAATCTGGCTTGCACCCGTTGTATGCACACGTAGAATCTATCACATCCGATCATCACGAGATGCTTCGAAACGACGAGTCTTAGCAACGGTGCCAACTAAGGGTGAACACTTTATTACTTGATATTTAGTGAGAGGGATCATCTTATAATGCTACCATCGCGATCTAAGCAATACAAGATGCATAAAGGATTAACATCACAGGTAATTCATAATTAGTGTGATATGATATGGCCTTTTCTTCTTGCGCCTTTGATCTCCATCTCCAAAGCACGAACATGATCTCCATCATCACTAGCATTGCGTCAAGGTCAGTGGCGCCGCTTCATGGTTGTCCATCATCACCAGCAACTATTACAACTACTTGGAATAAAGCTATTACAAGATGAATAGACACGCAGGTCTTAACAGAATTAAAGACAACCATTAGGCTCCTGCCGGTTGCCATATTACAACAAGGATCATTGCATACATCAAATACAATCACAATCACATGTTGGCCATATCACATCACAAAACCCCTGCAAAAACAAGTTAGACGCCTCTAATTTTCTTTGCAAGTTTTACGTGGTTTGGGGCTTTCGCATAAGACCGATCTTACCTACAAACAAGAACCACAACGTTGATACAAGTGTTGTCAAGATGCTCATTGTAAATTGAATCTTAACTATGGTGGGAGAGACAGACACCCGCAAAGCCACTTGTGCAAAGCAAGTTGCACGTCAAGCGTGGAGCAAGTCTCATGTGCGATGACATGTAATGTTAGCCCGAGCCGCTTCATCCCACCATGCCGCAAGATGCAAAGTACACGCTAAGACACCGACAACAAAAGCATCAACGCCCACAAAACCATTGTGTTCTACTCGTGCAACAGATCTACGCATAGATACGGCTCTGATACCACTGATGGGTTCGTAGCATGGAAAACAAGAATTTTCTACCGCAAGAACAAACAAAACCTAGATCTAATCTAGATAAAAGCCAAGATCTAATCTATTAGACATGAGCAACGAGATAGATGGGAACTAACCCTCGTAGATCCAAAAACGTTAACGAGATTAGATCTCGTGGTTGATGTAGTCGATCACTTGCCGATCTCAAGATCGTGTGGACGATCCTTCTGGCGTCGCGTTCCAGCAGCGCTTCCGCCGTCGGTCAAGTAGACGATCCTTCCGGCGCCACGATTCGGCAGCGCTTCCACAGTCGGTCACACGTGCGGAGTCGAAGTAGACCTTCCTCTCCCCGTTCCAGCGAGCAATGAAGGTAGTAGATCTTCTCCACGGAATCCCAGCAGCATGACGGCGTGGTGGTGGTGGTGGAGTAGAGAATTCTGCAGGGCTTCGCCTATGCCTGTGCAGAAGATGGTGGAGGAGAGAGGCGGCAGAGATTGGACGCTATGAGAGCAGGGGAGGAGGGGGCGCCCCTGCCCCTCTATTTAAAGAGGGGAGGCGCCTAGGGAGGGGGAGTCCTTGTAGGACTCCCCTCCCTCTCTATGGCCGGCGGATTGGAGGTGGGGGGAGGAGTCCTCCTCCCCCACGACGCCGTATCTCGACCCACCAGGACTCCTTGATCCCTATCTTGATTTTCAAGCAAACTCCAAGATATCTTCCAGAACCTTCCGGAACATTCCAAAACCTTCTAGAATCCTCATACAAACACTCCGGAACATTTCCTATCTCATAAAATGATCTCCTATATATGAATCTTATTCTCCGGACCATTCCGGATCTCCTTGCGATGTCCCGAATCCAATCCGAGACTCCGAACAACATTCGGTCTCCAACGCACATTCCATATCTACTTAAAACAACTTCGAACCTTAAGTGTGTCACCCTACGGTTCGTGAATATATAGACATGATAGAGACACATCTCCTATCAATAACCATCAGCGGGATCTGGAGATCCATAATGGCTCCCACATACTCAACGATGACTTCACGGTCGATTGAACCACTTACATATGAAACTAATTCCCTTTGTCTCGCGACACTATACTTATCCGAGGTTTGATCGTCGGTATCTCCATACCTAATTCTACCTCGTTACTGATAAGTACTCTTTACTCGTTCCGTGATATGTCATCCCTTGTGACCTAGTCACATGCTTGCAAGCTAACTAGATGACATTCCACCGAGAGGGCCCAGAGCATATCTATCCGTCATATGGATGGACAAATCCCAATATTGGTTCATGCGCTTCAACACATACTTTCAGAAGACCCAATGACACTTTTATAACCACCCAGTTACGAAGCGGCGTTTGATGTCATCAAAGTATCCATCCGGTGATGGTGATTAACACAACCTCATGGTCGAAAGAATAGGTTACTATGTATTTGAAAGCTTACAACAATACGAACTTAATGACTTGATCTTATGCTACGCTTACTATGGGTGTGTGTCCATCACATCATTCTCTTAATGATATAACCTTGTTATTAATAACATCCAATGTCCATGATCAGGAAACCATGATCATCAATTAATCAACAAGCTAGTTTCAACAAGAGGCTTACTAGGGACTCTCTTATGTTTACAAAACACACATGTATTAGTGTTTCCTAATAATACAATTATAGCATGGGATGTAAACATTCATCATAAACACAAAGATATAATAATAATCACTTTTATTATTGCCTCTTGGGCATATCTGCAACACACACATGCAATGACACTGGTGGATCCATATGTGGTTTGTGAAAAGAACACACATGCAATGACTCTAGTGCTGGTTTTAGTATAAGAACACACATGCAATGACTCTAGTGGGTCCATATGTGGTTTGTGAAAAGAACACACATACAATGACTATAGTGGATCCATATGTGGTTTGTGGAAAAGAACACACATGCAATGAACACCTGTGGATCCATAAGTGGTTTGTGGAAAGAACACACATGCAGTGAACACTGGTGGATCCATATGTTGTTTGTGGAAAAGAACACACATGCCATGAACACTGGTTGATCCATGTGTGGTTTGTGGAAAGAACACACATGCAATGACACTGGTGGATCCATGTGTGGTTTGTGAAAAGAACACACATGCAATGCCATTGGTTGATCCATGTGTGGTTTGTGAAAAGAACACACATGCAATGCCATTGATTGATCCATGTGGTTTGTGGAAAAGAACACACATGTAATGACATTGGTGGATCCATACGTGGTTTGTGGAAAGAACACACATGGAATGACACTGGTTGATCCATGTGTGGTTTATGGAAATAACACACATGCATTGACATTGGTGGATCCATATATGGTTTGTGGAATGAACACACATGCAATGACATTGGTTGATCCATGTGTGGTTTGTGAAAAGAACACACATGCAATTACACTAGTGGATACATATGTGGTTTGTGAGAAGAACACACATGCAATGGACACTGGGTGGATCCAAATGTGGTTCATGACAGGAACACACATGCAATGAGTCTAGTGGATACATATGTGGTTCGTGGAAAGAACACACATGCAATGAACTCTAGTGGATCTATCTTGGCATAATTTGATGTATGCCATGATGTATTTCATTGTAAAAAACACTCACTTTCCATTTTCATAATACTCAGCTTTGCCCTTGGTTTTTTGATACTACCCAGTTTTGCCTCCTCTCTCTCTTTCGTAGAATCCCAAACCTGTGCCCACTATGGCTACTACACCCTGATTGGTTGTCACAGTTGTCACGCGGATCGTGCGAACCAACTGTTGATCCTGTCTGATCCAACGAGGCTCATTGCACATGTCGTGCCCTTCACAGGACAGCGTGAGACAACTCGGACGTCTCCCTCAACGAGACTTCGACAAGAAGGAACACGATGCCGTTCATGGAAAAAGTCGTCGAGTGGTCATGTCATGTTTAATCTAGTCTGCAAAGGCTACAAGTCTACTGCACGGCAATTGGTCATCCAGGGCCCACGTGCTATACCATTTTTACTATGCAGTGTGCCTGCACTCTCACTTTTGACAGGCCCCCACCACACGAACCTTCCACGCGACAGCTGCAGCCGGAAGAGCTGCCTCCCGGGGCCCTCGAGGAGGCCTAAACATCCCCACATTAAAAACCCAGCCTATTGGGTCCTCCATGCGCACTCATCCACTACTCTCTCTCCCTATCTAGCAAATCCCCACAATCTTGAACGTACTTTCACGAACCTTCTCCATGAAACCAGTGCGTGGGGGTGAGTGTCCAGGCCTCGCTGCTGGGGTGGTGCTTCATGCGGCAGATCTGGAGGAGCATCACGCAGCACAAGGTGAGGAGGACGTGCAGTTCAACCCCTTTGGGGACCATGTTCTCGCCGGTGTTGACGACTTCGGAGGCCCCGATGAGGGCGTGGAGTTCGACGAACAAGCCCTGCTCGTGTACCCAGAGGTACATCTATTTCTACATGTTTCATATTTTCTACTCGAGCTTAATCTATCCTGGCGTCATAAAAAAATCTAGTCCTAATGATTAGATGCAACGTACGAACCGGTACATGGAGAGATCTAGTCAGTTCTGAATGAATCCACATTATTTATTTATTAATAAGTTATCAAGAACACAAACCACATTAACTTAGGAGAGAGCTGGGGAGACGGCCGTAATGAACTTCTGAACCTATATAGACATGTTATTGCATCGAAAGTAACTCGAAATGGTGGAAGGAATATATATTTATTATTTTGCTCATTTCGGTTTGTATTCCATACATTACAGGTGGATTCAAGTGAGATGGACTCTGACAAGGAGACTAGGGACAACAAGAGCCTCCATGTCATGAAGAAGCTCAAGAGCGGGATAATCCCTTTCCGCACTCGACTTGGGGAGCTCAGGTGCCCTTTCTGTAAGAAAGGAGTCAACCCGAGGATTGCCAGCTTGATTCCGCATGCGGTTGGCATCGGTAAAAGCCTGGCTAGTAAACACAAGTCGGCGACCAAGGCTAAGCACGCTGCTTATGGCAAATTCATGAGGGAGTATGTCAAGACCGGCCTAGTGTCCCCTTACTTAGGAATCAGCAACTTCTAGCCGACCAACCCGTCACTGTGCTGGCCCGGCCACTAATAATATTTAGTTCTCTTACCGTATCTAGACCCTTAAACTATGGGGATTTCTATTTTCATACCCTTCAAAATATATTCAAGTTCATCTGTTTATGGAGTTAAAGTTCCAATGGCATACTCGTTATTTTGCATGGATAGAGGGGTGCCCCCGACAGATATAAGGGTTATCCTGTCCGCTAGATCACAGAGGATCAACGGTTGGTGGGCATGATCCGTGTGACAACTATCTCGACCAATTAGAGCGTAGCAGCGAAGATGAGCACGGGTGCGAGAGATGGATACAAAGAGAGGGGAAAACCGAGTAGCACTTAAGAACCAAGGGAAAAACTAAGTAGAACTTAAAAACCAAGGGCAAAACTGAGAAGAACTTAAAAACCAAGGGCAAGAGTGACAAAGGGATTCAAATAGAAAATAGAAAATGATTTAAAAATGGAACCAAACCACCAGTGTTATGCTCGAGGGAAAAACTAAGTACAACTGAATCACTAGGGTTAGACACGAGGGAAAAAAACACGACTCACGGTACGCGTGTGCGGTGCACGGGGCGGTAGCGGACACGTGTGGTTGTGCATGGTGCATTAGCGTACACGGTGCACAGTAGTGCAACGAAACGTCACTTCCCTTCTCCTTTAATAGAGGACTCCCCACTCCTACTCATCACGCACTCGCTCACTCAACCGTCTCCACTGTCCCATCACCTTCTGCAAACGCCCAACAAAACTCCAACCACGCCGGCGATGGAGAAGAACGGCGCGGTGGCCATCTGTGCCTCCAAGGCTGCTGGCGAGGAGCCCCCCGTCCCCGTCCCCACATCCGCCGTAGCCGCCGGTGAGGAGGCCCCCGCCGGTCTCGGACAGATCCCGCTCGGCTAGGACCCCTACGAGGAGGTTGTCTTCATAAGGCCGGAGAACCCCTACGACACCAGCATCGCCGACCCATGGTCGGAGTTAACCAGGGTTTTCTCCCCTTCCCTTGTTCTTCCCCCGTTCCCATCGTTGGATGCTAGATCGTATGTTATTAGGGCTCGGTTGTTCGTATTTTTACATTAGCTAATCCTCTTGTGTTAGATCTCGATTTTCGATGAATCCCCCTGTTTGTAGTTGGGATCAGAGATTTGGGGAATAATCGGGAGATCTCATTCGGTTAATTTATGCAAAAAATCAATCCCGATAATCAAAGTATCTCAATCATGTCCTTATTTCACTCTACTGTTTTTCCAACATGAGGATAGCAGCGACCTCCGCAGCGACAACGAGTCCAAGGACACCAAGACTCGTCATGTGTTGAGGAGGCTAAAGTCCGGCCAGTACAACAACTTCTTCGCCGATGACGTGTATAGGTGCCCCTTCTGCCCCACCAGGAGGCTCCACGCCACGGACTTCAACTCCCTCGTGAAGCATGCCAAGGATGTGAGGACCTGCGGCGAGTCCGTGAACGTCCACGGCTTCATGACCAAGCACCAGGCGCTCGGTCTTCACCTCCAGAAGGTGGCTATTGAGGAGGGTCGCATGCCCCCGATCAGATCCAAGGCGCCCAAGGTCAAGGGGCTGGGCCGCAAGAAGTGGAGGAGGCGCCAGAGGGAGGAGGCGGATGCCCTCCTAGCAAAGGCCACGAGGGGCCACTGATCAGTTGCTGCTATTGTTGCTGCTGTTGTAAAGCAGCTTCATTTGTCTTGTCTGTGTTGAACCTATCAGCTGCTACTGAGCAGCCTAATTGTCGAACCTCGTTAAGTATAGTACTATATAACCTATATTAGCTACTTTATCTACATTTGCTCTGTTTACTGAATTTATTTATGGTGCTGGTTTGTTTTGCTGCTCTAGATTTGCTACCAGATTGGGGAAAAACGAGGGCAAAAGGAACAATGAATGAAGAGAGAAGTTGCTCTAGATTCCCTACCTTTTTGGGCAAAAAAACACAACTATTAGTGAGAGAGGGGAAAAGGCGCTCTTAAAAAGGCCAAATAACCAAAAAAAAATTCCAATTTAGGCGTCAGGGCGCACGTAACGGCCAAGCCTTTGACCAGACGGCACCCCCCTCCGAGCGCATGTGAGGGCTTCGGAATATCGGGAGGGCAAAAGTGAGGACAAACGAGACACAATGTTGCTATAGCTAAATCTGACAAAAAGCTGAATTTGGCTTTACCATGCAATTTGACTAGAGATCCACAATGTAGCTATTCTAAATCTCTAAACTATGTGGTGCGGTGAAACCTAATACTTTTCCACCGACACGTGTATTGCAAAGTTGCTTGATCGTGCATGCTTACACAAGTGGCCTACAGAGAAACTTAGAGAATCATGGGCAAACGAGCTTCATTTTGGCAAATTCTGGACAAAATGAAATTGCAAACTTTGCGCAATCGGTAGGGCTGATCGGCTGCCCCGGGGTGCAGGGATGCTAGGTCCATGTCTATGCTTACACTTCTTAAACATGTTAGGAATAATAGTTGTACACTTCCTTCTATCATGTCACGTTACGACGTGTTAGCACCGTGCACCCGCTGCGGATCAACAACGGGACAGTGGTCTACATGACCGGTCTCTGCCACGCCAAAGCCACGTCACACACCTGTCCCATCGCCTACCGGGACGGACGCCGAATTTAATCGCTAGGATTGGAAACCAACTGTGCTCGCCCGGTCAAACTTGATTCCACATGGGTATGACCGGAATATTGGTAAACGCAATTTAAGCATCACCTTCCGT
Source organism: Avena eriantha (assembly GCA_910589775.1). Classification (NCBI taxonomy): domain Eukaryota; kingdom Viridiplantae; phylum Streptophyta; class Magnoliopsida; order Poales; family Poaceae; genus Avena; species Avena eriantha. Next base: position 236,045,041 of record OU342742.1, on the reverse strand, counting down.
CTCCTCAGCACATCACTGTGCAAAAATCCCCAACTCATTCCTTCCGCCGCCCTCCACAGCCGCCGCAGCCACCACAAGAACCATCAACACTGCTGCAGGCACCACCTCCGCCGGGCCATACCACCGCAATAGATCACTCCACCGCCACGCCCAGTCCGAGCCACCGCTACTGACCCTAGGCCACTGCCGCCGCATTAGCTGCTGCCATGGACGCAGAGTACATCGTGTTCGGCGACGGGAGCGACTTCACTGACGAGTACACCGTCACCGCCCATGGCACCACCAAGCTGATGGTCGTCCACACAAATGCGTCAGCGGAGGTCGCCAAGGTCATTGCAATGTACGAGCGGTGGCTACAGGAGCTGATGGACAGGTACAAGATCGTCGGCCTTGACCTCGAGTATACCAGAGATAGGAAGAGGATGACCCTTTTACAGCTATCCATGCGCAACCACTACCTCTTATACCACGTATGTAGGGCCAAATCTGTATGCCCGGAGCTTCGCGAGTTCCTACATAGGAGGGAGATCTAATTCGCCAGCGTCGACATCAAGAACGACACTCTGAAGCTAGAGCGGGATCTCCTCATTCATGTCATCAATCACATCGATCTCCAAAGTTTGTGGAGGTACCCGGATGGCGGTACGGGGAAAGACGGCATGGCTAGACTCGCTGCCGACATCATCGAGCACGAGTACGCCGACATGAAAGTCGAGTTCCCGAAGAACCTGCACGAGCGATGGGAGTGGAGGCACCTGGATTACGATGCGATCAAGTACGCAGCCAAGGACGCATATGTCTGCTACGAGATGTTAAACAGGATCGGGCGGGTGGGTGAGTGTGATGTTTACCACTACTAGTTTTGTATTTCGTTCCTAGTTTTATCTCGCCTGTATTTTATCTCGCATGTATTTTCTAAGCATTCTGTGTGTAAGAACCAAGCTCGTATAATCCCTGTGCAATTAGCTACTTAACCTGTATGAATTACATTCCCCCTTCTGTATGCTCATCATTCATTCTTACAAATTCTGTCTGTGCCATTTGCATGTGGTAGAATCCAGGACTGACATGCATAAGGTGTGATATAGTTATAAGTCATAACCAAACCTAGATTATAGCGAAGGATACAGTCATAACCAAACCCAGATTATAATTCGACAAAGGTAATACACAGCAGTTCGTAATTGCTCACATAGTGTACTTCTGAAATAACATGTTTTCATAAACACAACAATCATGCATTAAAAGTCTACATCCTAGCCTGTTGGAGAAGACAACCGTTCCCAGGATGCCTTTGATCGCTTGCCCCGGCTTGTAGATTCATCTACACTCCGACATCTAGGGCAAACAACCTGCCTTGGTGGTGGTTCAATGATGCGATGCCTGGAACGAGATTTTACAATCTGGCGGTACAGCTCGTGGCTAACATACCCGTCAATTGCAGCGTACTTCAGATTAGGTTCTAAAAGTGGCTTATCCTCCCAGTAATCGTGCCCTAAACGCCTCCACGAACATCTCGACAATTTGTCCTTCATGTCAGCGTACCACAGGTCGATGAGTTTGGAGGCAAGAGCACCCATCCCGGTCATGCCGCCCTTCGTCCCTGGTATCCAGTAAATTTCCTGGATGTCCACTCTGTGCTCCTTTGGGATTCTGATGTTGACAGTCGGGCTTTCAAGCAGTTTAGTGTCATTCGTGATGTCAACACTAGTAAATGTTATGTGCTGGTTCACGAGAAAGTCATGAAATAGATCCCTAATGCTTTTGCCCCACCTGCATGAAAATGAATTCAGACAAATAATATAGCAATATCTTTTGCAAACAGACGGTTTAGGAACAAAAAGACAGCAAAGTCTACCAGATCCCGTCAGCCCCCTTCTCGCAAAAAGGCTGATATACGAGGACGCGCCCCTTCATGGAGAGTTGCACCATGGCGATCCTACGGTGATCACAGCTGTACTCGAGGTCAAGACCCACGAACCTATTTTTTTTGAACTACAGCCAACTCGTGTAATTATTCAGAGTGTTCCTCACCGCCCGAGGGTCAGTGGTGTAGACGACATCGATCTTCTTCCATCCATGTACTTCTATGTCGAAGTGCGCAGTTTCTTGCCCGTCGTCGTTTCGGACGTCCGGAGAGTTGATACATTGCAAATGTATCTATAATTTTTGATGTTCCATGCTTGGTTTATCTACTTTCTTGTGTTTTGTTCCAACTTTAGAATACTTTCATGTATGATTTATTTGGACTAACCTACTAATAGTTGCAAAAGTACACAATGTTCTTGTTTTACACTATGATATGTAGGAATTACCAAGAATACAAGTGGAAACCTTGTTGGAGTCAAATTAGGATTTTCCAGAAATCTTTCTTAGAACTCTTTTTGAAGATGGTCACGTTTCGGCTCGAAGACAGCGTGAAACGAAAATTTCTTCAACTACAAAGTTGTTGGAAATTTTGCAGCAAACGTTCTGGATATAAAATTTAGCTGATTTCGATTCCGGACGGGCTCGATAGACCCTATTTACTGCAGCCCAAGATGGGGTGACGGAAATCCGAAAAGATATATAAAGGGAGCAAAACCTAATTCATGGGAGACACCTCCAGCCACGAATTGAATTTGCAGCCACCAAAGCCACGTTTTTGCCTTCTCCATAGATCTCATCTCCATGGGGAAGGGCTCCCAAAAAGCCATGAAGAAAGGGTGCTAAGGGGCGGTGCTCCCCTGTGATACCGGCAGCGGGGAAGGAGTCTTTCGCGTCGCCGCCGCCGGAGCCATCTCCATCGATCTCCATCACCGTTGCTAATTCCCATGATGAGGAGGGAGTAGTTCTCTCTCGAGGCTAAGGGTTCTACCGGTAGCTATGTGTTCATCTCTCTCTCTATGCATGATCATATTGTGATCATGAGCTTGTAATCTATAGATCCACCTTGCTATTTAAGTGCTTTAATAGATCTCTGCTCTCCCCATGTGTGTGAAATTGATAGCGTGCACACCATGGTGGCACTTAGGCTAGATTACAAATACTTGTTATGAGTTATATTTGGAGTTGGATGTTTCTATGAAATTGTGGTGTTTGTTGGACTCATCTAGTACTCAAGGTGATAGTGTGTGGTTTTCTAGATGGGAAAGATGAACTTTGAGGTGTGCTGTTATAGCCCTACCGTTGATTAGAGTGTCCAACCGGAGAGTAGTTAAGAGTAGTATCATGAAGAGAATATATTTATATGAGAGTGGTCACTAGTGAAAGTATGATCCCTAGGCCTTGTTTATAAGCATTGATACACCGTTTGCATCTACATCTGTTACATGTTTGCTTGCTTCCATCTTTATTTCAGTTTTACTTTATTCTTTTCCACGCCATCAAGCTATTTTCTAGCACCATTGTCTTATATCCATACCACTTGTATTTCACCATCTCTTCGCCGAACTAGTGCACCTATACACCTGACAAGTGTATTGGGTGTGTTGGGGACACAAGAGACTTCTTGTATCTTGATTGCAGGGTTGATTGAGAGGGAATACCTTTGACCACTTCCTGCCTGAGTTCGATAAACCTTGGGTGATCCACTTAAGGGAAAACTTTCTGCTATTCTACAAACCTCTGCACTTGGAGGCCCAACAACTGTCTACAAGAATAGAAGTGCGTAGACATCAAGCTATTTTCTGGCGCCGTTGCCGGGGAGGTAAGGTAAAAGGTATTCACACCGGAGGATTAAAGAAGAAGAACCTCCCACAGCAAACGCCTATTTTCTGGCGCCGTTGCCAGGGAGGTAAGGTAAAAGGTATTCACACCGGAGGATTAAGGAAGAAGAACATCCCACGACAAACGCCTATTTTCTGGTGTGAGTGCTCGAAGTTATTTCCTTTAGATTTTGTAATTTTGTCTTTTTGTTTCTTGTTTTCACTATTTAGGCTTAATGGAAAACAACAACAAAATTAGAGAGCTTTATAGTATTTATCTAGAGTTAGGACATGAAGTGTTTGAAGAGAAAATTAAAAAACCTATGGAACTTTATTTGCATGCTAATTGCAATGTTGTTAGTATGAATTCTTTGGACACCATTATTGCTAATGCTATGGAAAAGGCTAAGCTTGGGGAAGCTAGTTCTTATGAAAATGATCTTTTTAGTTCCCCAACTTTGGAAGATAGATATTATATTGCTTATGATGATACCAAACCTCCAATATATGATGATTACAATGATGAATATCATATTTTCAATCCACCTACTATTGAGGAGGAAATTAATTATGACTACAATATGCCTCCTATATTTGATGATTATGGTGATGAGAATAATAATGATAGCTATTTTGTTGAATTTGCTCCCACTACAATTAATAAGAATGACTATGCTTATGTGGAGAGTAATAATTATTATATGCATGTGGCTCATGATAAGAATGTTTTATGTGATAGTTATATTGTTAATTTTATTCATGATGCTACTGAAAGTTATTATGAGAGAGGGAAACATGGTTCTATGCATCTCAATAATATTAAGTTTCCCCTCTTTATGTTGAAATTTTTGAAGTTGCACTTGTTTTGCTTTCCTATGCTTGTTTCTTTGTGCTTTCAAGACTTGTTTATTTACAAGATTCCTAAGCATAGGAATTTGGTTAGACTTAAATGTGTTTTGAATTCGCTTCTTGATGCTCTCTTTTACTTCAATTTATATTTCTTATGTGAGCATCTTCTCAAACTATCATGCCTAACTTAAAGGCGTTAAAAAAATACTTATTGGGAGATAACCCAAAAGTTTTAGATGAGTCTTGGAAGTTATTCCTTCAGTAATAACCGCTCCTTATCATTTTTATTTGCTTTTTGTGTCAAGAATAACCTCTAATGAGAGAGAAGTAATGATTGGGAAAGTTGCTGTCCCAAAACAGATTTCTATGCTTCACTGTAAAAATTTGTGTAAAATCTCTGAACGTCTTTTTGAGGCATGCATTTTTTTTGCTTATGCCCCAGGTTGTTATCTAACTTTCGTTAGTTCAACACATTTTAATTTGAGCAACAGAAGGTCTCTGAAAAAACTCGTCTTTACCTGCTGGTCTGTTTTGACAAATTTCTGCCATTTTCTGCATTTGCCTCTTGTTGATTCCTTTTTGAGTTCTTTTGGGGAATTGAGCTTTTTGAAGGAAGTGCTACAGTAGCTAGTGTTTTAATGGAAGTTTTATTGGTGTTATAACTGAACCCAAAGACTTATTATCTTGAGTACACTAATGTTGCTAATAAAGATTGTGTGAAGTTTTGTATGAAGGAAAAATTTCAGGTGTATGGAAGGAACGAGTAATGAGATGAAGAATGGACTAAAGCTCAAGCTTGGGGATGCCACACGTGTCACCCCAAGAAATATCCAAGAAGTACAAGCGTCAAAGCTTGGGGATGCCCAAGGCATCCCCTTCTTCATCAATAAAAATCCCAGGTTTCTTCCAAACGCCTCATTTTTCTTGTTTCATGCACAATTGTGTTGTTCTTGGAGCGTCTTCTTTTTCGTTTTCATTTTGTTTTTTGTTTTCTTAGTTTGCTGAATAAATTGGTTGGACCTCCTCTTTCATACATTGGTTTGCAAATAGTTTGGTTTGGTTTGGAAAAGAGTAGGAAAGTACATGCTTATGTGGTAAAAGGAGGTTTTTTTGACTGTGGCCTATGCTTTGTCATGCCATGCTTGATATTGTTTTGGCTTTATGCTTAGTGTTATTTTTTGTAGCATGACTTGTTATAAACAATTGAGATTGCTTAATGTGCCTTGGATGAATCATGCGTTGTTTTAGCATATTAAAGCATAGTATAGTGATATTCTCTTTTGATGCTTTATTTGGGTTGACTTGGCACATGCTCACACCATGTTATGACTATCTCAAGTCACCATAAGCCTTTATGATCCTTTAGTTTTCAACTTGTAGTATTACTTTATGCTTTGATCAATGATGTTTTGTTGCTCTGCATGATTATGACCATTATTGCTCTCTTAGTTTGTCCCTCCTAGTCTTTTGCTAGCCTCCACAACAAAGTATGAGTTCCACTCATGCATCCAACTCCCTAAACCAAGTTATTCCAAAGAGTCCACCATACCTACCTACTAGCTTATGCTATTCCAAGTATATTCATGCTTTTTTTACCCTCCAAATTAAACTTGTTATGAGAAAACTAGTGATTAAAGCTCTCACGAACTTGATGGCACACTTTACTTTTCTTGCCCTTAATAAACTCGAACCATTGTGTCGTCTATGTTGTATATGCTTGCACTTATTCGTTGGGAATTAGCAGAACCATGCTTTCATGGGGAACACTTTCAACATTGCACTTGGTACTTGTACCTAGTTGATATCATGCTCTTTTGTATATGGATATTGTCGGTGTGAAATGGAAGGGGAGCTTGTAAGTCCATGGAGTTATGTATATGTGTTAGAGAAACGCCCGGGCCGCTAGTCTAATCCATGCTGACATGGTGGAAACCTGCAGCGTAACCATAATGAGCTGTGTATGAAGCATTCTTCTTATAAAAAAAGAGTCACATATTGAGAAAAAAAGAGAAAAAGAAAAAAAAAGAGATATGAGAAAAGAGGAAAGAGAGAAAAAAGCACCATATTCCCATGGTAAATAAGAAGATTGCTGAGATGCTCGTTGTCTGCTTGCCTTGTCATTTTGATATGGGGATCCTTCCATATCATCGGGCAAGGGGTACCCCGTTGCCGGTTCTCTATGATACACATGTACTTACGATGACAAGAATTTACCGGTGACTAATCTTGAGTAGCATGAGGAGCGGCCCTCGTATACAAGGGACATGAGATTTCTAACTTATACTTCGTCAAGCATGTACACCATAGTTTGTTCACTTTAACCTAAATCACTTCAAGATGCTTATGACAGGGGCAATGAGAGCTGAAAGCTATAAGTACCATAATTTTTGGAAGCTCTTTATGAGACTTGAATCCCTACTTCCTTTTATAAAGGCCTTTCTTCCACCATTATATTGAGTCTCCACCTTCTATCTTTATGCACTTACTTTGAGAGCATAGTGGCCATTCTTAGTTCTATGTGGATTGTCCCAAGACTAGTTGATTGATGCATAACTTGATATTGCTTGTTTTAAACTATTTGTATCTAGTCACTATTATGAACTTTGAAGGTGTCCTATACATATATATTTGCCAATATATGAGGGACAAGCTGAATACTATTATGTTATGTTTTCTTTATGAGAAACAAACAAACGTCTTGCAAAGCATTGTTATTCATGAATCTTTTGTTTGTGCCTTTTCATGTTGCAACATAATTTATTTGTCTTATTGTTAGAACTTTGTCTTTCATGTTATGATTGAAGTACTATGATCCCACCTATCAATGTTTTACAAATACTTTGATCAAGTTTATGATGGTGCATGTCACCTCAAAAATTATTCTTTCTTTTTACCACTTACCTACTCGAGGACGAGCAGGAGTTAAGCTTGGGATGTTGATACATTGCAAATGTATTTATAATTTTTGATGTTCCATGCTTGGTTTTATCTACTTTCTTGTGTTTTGTTCCAACTTTGGAGTACTTTTCATATGATTTATTTGGACTAACCTACTAATAGTTGCAAAAGTGCACAATATTTTTGTTTTACACTTTGATGTGTAGGAATTACCAAGAAAAAAGTGGAAACCTTGTTTGAGTCAAATTAGGATTTTCCAGAAATCTGTCTCAAAACTCTTTTTGAAGATGGTCACGTTTCGGCTCGAAGACAACGTGAAACGGAAATCTCTTCAACTACACAGTTGTTGGAAATTTCGCGACAAACGTTCTGGACATAAATTTTAGCTCATTTCGAATCCGGACGGGCCAGATAGACCCGATTTACGGCAGCCCAAGATGGGGTGACAGAAATCCGAAAAGCTATTTAAAGGGAGCAAAACCTAATTCGTGGGAGACACCTCCACCCACGAATTTGCAGCCACCAAAGCCACGTTTTTGACTTCTCCATAGATCTCATCTCCATGGGGAAGGGCTCCCAAGAAGCCATAAAGAAAAGGTGCTAAGGGGCGGTGCTCCCCTGTGATACCGGCGGCGAGGAAGGAGTCTTCCGCGTCGCCGCCGCCGGAGCCATCTCCATCGATTTCCACCACCATCGCCATCACCGTTGCTAATTCCCATGATGAAGAGGGAGTAGTTCTCTATCGAGGCTAAGCGTTCTACCGGTAGCTATGTGTTCATCTCTCTCTCTATGCATGATCATATTGCGATCATAAGCTTGTAATCTATAGATCTACCTTGCTACTCAAGTGCTTTAATAGATCTCTGCGCTCCCCATGTGTGTGAAAGTGACAGCGTGCACACCATTGTGGCACTTACGCTAGAGATTACAAATACTTGTTATGAGTTATATTTGGAGTTGGATGTTTCTATGAAATTGTGGTGTTTGTTTGACTCATCTAGTACTCAAGGTGACAGTGTGGGGTTTTCTAGATGGGAAAGATGAACTTTGAGGTGTGTCGTTATAGCCGTACCGTTGATTAGAGTGTCCAACTAGAGAGTAGTTAAGAGTAGTATCATGAAGAGAATATATTTATATTAGAGTGTTCAGTAGTGAAAGTATGATCCCTAGGCCTTGTTTCTAAGCATTGATACACCGTTTGCATCTACATCTGTTACATGTTTGCTTGCTTCCATCTTTATTTCAGTTTTACTTTAGTCTTTTCCACGTCATCAAGCTATTTTCTAGCACCGTTGTCTTATATCCATACCACTTGTATTTCACTATCTCTTCGCCGAACTAGTGCACCTATACACCTGACAAGTGTATTGGGTTTGTTGGGGACACAAGAGACTTCTTGTATCTTGATTGCAGGGTTGCTTGAGAGGGAATACCTTTGACCACTTCCTCCCTGAGTTCGATAAACCTTGGGTGATCCACTTAAGGGAAAACTTGCTGCTGTTCTACAAACCTCTGCACTTGGAGGCCCAACAACTGTCTACAAGAATAGAAGTGCGTAGGCATCAAGAGTCCATGACTACAGGCAAGAGGGAAAGGATACGGCGGAAGAGGGTGACGCGGTGGTGAAGGAAATGGATGAGGCCGTGGAGGAGAAAGACGATGAGGCTGTGGAGGAGGAATTGAGATGGAGAAGTGAAAGATTGGAACCGCCCTTACCAATATCTGGAATGGTGCACGACCGTTCGTAGTAGGGTGAAGGTGGAGAAAAATGGTGGTTTTACACGTCGACGCTAGCGCTTCCTAAAATTTGTTCTGCGCCACTTGCATGCGGTGGAATCGAGGTCTGCCATGCACGATCCAAGTCAAACGTAGGCACGTTTGCGCGTGCCGACCTTCACTCACTGCAGGCGGGCCGCACATTTCTCTCTCTTACGATTTATTTTTTCACTTCCTCTAGACGGTTCCGGTGCCCGCCATCAATGATTACGCCCCCTTCCTTGTCTTCCATGTGGACGAGAACCGGCGGCAGCGGCGGTTCCTTGCACATTCACTCCCCACTCAAACAACTACCCCCATCCCCGATTCCATCCCCTCTCGAATCCATCTGCCTCCTTATCACAACGCCTCCGTTAATCTAGCGGATTCCAGATACCATTTGCCGCTATGGGTAGAGCTTGGGGTAGCAGCAAGCTGAAGCAAAAGGCATGCAACGATGACGCAGATGGCCAGGGTGACTGCCACCGCAAGGATTGGGTATGGCCGAACCTCAGCAACACGAACGTGCACATGATCGCCTCGGGGTTTGAGATCATCTCTGCTGGCCGCCTCGCTCGCTGCATCCCTGGCTACTGCTTCACGATGCAGGACATGGACGAACAACCGTTCGGCACGCCATGCCTTCTTTACCCCGATAACAACAAATGGCCAAACGACCATGATGGCCACGTAAGTTCTAGTATCTAGCTTATTGGTTCAGTCATATCGTTGATTCATATGTGCTGAACTCTCATCAGAATCCTATGTTCCTTTCATCGAACATGTTGTGTGCACACGCGGTTTGAATAAATCAAACCATTTAAGACTATTCTATATAGCGGAAGCTCTGCTCGTACCTGATATTCTGGTATTTTCATAGTGACACAGTCTTACTTTAGGTGATAGACGATTTGTCAATTTTGATTTGCAATGGAATGCCTGCTAGGTGATATTCCCCGAGCTGTTTATGATCATCATTAGGAGTTTGTTTCTGGGGCTCTTCTCCTACTCCATATATTGGGTATCTTCATAGTGACACATGCACAATTTAGGCGATATCTGAGGAGACACTTGTATTTAGGCGATATTTTGTGTACTTTAATCTAAAGGTACAGTTGTCAAATTGTATCTGCAATGGAATCCATGCTAGGTGATTGTACCAACTGACAACAAACTCTGCAGAATATTCATGCAAAATAGATGTTCCTTGATAAGTGGTCCGAATCAGTAGTGGTGAATATCAAGGAAGAAGAAGAGACAGAAATGGAAGATGACTAGAACTAGGTGGGTGGCAACAGCAAGTGGTTGGTCCTTTTATCACATGATGGGAGTACTTGGACTCAAAAAATGGCTACAGATCGTTGAGACTTACATTGCCATCTTTGGAGGGTATCGACATTACTGCATTCAACAACAGGTGTCCGCCGCCCATTTCCGAATTCGCTTAGAAGTTCAACATGGCAGAACTTGACCTCCTGAAGGTACAGCTCCCACATAGACTGCGGGAGGGGGCATGGAAGACCTGGGAGTACGACCTCTTAGCGGTGTTCGACAAGGCAATCACATTCATTAGATGCCTAGAAGACAAGGAATGGACAGTCTTGCGTGACGACTTCCTGCGGCTGGAGAAGTATGTCGACGCCGTCTTCACCTACAGCTACAATTCGTACAAACCGCAACGCATTTATGCTGTCACTAAACCTAGCGGCGACGTGCGTGTTTGGGAGCCGTCCATTTGGGGTGAGTCATGGTGTCATATAGCATGTAAAATCCGATTCAAAATTCTGCTTACTGACTGTAAGTAACACGTAGGTACCCACGCAGCCCCGCGCATCATTCCATCTCCGGTCATCGAAGATGCAGTAGCAGATGCTGAACTTGGGACATGGCGCTGGTTCCTAGCACCTCTCGGAGGCGACACGGAACATGATGATGAACTCATGTGGATTCATATCAGGGGAGCACTAAACAACATTGGTGATACAATAGAACATATGGGGACACAACTTTCTTCATACCCATCGCTGTGGTGTCACGTTTTCTCGAGGTCCGCATGCCCATCCAAAGACCCAGTAGAGCAAGTCTGGAGTAGAGTCGACAATCTGAAGGGATAATCTGTGTTTCTTGGGATCAACTACCCTTTCTTTGTCGGAGCCCCTGGAGCTGTTGAACCTGTAATTGCTCAGGCAGCCCTGGCTCCTGATGCTGCTGATGCTGCTGGTGTTGGTGGTGGTGGAGCTGACGAAGAACTAGCTGTTGATGCTCCTGGTGAAGCTGACGAAATACTTGGTGATGCTGCTGCTGGTGAAGCTGACGAAATACTTGCTAATGCTGCTGCTGGTGAAGCTGACGAAATACCTGCTGAGGCTGCTGCTGGTGAATCTGACGAAATACATGCTGAGGCTGTTGCCAGAGTCCAGGAAGAACATGCTGGTGTTGTTGTTGAGGTGCCAGCACTTCCAGTGTTTATAGCAGACTGTGTGTTTGCTGCACACTCACGCGCCTATCATGTTGACACTCTATATCCCACCTAGAGCCGAATCCATGTCGGGGGGAGGGGGCCTACAATTGGCTCATCAGTGGGGTCGTACGAATTGATGGAGAATGCTAGACGGCCAAATGCAGCATTCTGGTTCGTTCCGACGATACCACTAGCTCCAGGGACCTAGTGCTCATACTGGCAGATCCGATGAACCATTTGTCTTTATCTGTATCATTAGTTACGCTTATTTGTGTAAAGACTAAGTTGTGCTTATTTGTGTAAGACTAAGTTAGGCCTAACTGCGTAATATTTAGTGAAGCCCAGCTTTTCTTTCCATGCCCATAACAACAGAATTGCAGCATAGAACATACAAAGGTAATGTGCATACTAGGCATTTTTGATCAGGATAACAACCACTTCAAGCAAATGATACATGGTGTACGCATTTGAACGCATCACTAGAATGTGCCACCTATTGATGATTGATGACATGGATATAGCTTTTCTGTGTATATTTGCATTAAATCGCTTATTGATTTGTTCACATATTTTTTGGCAATGGATGATGAACTCCACTCTCTTGGTAACTTGCTTCGTCAGCGAGCACTTGTTGATGCAATGCAAAGTACAGAACATGGTCGTCATCGTCATTCCATTTAGGTTCTCCATGTTTTGTCATCACGGAGCAACTAATTTCAAATGAACATCTAGTAAACAACATATGTGTACATTGTTAGAGTATGCTACGCCACGGTACATACATGTTTTTCTACAATCACAAGAAGAAAACTTGATGCATTTTCACCTTGTTGGCGTTGTGCCGAAATGGGTGGATGCAGCTTTGGGGTTCGGAGAGGAAGGCACCATGGCTGGTGCGTGTGCGACCACGGCGAGCTCGGATTCTAGAGGAGGCCAACAGGACCGAGCATGGTCGGCATGGTGATAGATCTCACCCGGGAATGAATTCCCGTCCCTGCGTCGTGCCATGGGTGCGACCATCGTGAGGGCGAGCTCTGATTCAGGATGGGGAGGAGAACGGGGCCGAGCAGGTTCGTCCAAGTCCTAGCTCCGCGCCATGGCCGCGACCACAGATTGTCGCCCCGACGGAAGAAGAAGACGCGTAAAGGATGCATGCGCCAACGCTGCAAGCCTACATGGCAGCCACGACGGCAGCGACACGGCGAAAGCTGACAGGGGGGCCAACTTGACGGCCGTTAGCCTGATATTTTGTATTGAAACGTAAAGTTGAATTCGTGCCGAAAAAGACCCTCTGAGTATTTGGCACGCCAACTTTGGGCAACGCAGCTGATTGTAAGCAACTTGGGTACCGCGTTGCCTGAACACCCCAACTTTTGGGTCGCAAAATGATATTCTCATGAATTTGGGGGGGGGGGGCTGACATGATGGTTCTAGAACATGGTGGAGTTCGCTCCAGGTAGTACTCAACACGAATCCACCTACTCTGAACCATTGGATCTAACAACCCAACGGTCAGGATTGGTACTATGGATCCAATTCAAAACTGCTTCTTTATAGTAGTAGAGAAAAAATGATATGGCATATACTTCTACTATCTGATTATCACGTGCAAGGAATGTGCAACTTACTAATAAGATATATAACATAGATAACTTTGAACATCGATGATCAGATATAGATTGAAAGATTCCAACATTGCTAATTGTTGGATCTCTTGCAAATTCAAGAAAGAATCTATCACGCTTACTTGTAGTTCAAATTTGACCTACTTTCTTTAAATCAACATAAAGTTATTTGAGTGCATGGGCGTAGTTAGCTAATATATAGGGAAGCTTGAAACATCCTAATACTAGGGAATTGTAACAAAACATGTCCACGTTTTCTGAAAATCGGGTGGTGGCACTTTATTTTTTTGACTGGGGTATGTCCCAAAGGAGTGAGATGCTTCAATAATCAACACAGCTAGTGCATGTGTACATGTTACACCAAGGACCTTAAAAAAGTGAAAATTGCATCCAAGTCTATACATTTAACACAAAGGACCCTACAATCAAGCAATTAAAATTAGTAGTTGGGTCCTGCTCCTCCATCACGGAGCTGAGTCATGCTCTTCATAGTAGTACCAGTAAGCTGCACATGCCTTGCACGTGAAACTCACATAATATACAAAAGCATGACCTATCATTAGTATATAACATTGTAATAAGTAAACCTTGAAATATCTATGAATTTGAGCCACGTTTCTAAAGTATGAGTGTATATTTGGTTCTTGCGCTTTATATCATGTAGAAAAAAATGTTTATTAGCTACCTAATAATTGAAAATTTTAGAACCATGGTCTAGAGAAACAATCGAGAAGATTCTGCAATGATTGATAAGTGTGTTTTGACGTTTCTCTACATATAGATCTTATCTTATCTTGCCAGTATATAGTGTACGAATAACTTTGAATATTGACCATTGGATCAAGACTCACGAATCCCAACATTTCCAGCTGTTGGATCTTATTTTCCATTCTAGCATCTAGAAGATTTTATTGATAGTCTTCATCATAATGAATATACGCACAAAACTCAAAACACACTTCTCCATCATTCTAGAATCTTCTCCCTCGTTTCTCTAGACCATGTTACCAGAATTTTCAAGTTTTAGATAGCTAATAATCGTTGACTTCTAAATGATATACAAAGTACAAGAACTAAATATACACCCATACTTTATAGATATTGATCAAGTTTATATTTTGTATGCTTTACCTATTAAAATTTTATATAGTGATGACATGTCAGACGTCTATTATCTGAGTCTCACGTGTTGATGAAAAGGGACATGCCACTCATGTATATACTATATGAAATGTGATTTAACAAATGTTATGTTGTTACTAACAAATATTCTTGTTAGATAAAAAAAAAAAAAATTAAGTCTATTAGTAATAACTATCTACCCATATTGAGAATACATCCTACCGTGTTATGCAATTTGGGGGGTGGTGAAATGATGGTTCTAGAACATGTTGGAGTTTTCTCTAGGTACTATTCAACATGAATCCAGCTGATCTGAACCATTGGATCTAACAGCCCAACGGTTAGGATTGGTGCTATGGATCCAATTCAAAATTGCACCATTGTAGTAGTATAGAGAATACAACCTACTATGCTATGATATTTTGGGGGTGGTGGCATGATGGTTCTAGAACATGGTGGAGTTTGCTCTAGGTACTATTCAACATGAATCCAGGTGCTCTGAACCATTGGATCTAACAACCCAACGGTCAGGGTTGGTGTTAAGGCTCCAACTGAAACTGCTCCATTATAATAGTACAGATAGAGATATGATGTCGATATGGTCATCCTTTGAATAACCTTCATTCCTGATGCTTGTAAAGGAAGAGAAAAAATTTGAAAGTTTGAATTCTACTAATTTTTGCTGCCAATGCCCGGTTCCTTCCTATGTACACCAACGCACACGCCGGAGACACAACTGAGCCACCGTACCAAGACACACATGTGCAGCGCTGTGGACGAGGGAGTGCTGAGATGGATGGTGAGGCAGCGACTGAGAGTGAAAAAATATATTTGTTTTGTTTTGAGTGCACATAAGTCCTGAAATTTACTAGAGTGTGTACGCTGTAAAGGCTGTAGTACCTCATGTCAGGAACCCATCATAATTCTGCTCTAACATCGCATCTCCTTCAAGTGCCCTGTCACGCTGCCCTCTTGCTTTGCCTCCCTTTTATTCTCCGAGATCCTCTTGCTCTTTCTTTTTTCCCTCATCTCACTAGTACCTCCGTCCCAAAGCTTAAGGCCCCGTTTGGAATGCAGGAATGCAAAACATAGGAATGGAAAAAATGCAGCAATTAAGATATCATGTATGCTCAATTCCTACAGGAGTCAATACCATAGGAAAATTTTTAGGGTGTCGTTTGGATGTCACACAGGAAAACCGCATGAATTGTAGACACAAGGAGATGAAACATGAGGTTAGACCTCATGTTATTTTTCCTAGAAAATTCCTATGAAATAGCCTAGAGCATAGGAATTTCAAAGGAATCTTAGATTCCTATTCCAAACGACACCATAGGAATTTTTCCTATAGGAATCCTATCCTCCAAAAATCCTATGATTTTCCTTTGTTCCAAACAAGGCCTAAGGCTTTTTTTGATAAGTCAAGCTACGAAAAGTTTGACCAAACTTCTAAAAAAATATCAAGAACTACTGTCTGATATTAGTAGATACCATGTGAATATATGTTTTATGATGTATCAAAGGGTATGTATTTCATATTGTAAATATTAATATATTTTTCTACAAACTTTGCATAGTTTGACTTTTCAAAAAAATAGGCCTTGAGCCTTGGATGCAGGTACTACTAGTGTTTAGTACTCCGTCCCGAAACTTAAGTCTTGACATATAGACATCATGGGTCCCTTCAGACGACGTTAGGAAAATTCAAGAGGAATCTATCGCGCTTACTTGTAGTTCAAATTTGACCTAATTTCTTTAAATCAACATAAAGTTATTTAAGTGGGCACGATTCACTATGGAATATTGAAATGTTCTAAGACTAGGAAATTGTAAGAAAACATGGTCCCCACTTTTTTTGGAAACTGGGTGGTGGTACTTTTTTTGACTAAGGTATGTCCCGAGGGAGCGACATTCTTCAATGAATTAACACGGTAAGTGGATGTGTACATGTTACACCAAGGACCTCAAAATAACAAAAAATACATCCAAGTCCATACAATTAGCACAAAGGACACTAAAATCAAATGCTTGAAAATTTGGGTAACATGGTCTATAGAAACGAGGGGGAAGATTCTAGAATGATGGAGAAGTGTGTTTTGAGGTTTGTGCATAGTATTTCATTATGATGAAGATTATCAATAGATTCTTCTGGATGCTAGAATAGAAAAGAAGATCCAACGACTGGAAATGTTGGGATTCGTGAGTCTTGATCCAACAATTAATATTCAAAGTTTTTTGTACACCATATAGTGTTAAGATAGTGGTAATGGTAAGACTAGTACTTGCTTAACAAAAGAAAACATCACACTTCTCACTTTCAGCAGATCTTGTTGAAGAAGATACACGAATCTACCAGATGCAGGTACTTTATCATAAACTATATATGATGTCAATATGGTCATGACCTTGGGTATTCGGGTTGAAACAAGGAATGTTCATGCACCGTAGGCCAATACACATTGTGAAGCAGTGAGAGCATTTTTTGTATTCAAAGGTGTCAAACACATGTTTCTCTTTTTTTCTTAGCCCTATATACTGTACGAATAACTTTGAATATTGATCGTTGGATCAAGACGCGAATCCCAACATTGTTAGACATTCGATCTTCATTATTTCCATTTTAGCATCGAGAAAATACTATTGATAGTCTTTCTTTTCTTATATTCCCGCTACTAGTAAAAGTCACGTGCCACACACGTATATATTGTATGAAATGTGATTTAACAAACATTAAGTTGTTATTAACCAATAGTATTGTTAGAGAAAAAATGCATACATAAAGTCTATTAATAATATATCTACACATATTGAGAATACAACCTACCGCGCTATGAAATTTTGGGGGTGGTGGCATGATGGTTCTAGAACATGGTGGAGTTTGCTCTAGGTACTATTCAACACAAATCCACCTGCTCTGAACCATTAGATCTAATAGCCCAACGGTCACGATTGGTGCTATGGATCCAATTCAAAACTGCTTCATTATGTCTAACTATTATAATGGAGTAGTTTTGAATTGGATACATGGCACCAATCCTGACCATTTGGCTATAAGACCCAATGGTTCAGAGCAACTGGATTCGTGTTGAACAGTACTTATAGAAAACTCCACCATGTTCTAGAACCATCATACTATAAGTCTTGTTAGAGAAAAAATGCATACATTAATAAGTCTATTAATAATAACTATCTACACATATTGAGAATACAACCTACTGTCCTATGAAATTTTGGGGGTGGTTACATGATGGTTCTAGAACATGCATGGTGGAGTTTTCTCTAGGTACTATTAAACACGAATCCATCTACTTTGAACCATTGGATCTAATAGCCCAACGGTCAGGATTGGTGTTATGGATCCTATTCAAAACTGCTCCATTATAGTAGTAGTAGAGATATAGTGTACGAATAACTTTGAATATTAACCGTTGGATCAAGACTCACGAATCCCAACATTTCCAACCGTTGGATCTTCTTTTCCATTCTAGCATCTAGAAGATTCTATTGATAGTCTTCATCACAATGAATGCTATGCACAACACTCAAAACACACTTCTCCATCATTCTAGAATCTTCTCCCTCATTTCTCTAGACCATGTTACCAAAATTTTCAAGTTTTATATAACTAATAATCGTTGACTTCTACTTGATATACAAAGTATAAGAACGAAATATACACCCATACTTTATAGATGTTGATCAAATTTATATTTTTTATGCTTTACCTATTATAATTTTATATAGTGATGATATGTATGACGTCTATTATCTCAGTCTCACGTGTAGGGCACGTGCAACTTACTAGTTTATATATAGTGTGCGGACAACTTTGAATATTATTGAACGCTAATTCATGACTCGTGAATCCCAACATTGCTGCTAGCTATTGGATCCTCTAATCCATTCCATCATCTAGAAGATACTATTGATAGTCTTTGTTATCTTATCTTACCACTATATAATGTACGAATAACTTTGAGTATTGACCGTGGGATCAAGACTCGAGAATCCCAACACTGCTAGCCGTTGGATCTTCTTTTTTCCATTCTACCAGGTGGTGGTACTTTTTTTGACCAATAAGGTATATGTCCTGAGGGAGCGAGATTCTTCAATTAATTAACACGGTAAGTGGATGTGTACATGTTACACCAAAGACCTCAAAAAATGGAAAAAATACATCCAAGTTCATACATTTAGCACAAAAGACCCTAAAATCAAATACTTGCAAATTTTGGTAACATGGTCTATAGAAACGAGGGGGGGATTCAAGAATGATGGAGAAGTGCGTTTTGAGGTTTATGTAGGGGTTCCGCGTATGAAAACAATAAAAATTTACCCTACGCCCCTGAACCCCTGATGCTGCCAGGAACTATCTATTAGTAATACAGTAACGGGAGGGGCTTTTCGCAAACTTACCCTTGAAGACCGAAAAGCGTTGTCAACGCTCAGGAGATCGTGGTTGATTTACACGAGCCAAAGCCGACCTCAAGGTCGTGATGACTTCCTTGCGCTCCAACGGCTCCAACGACTTCAGTGCCTCAAGTGCGACACCTCGCGTGAAGTTACACACGTTCAGTGCTTGACGATGACTCCCGCTTAACTGATCCAGCAGCAGTTGCGGAAGTAGAGCTCCTGGATCCGAATCCCGCAGCACGACGGTGCTCCGTCGTGAAGATGTCTCTCATTCGCGTAGTCTGAACTTGGGACCATGGTCACGAGAGAGAGAGAGGGAGTGAGAGAAAATATCAATTAGAGGTCCTCCCAAAAGTTAGAAGACCTTTATTTATTATTGGGTGTACTTACCTGGCCAAATACCCCCACTATATATATGGGAGGGGAGGTACTACCTCCCTCAAAGTCCCAGGGTGGGACTGTTGGGTTCCGTAGCAGAAAACAAAAAAATTCTATCTACTCAAACACTAATGCCAGGATCTATACTATGTAGACATAAGTAACGGAATAGGAATACAGTATTCATACATTTGCAGACAGAGGCACGCCTTATGCAGGAAGGCGTATATTGATGAAGACGAGCAGCACCCCAAGTGTGGTGCCTCTGAAGTTCGTCACACGTCCGGTGCAGGAGACGTCAACCAGACTTCGATCCAGCCGAGCAGCGGAAGAAGTAGATGCCAAATCGCCGATCACACGACGGTAGTGTGAATGTGGAGAACTCACCCACGAGGTCCTCCCCAATATTACAGATAAGTCCTTAGTGGATGAGAGAGAGAATGAGAGGAATGGGTGATCCCAAAGGGGGAGGGGGCCCCTTTATATAGTGGGAGGGGGCGCACCACCAAGGGGCCAAGCGGTGTGGGACTAATCCCCACACCCGCTGGCCACCTAGGGGAAGCCACCTGCCCTAGGTGGGCCCCATTGGGGCGGCCAACCAAGCCTAGGCCGGCTGGCCCCCACTCCCTAGGCGCCTTGCCCTATTGGGCCTTCCTTCGGGTGAGGCCCATTAGCAATATGGAGGCTTTAAAAATAAAATAATATATATATATATATATTTAATATTAATTCTCCAATTAACATTCAAATACACATGTTATATTTTTTCTTCACTCTAGAACAACTTCCGGACCCCTTCCGATCTCCATCGGATGTTACCAAAACTATTTCGGTTTCTCTCTCTCTATTTCTCCTACGATACCTCATCTACCCTAAGCGTCCCTACCCTTAAGCGTGACATCCTATGGTTTGGAAACACTCCAGACATGATAGAGACAACTCTCACATCAATGATCAACAGAGGGACTTGGATGGCCATGTGACCCCCGTGCGTTTCACGAATACAATTGCTCGAACCTTGAGATAGTCGTTCCCCGTTCCCTTTGTCATTCGATACCTAATTCATCCGAGACTTGATCTTCGGTATCTCCATACGTTCGATCTTGTTACTAATGAACTTGTTTTCTCGTTCTCATGTCGTTGCATTCCGTGACCTTGTCATATGCTTGCAAGCTTCATCAATGCAACGTCATCGAGATGGCCACATGTATTTGTCCGTTACATGGACTAGACAAATCCTGGTCTTGATATGTACTCCTCTACGCATCCCTTTGGAAAACCTGAGTGGCACCTTTTTGATCACCCTGTTACGAGATGTTTCTTGATAACCATCTAAGCTTCTTCCGGAATGGTGATTTGCATTACCTCACAGTCAAAGGATCAGGTTGCGAGGTTCTCTGTGTTTTATCATCAATGGTGAACTTTGTAACTAGATCTCATTAAGATATAACGATCAAATGTTTGTCTATCATGTTATTCAACTAATAACATGACCTCATTGTTAGTTGGCATAAATGCCCATGATCTTGAAACACAAACCATCCTCATGACCAATGAACTAGTTCACTAGAGGTAACTAGAGACACAGTTTGATTACATACCACACGTGTATTAACGTTTCGTATTAACACAATTATAGCACAATATTAAACGTATTATGAACATATAGGAAATATATCAAATAATACACTTTATTATTTGCCACTAGGGCATAACTCCTTCGGTCTCCCACTTGCACTAGAGTGTAAACAAAACTAGTTTACAATAGGCAGGAACCTAACACCAATGGAATCTCGGTGTTATTCGTGCTTATCCAGATGGAGAGCTTTAGTCAAAGGATCGGCCACATTCAGTTATGTATCTACTTTGCAAATCTTGACTTCACCTTCGTCAACATTCTGCCGGATGACGTGAAATCTTAGCTTGATGTGTTTGGCTGTGGAATGAGTTCTTGGTTCCCTTGCGTTTGCAATAGCACCTGTGTTAGATCGTCACGGGGTCTTGCGCATTGGGAAAAACTCCTAGTTCAATGACAAAATTCCTTAGCCAAATAGCTTCATTTGCTGCATCAGCTGCAGCAATATATTCAGACTCCATTGAAGATTGTGCCACCACCGGCTGCTTCTTGGTCTTCCAGCTTACCGCCCCACCATTCACCAAGAAAACAAATCATGTTTGAGACTTCGAGTCATCATGATTTGAATTCCAGCTCGTATCTACGTAACCCGTTACATTTAGAGCTTCATCATTTCCTCCATTGATTAGGAACATATCCTTTGTTCTTCTCAGATACTTTAGGATATTCTTCACAGCTGTCCAGTGATCCGGTCCTGGATTACTTTGATATCGGCTCGTCAAACTAAGATCTAATGCCACATCAGGTCATGTACTTAGCATTGCATACATGATAGATCCTATGGCTGAAGCATAGGGGATGTAAGACATCTTCTCTCCATCATCGTCCGTTACAGGACATTGAGTCATACTCATTTTGTAATTCTTCATCATAGGTGTAAAACCCCTTTTGGTGTTTTCCATTTTGAACCTCTTCAAAATCTTTTCTATGTAAGTACTTTGACTCAATGCTATTAGGTTCCTTGATCTATCTCTATAGATCTTGATTCCTAATATATATGCAGCTTCACCTAGATCCTTCATGGAAAATTGGTTACTCAAATATGCTTTCACGATTTTCATAAGATCCACATCGTTTCCCATGAGTAATATGTCATCCACATATACTACTAAGAAAACAACTGAGCTCCCACTCGCTTTCTTGTAAACACAGAACGCTTGTTGATTTTGGACAAATCTAAAACTCTTGATCACTTGATCAAAACATTTGTTCCAGGTCCGAGATGCTTGCTTCAATCCATAAATGGACCGTTGAAGCTTGTATACCTTTCCAGCATCCTTAGGATCAACAATACCTTCCGGTTGCATCATATACAACTCTTCATTAATGTGACCATTGAGGAATGTAGTCTTGACATCCATCTGCCAAATTTCATAGTCGAAATGTGCATCAATTGCTATTAAAGTCATGACAGCCTTAAGCATCACTACAGGAGAGTAAGTCTCGTCGTAGTCAACTCCTTGAATTTGTCGAAAACCCTTTGTCCACGGCCTTGCGGCCTTGCGGCCTTCTGGAAGATCCACCAAGGTCCAAACTTGGTTTTCATGCATGGATCCTATTTCGGATTTCATGGCTTCTAGCCATTTCCCGGAGTCAGCACTATCCATAGCTTCTTTGTAGTTCACAGATTCTTCCTGTTCATCTAGGATGACAGAAATCACAATGCTACTGTACCAATCAGGAGTGGCACGAACCCTTGTAGACCTGCGAACCTCAAGAGTCTCGATGTCATTGTTTTGATCATCATCAATGGGCTCTTCCTCCATGTTCGAGAGCAATTTCGGAACAGCTTCCGTTGCGCTACTCAGAATTTGGAGAGAAGGGTCAACAATTTCATCTAACTCAATTTTCCTTCCACTCACTCCTTTTACAAGAAACTCTTTCTCGAGAAAGGTGTCGGTTCTTGCGACAAACGTTTTGCCTTTGGCTTGGTTGTAGAAAGTGTACCCAATGGTTTCCCTTGGATATCCTACAAAAATACATTTTTCTGATTTGGATTCAAGTTTGTCAGGCTCCAGTTTCTTAACGTAAGCCTCACAACCCCAAACTCTCAGAAATGACAACTTTGGCTTCTTCCCATACCATATCTCATATGGGGTTGTCTCCATGGATTTGGATGGTGCTCTGTTTAAAAAGCGGCGGTTTCTAACACGTATCCCCAAAAAGACATAGACAAATCAGTTAAAGACATCATGGACCATACACTATCCAATAGGGTTCGGTTACGACGTTCCGACACACCATTACGTTGTGGTGTTCCGGCTAGCGTAAGCTGTGGGATAATCCCACAGTCCTTCAAGTGCATGTTATACTCATAACTCAAATACTCGCCTCCTCGATCCGATCGAAGGTGCTTGATTTTCTTGTTAAGTTGATTTTCTACCTCTTTCTGAAATTCCTTGAACTTTTCAAAGGTTTCAGATTTGTGCTTCATCAAGTAGATATATCCATATCTGCTTAAGTTGTCAGTAAAGGTTACAAAGTAGCGATAACCATTGCGCGTTGAGACACTCATTGGTCCACATACATCCTTATGTATGATCCCAAGTAGGTCTACAGCTCTCTCCACTATTCCGGAGAATGGTGTCCTAGTCATCTTTCCCATGAGGCATGGCTCTCATGTATCAAGGGATTCGAAATCCAATGATCCAAGAAGCCCTTCTGAATGAAGCCTCTTCATGTGTTTTATGCCAATATGACCAAGACGACAATGCCACATGAACATGGAATTATCGTCACTGTTCTTACAATGTTTAGCATCAACACTATGGATGTGTGTATCACAATCAAGATCAAGTAAGAATAAACCATCACATACAGGATCATGAACATAGAAAACATCATTCATATAAATTGAACAACCATTTGTTCCTTATTTAAACGAATAACGGTCTTGCAACAAGCAAGACCCACTCACAATATTCATACTCAATGCGGGTACATAATAGCATTTATTCGAAACCAACAATAATCCTGACGGTAGACGAAGATGCAGGGTGCCGACAGCCATCACTTCGACTCTCGAGCCATTGCCGATGCGCATCGTCACCTCGTCCTTCCTCAGGCGCCTCCTACTCTGCAGATCCTGCTGAGAGTTACAAATATGAGGAACAGATCCGGTATCAAATACCCAGGAATTACTCCTGATGCTCGTAAGGAATACATCAATAACATGTATATCATATATACCTTTGTCCGAGGTGGCTATCTTGCCAGCTCGCTTGTCTTCAAGGTACTTGGGGCAGTTGCATTTCTAGTGCCCATCCCCTTTGCAGTAGAAGCACGAAGTGCCGGGCTTAAGGCCAGGCTTGGCAGTCTTTGAGGTGCTAGGAACAAACCTTCCATCCCTCTTAGACTTCTTACCCTTGCCTTTCCCTTTTTGCCCCGGTTTTTTAAAGTTGATGGTCTTGTTGACCATCAACACCGTGTGCTCCTTCTTGATTTCAACCTCAGTAGTTTTGAGCATGGAGAATAGCTCAGCAAGGGTCTTACTCATCCCTTGCATGTTGTAGTTCATCACAAAACTCTTATAACTGGGGGGCAGTGAATGCAGCACCCTATCTATAGCGAGCTCCTCCGAGATTTTGCAATCCAGGGCGTTTAAGCGCTTAACGTAGCCAGACATTTTGACCACGTGCTCACTAATACTGCTGTGCTCTTCCATTTTAGCAATAAGAAGAGCTCGGAAGCATCATACCTCTCTGCATGAGCCTGTGGAGCAAAGACAGCCTTGAGATCCTCAATTATCTCAAAAGCATTCATCTTATCAAAACGTTTTTGAAGCTCCGGCTCCATGGCATAGAGCATTCCACTCTGGATGAGGGAGAAATCGTTCGCATTGGACTGCCAGACATTCTTTTCGTCCTGGGAGGTGGAATCTGCAGGCTTAGCCGGAAGCTCAGCCTCGATGTCATAAGTCAACTTGTAGGGGACTAGGAGGATCCTAAGATTGCGGAACCATGCGGTGAAGTTGGTTCCATCAGTTTTCAGCTTGTCCTTCTCGAGGAAAGTGCTAAGGTTGAAGGTGGGTGGGCGAGACATCTACAAAGGATTTGCAAAGTGTTTTAGACTATGTTCCTAATAATGAGTTCAAGTATTTTAAAGGAACTCCCACTTAAACGAACATCCCTCTACTCGTTTAGTGATCACATGATCCCAATCCCCTGCACCTCCCCCAGTTAAACATGCCATCAGTGCAGTATCAAGGGTGGACATTCCCTAATGTCGATCACATCAACTATGTGATTCATGCTCGACCTTTCGGTCTCTTGTATTCCGAGACCATGTCTCTGTAACGTGCTAGGCTCGCTAGTTCTAACTTGTGTGTATTCGCAGTGCAACATGGCTTGCACCCACTGTATGGGAACATAGATATGTCTGACCCCTACTCACCGCAGGGCGCCTCATACCGAAGAACTTTCTTGGTGGTGCACACACAAGGGGAATACAATAACTGCAATACTATGAGGGATTATCTCATTATGCTACCGTCTAATATCAGCATAATAAGTAATACTTCAAAAGTAAAGTGTTATGACATGGTTATAGCTTTATGATCATCATCAATAGCTTCAATGAGAGTTTCACAAACTTGTCATTGTCATGTCATAATACTTGCCCCTATGCAATAATAAAGATAGACGCTTCTATATTAACTATTACATGTTTTACGCGGCTTTAGGGCTTTCGCAGTAGAACCCCTTCCCACCTACGAACGTCGAGCCACAACATGGATTCAATGATTGCCGTTCTTCTTCCCTTTTCAGGGCCCTCTAGTGTCAATGCCATATCAACTACTATAGAGAGACAGACAGCCCCTAAGCCACTTTGATTTGTGGACCAGTCTCATGAATCACCACGTGAGGTCGGTTGGGGGCTGCTTCATCAAACAGTGCCGTGATATGAACAATAACATTAAAGAGGGTAGCAACTAGAGAATCAATGCCCACATATTGCTATGTGTTCTATCCGTACGACATGTCTACCCATAGACCTGCTCTGATACCACTGTTGGGTTCCGTAGCAGAAAACAATTTTTTTCTATCTACTCGAACACTAATACCAGGATCTATACTATGTAGACATAAGTAACGGAGAAGGAATACAGTATTCATACCTTTGCATACAGAGGCATGCCTTATGCAGGAAGGCGTATATTGATGAAGACGAGCAACACCCCAAGTGTGGTGCCTCCGAAGTTCGTCACACGTCCGGTGTAGGAGACGTTAACCAGACTCTGATCCAGCCAAGCAGTGAAAGAAGTATATGCCGGATCGCCGATCACACGACGGTAGTGTGAAGGTGGAGAATTCACCCACAAGGTCCTCCCCAATATTACGGAGAAGTCCTCAGTGGATGAGAGAGAGAATGAGAGGAATGGGTGATCCCAAAGGGGGAGGAGGCCCCTTTATATAGTGGGAGGGGGCGCACCACCCAGGGGCCAGGCGGTGTGCGACTAATCCCCACACCGCGTGCCACCTAGGGGTAGCCGCCGGCCCTAGGCGGGCCCCATTAGGGCGGCCCACCAAGCCTAGGCCGGCTGGCCCCCACTCCCTAGGTGCCTTGCCCTATTGGGCCTCCCTTCGGGTGAAGCCCATTTGCAATATGGAGCCTTTAAAAATAAAATAAGATATACATATTTAATATTAATTCTCCAATTAACATTCAAATACACATATTATATTATTCCTTCACTCCGGAACAACTTCCGGACCCCTTCCGATCTCCATCGGATGTTACCGAAACTATTCCGGTTTCTCTCTCTATTTCTCATACGATACCTCATCTACCCTAAGCGTCCCTACCCTTAAGCGTGACATCCTTCGGTTCGTAAACACTCCGGACATGATAGAGACCACTCTCACATCAATGATCAACAGAGGGACCTGGATGGCCATGTGACCCCCATGCGTTTCACGAATACAATCGCTCGAACCGTGAGATAGTCGTTCCCCGTTCCCTTTGTCATTCGATACCTAATTCATCGGAGACTTGATCTTCGGTATCTCCATACCTTTGTTCGATCTCATTACCGATGAACTTGTTTTCTCGTTCTCATGTCGTTGCATTCCGTGACCTAGTCACATGCTTGCAAGCTTCATCAATGCAACGTCATCGAGATGGCCAGATGTAACTATCTGTTACATGGACTAGAAAAATCCTGGTCTTGCTATGTACTCCTCTACGCATCCCTTCGGAAAACCTGAGTGGCACCTTTTTGATCACCCTGTT
This sequence comes from Avena eriantha, assembly GCA_910589775.1. Classification (NCBI taxonomy): domain Eukaryota; kingdom Viridiplantae; phylum Streptophyta; class Magnoliopsida; order Poales; family Poaceae; genus Avena; species Avena eriantha. The sequence continues at coordinate 236,017,987 of OU342742.1, read as the reverse complement.
ACGAGATGATTCTTGATAACCATCTAAGCTTCTTCCGGAATGGTGATTTGCATTACCTCATAGGCAAAGGATCAGGTTGCGAGGTTCTCGGTGTTTTATCATTAATGGTGAACTTTGTAACTAGATCTAATTAAGGTATAACGGTCGGATGTTTCTGTATCATGTTATTCAACTAATAACATGACCTCATTGTCAGTTGGCATAAATGCCCATGATCTTGAAACATAGACCATCCTCATGACCAATGAACTAGTTCACTAGAGGTACCTAGAGACACGGTTTGTTTACATACCACACATGTATTAACGTTTCGTATTAACACAGTTATAGCATAGTATGAAACGTATTATGAACATATAGGAGATATATCAAATAATACACTTTATTATTTGCCTCTAGGGCATAACTCCTTCAGGGACTAAAGGAGAGGAGGGGGAGGGGCAACCGCCGGCCAGCCCTGGTGGGCCCCGCGCGGGGGGCTAGGCCCAGCCGGCTACCCCTTGCCCCTTCTCCCTCTCTCCTTTCCCTAATGGGCCCTCTCCCCTCCGGGAATTAGCCCATCAAGCCTTTGGCCTTTTAAATTGATTTTCTCTTTATTAAATAATTATGAATAAATGATTAAATCAATATTTAACATTCATTCACATATTATTCAACCTCTGTAGTTATGGAACACTTCCACCTCCACTCCGGACATCCTCCGGACTTACCGAAACTCTTCCGGTTTTCTCCCTACTATTCCTTGGCGATTCTACCGATCCTATAAACACTCTCTAAGCATCATCAAGCCCTTAAGCGTGATACCCCACGGTTTGCGAACACTCCAAACATGGTCGAGACACTCCTGCACCAATGATCGACAGAGGGACCTAGATGGCCATGTGACCCCTGTGTGTTCCACGAAGATCTTTCGTCGTTTGAACCGAGACAGTCGTGTCTTATTACCTTTGTCTCTCGATACTTGCATTGCCGGAGATCTGATCAATGACATCACCATGTCGTGTTCAATCTCGTTACCGAACAATGTTACTTGACTTGTTCCGACAAATGATATCCCTGTGATCAAATCACATGCTGCGCAGCTATTGGATATAACCTCTCCGAGTGGGCCCTTGAGAATCTTCCCGTCACATGGACGAACAAATCCCGCACTTGACATATATTGCCTCTAAGTTTTCCTCCAAGTACCTGAACACACCTTTATAACCACTGTATTACCAAGTGGTGCTTGCTGCTATCTAAGCACTCTTGGGAGACAGTGATTGATATAGCCTCACGGTCTAAGAAATAGTCTACGAGGATCCATTTCTAATCATTGTAACTTGGACTTCATGACTCGATCGGGTCACGATGTTTAGGTGTAACATCCCAAAACTTCAATCCAAGCTTATCAAGATCAAATCAATCAAAAATGGGGTTAACAAAAACTTTTCCAAATTTAAAATGAAAGCATTCATACATGTGTGCATTTAAAATAGGAGTTGTTTTGAATTGCCATGATTGAGTGATCCAATGCTTGTAAAATGTTTCTTAGGTGATTTAAACATCATCTACATCGTTCCCAAACTTTTCCTAAAGACAATCAAATCAAAAAGAATTAAAAAGGGAGGAATGGTCATTTTGGCCATTTTAATCCACTGCACTACTTTGAGTGTTCCTAGCACTCATTTATTAACAGAAACAATTCTTGATCTTTGTACCCCTTGCTAGTACACATAATGAGGTACCAAGGACCACCTTTGTATCTGCTAAAAACATTATGTTACTTATTTTAAATTACATTTGAAAATTGAATCTAATGCATATGCATAGATCACCCCTATTTTAAAACCCATCTATCTGAGCTCCACTTTCAAACCGTTGCAACCAGAGACTACCTATCACTAGTGGAGATCACTCAAAAATTTTGAAACCAAAATTCAAAACTTTTTCTCTTGCGGCCATTTCCTCAAACACCTTGTGGGCATAAATCCGGCCAAATTCAAAACATTGTTTTCAGTAGTGATCTTGGTCACCATTTGTGCCTAACCTTGTCCCCTTGTTCCCCCAGTACCAGCCCTACCCTTTGCTAGCCCGGCCAAACCCTGTGCACACGACCAAATGGTCATGGCCATTAAGGCCGAGCACCTTGAGCACCCCCACGGGTGACATCGTGCCACAGCCGCCGCCAGCCTCTCTCGCCATGTCTAGCACGTCGCCAGTGGTCCACCTCCACTGTCCAACCAGCCCCAGGCCAGAGACAGAGAGCAGAGCGGCCAGGAACCGCCGCGCCCGGAGCTGGTCGACCATACCGACGCCGCCCGCAGAGCACGCCCTGTCCCCGCTCGACCAGACCGCCCCTTGGCTGCAGCACGCGCCCGCCGCTCCGCCTCGACCTGGAGAACACCATAGACATCCCTGCTGGCCACCCAACGCCTCACAGCCACCGCTCGCCGTGGACCCCGCCACCTCTGCCGCGTAGAGCGCCACCTCGCCCAGACCGCGTGCCACCGCCCCTATGGCTGCATTCAATTCCTAGAGCACCGCCAGGGAACCGCACGTCGATCGCCACCCGCAGCCATGGCACTACCCCGCCGTAGCCATGTCGCCACCGTCGCCTGCCCATCCCGCTCGGTCTCACCATCGAGCCTCTAAAAGGAGCCCTCCCCAGCCTCTTCTCTCCACACCATCCCACTCCCCTCACCTCTCTGAACCTCACCCACCTCTCGCTGGAGCAAGACGAGCTCTGCCTCGCCGGAATTGGAGCCGGAGCAGCCGCGGTAGGAGGAGAAGGGCGCCGCTGATTGCGACCACCCCAAGCTCCACCGCAACCACGCCTCGCCTCGCCGTCGTCTTCCACTTTGTTTGCCCGCCTTGCCGACCCTGCTGGAGCCCTGGTAAGCCCCCAGCAGACCCCCACCGAGACGCTAGGGTTCGAGTTCGCTGGTGACCTGTTCGTCATCGACGACGACCCTCAGCCGTAGATCTGCCTTCTAATCCTACGGCCAGCAGCGCGCGTACCGTTTCGCGTGTTAAGTGACACTGACAAGCGGGACCCCCCGTCAGCTGAGCCCTGCGCCACGGAGCGCCACTGGGCTGGCCCAAGTTGTTTCCCGCGCTAGCCCACACATTCAAATCTGGATTTTTCTTTTTAGTTGAATCTAGTTTCTGGCCACTATTTTAATATTCAATTCTGGGAGTTTTACAAATCCAAATTGCATGAAACTAATTTTGCCTGAAAGGTATTAAGATGATCTATCCAAGCCCATTGGATTTAATTCAATTAGAGTTATAGATCTCTCCTAATAAAAATAAGAAGATAGAAGCTTTTGCAACTTGCAACATTTTTATAAAATCAACGAAGTTAGCTTTTGAGTTGATTCCAACTCTAAATAATCGCATTTCATCATATCTATACAAATATGTAATAATATTAAGGTTTACATGCAGTGACTTTGGACTAGTACCAAAATAATGCTATATAGGCATTTCTAGTCACTTTAAATCATTAAATAATGAACTTAAACCAAAGTAATGTTGATCCAACCTTTAAATCGCATTCCCACATGTTAGAATATGTGGTGAGGACATGTGTCCACATGATCCCATATTTTGGTGGTGAATATTAAGTTTTAGTTAATTTTTCAATGAGTAGAAATTACTTTTCTAAAATAAAAAGGATGAAACTATGGAATTAAACTTGTGATGCTTGTGATGATAATAGATCATCAAATGTGTGTCTTAGAATGCTACTTAGCTTAGTTAAGTATTGCTTGGTGATTGTGTGCTCCATATGTATTTATAGACGATAGTACCGATCAAGCTTTCGAGGAGGAGGAGTTCTACCAAGAAGAAGAAGAAGAAAACTTCAACCACTGCACCAACCAAGGCAAGCTACTATTAGCAAGATGGCACTATTTAAGTGCAAGCCACCATTAACAATGCAAGCTAAGACTTGCAAGTTTAGTGTTTAACAGGTAGGACCCACTAGATGGTTTAGCTAAGATGCCTTAGGCATGTCTTGATCACACCCTCTTTACTTATTGGTACCCCAAGCCTTAGTTACAAGTTTTACCCTCTTGGTGTATACAAAGTTCTTTACTTGTTTAGAAGGTAGCATAAAAAGTATGAAACTTGACATATTTAGAACCCTTTAGATGTCATTCTATGGCATGAGATTGAACCCATCTTTACCACCTTAGTGAACACTCTTAACTTAGTAGTTTAGAGTAGATCCAAAAACTTGAGTCACTTTAGATGGGAATACTTGGTGAAAATGAATTATGAAAACCTTGGAATGATGAGTCACTCCATTGAGATGTTTTGACATGTGTTTAGAAACACAAATGGTTGATGGTGATGAAAATGTTGAGGCATGAGCTTAACCCTTTTATAAAACTGATGGTTGGATTTGGATGCGATACCATTCCAAATTTACCGTACAACCACATTACCTGAATTGGGTAAGGCTTAGCTAGAAATTTATATGCATTAGTATTAGTTCCCTCATGGGAGAGGTCTAAGCTGAGGCTACCTCTCATGTTGTCCACCTATGCAGTGCCCAAGATGACTGATGGTCATGGTTGGGAGGCCATGCTCATAGGAGAGGTGCTTATACTAGGGTGTGTATAGGGAAAGTTATGTTTGATTATCTGCATACTAAGTATGATGATTCAGGGTTATCCCTGACAGATGTATCAAATCTTGTGGTGAAAGTGTACCCCCTCTGCAGAGTGTCAAACTATTCGAATAGTCGCGTCCGCGGTTATGGACAGTTGGAATGGCCATACTGTTTCGTTGTCAGATGTTTTCTAAATACTTTGAAATAAATGATGAACCTTGACTTGACCACAACAGGGTTGTGTTTATGACAATAGCTTCCCCAACTTAAGTGATTCTAGAGTTTTACGTTATCTTTCTTTGCTTCAGAACTCAGCTTAGGTTTCAAACTTAACTTTATAGTTAAGCATAGAGTTAGCACTTTAAGTCAGAATTATAATACTTGTTAGTGGTAGTTTGCGAGTACTTAAAGAGTACTCATGGCTTTTGTCTCTGGCTATTATCATGGCCAGACTATGAAGGAGACTATCAAGATGATGGCCAACAGGACGGCTATGATAACTAGGACTATCTGCCTTCGTCAGCATTGCCTGTGCCCCTGAAGATGGACCCCACCGCTACGCTAATCTTTTATTTCCGCTGCTTGTTGTATTAAGACTAGATCAGGAGATCCTTATTTGTGTAAGACCTTATGTATGGTTTGTAATGGATGATGTACTGTGATATCCAATCCGTTATGTCTCGCAAAAATGGTAATCCTGGGATTGCGAGGTATGGCATAACGGGCATCTGGGATTAAAAACCTGGGTGTTGACATTAGGTTGGGTATTGGTTCATCATCTCATTCTCAGAATGAGTGGACTCCATTTCCAACTGGCATAAATGCCACATGATCAGGAAACTTGATCATCTGTTGACCAATGAACCAGTGACTAGAGTTTCACTAGGAACCCCTAGTTGTTTGTATATCACACGTGTATTGATGTTTCCACTCAATACAGTTATAGCATGATATAAAACTTAATCATAAACTATATGAAATATGATAATAGTCCTTATAACTATTTGTCTCTAGGGCATATTTCCAATAGTTTGTGCATATAGCATTTCATTGTGATGAAGACTATCAATAGAATCTTCTAGATGTTAGAATAGAAAAGAAGATCCAACGCCTAGAAATGTTGGGATTCGTGAGTCTTGATCCAATAATTAATATTCAAAGTTTTTTGTACACTGTATAGTGTTAAGATAGTGGTAATGGTAAGACTAGTACTTGCTTAACAAAAGAAAACAACGCACTCCTCACTTTCAGCGGATCTTGTTAACCAAGATGCGCGAATCTACCAGATGCAGGAACTGTATCGTAAACTATACTAGTAAGTTGCATGTTCCTTGCACGTGAGACTCAGATAGTAGATGTATGACATATCATCATCACTATATAAAATTATAATTGGTAAAGCACAATAAATTATAAATTTGATCAACATCTATAAAGTCTGGGTGTATATTTGATCCTTGTACTTTGTATCATCATATAGAAGTCCAAGATTATTAGCTACCTAACACATGGAATTTTTGATAACATGGTCTAGAGAAAGAAGGGAGAAGATTCTAGTATGATGTACAAGTGTGTTTTGAGGTTTTTGCATAACATTCATTATGCCGAAAACTATATCAACAGAATCTATGGTTTAGATAAGCTAGATTCGCGTTGAATAGTACCTAGAGAAAACTCCACCATGCATGTTCTAGAACCATCATGTCACCACCCCCAAAATTTCATAGCATAGTAGGTTGTATTCTCTCTACTACTATATAGTGGAGTAGTTTTGAATTGGATCCATAGCACCAATCATGACCGTTGGGCTATTGGATCCAATGGTTCAGAGCAACTTGATTCGTGTTGAATAGTACGTACATAGAGAAAACTCCACTATGTTCTAGAACCATCATGTCACCACCCCCAAAATGCATAAATTAAGTCTATTAATAATAACTATCTACACATATTGAGAATACAACCTACTATGCTATGAAATTTTGGGGGTGGTGACATGATGGTTCCAGAACATGGTGGAGTTTGTTGTAGGTACTATTCAACACGAATTAAGCTGCTTTGAACCATTGGATCTAATAGCCCAATGGTTAGGATTGGTGTTATGGATCCAATTCAAATTAAAACTGCTCCATTATATTAGTAGAGATATGATGTCAATATGGTCATGACCTCGGCTGTTCGGGTCAAAGCCAGGAATGTACAAACACTGTAGGACAATACACATTGTGAAGAATCCAGAGCATTTTTTGTTTTCAAAGGTGTCAAAACACGTGTTTCTCATTTTTTCTCATTTAATCCACTGCACTACTTTGAGTGTTCCTAGCACTCATTTATTAACAGAAACAATTCTTGATCTTTGTACCCCTTGCTAGTACACATAATGAGGTACCAAGGACCACCTTTGTATCTGCTAAAAACATTATGTTACTTATTTTAAATTACATTTGAAAATTGAATCTAATGCATATGCATAGATCACCCCTATTTTAAAACCCATCTATCTGAGCTCCACTTTCAAAACCGTTGCAACCAGAGACTACCTATCACTAGTGGAGATCACTCAAAAATTTTGAAACCAAAATTCAAAACTTTTTCTCTTGCGGCCATTTCCTTAAACACCTTGTGGGCATAAATCCGGCCAAATTCAAAACATTGTTTTCAGTAGTGATCTTGGTCACCATTTGTGCCTAACCTTGTCCCCTTGTTCCCCCAGTACCAGCCCTACCCTTTGCTAGCCCGGCCAAACCCTGTGCACACGACCAAATGGTCATGGCCATTAAGGCCGAGCACCTTGAGCACCCCCACGGGTGACATCGTGCCACAGCCGCCGCCAGCCTCTCTCGCCATGTCTAGCACGTCGCCAGTGGTCCACCTCCACTGTCCAACCAGCCCCAGGCCAGAGACAGAGAGCAGAGCGGCCAGGAACCGCCGCGCCCGGAGCTGGTCGACCATACCGACGCCGCCCGCAGAGCACGCCCTGTCCCCGCTCGACCAGACCGCCCCTTGGCTGCAGCACGCGCCCGCCGCTCCGCCTCGACCTGGAGAACACCATAGACATCCCTGCTGGCCACCCAACGCCTCACAGCCACCGCTCGCCGTGGACCCCGCCACCTCTGCCGCGTAGAGCGCCACCTCGCCCAGACCGCGTGCCACCGCCCCTATGGCTGCATTCAATTCCTAGAGCACCGCCAGGGAACCGCACGTCGATCGCCACCCGCAGCCATGGCACTACCCCGCCGTAGCCATGTCGCCACCGTCGCCTGCCCATCCCGCTCGGTCTCACCATCGAGCCTCTAAAAGGAGCCCTCCCCAGCCTCTTCTCTCCACACCATCCCACTCCCCTCACCTCTCTGAACCTCACCCACCTCTCGCTGGAGCAAGACGAGCTCTGCCTCGCCGGAATTGGAGCCGGAGCAGCCGCGGTAGGAGGAGAAGGGCGCCGCTGATTGCGACCACCCCAAGCTCCACCGCAACCACGCCTCGCCTCGCCGTCGTCTTCCACTTTGTTTGCCCGCCTTGCCGACCCTGCTGGAGCCCTGGTAAGCCCCCAGCAGACCCCCACCGAGACGCTAGGGTTCGAGTTCGCTGGTGACCTGTTCGTCGTCGACGACGACCCTCAGCCGTAGATCTGCCTTCTAATCCTACGGCCAGCAGCGCGCGTACCGTTTCGCGTGTTAAGTGACACTGACAAGCGGGACCCCCCGTCAGCTGAGCCCTGCGCCACGGAGCGCCACTGGGCTGGCCCAAGTTGTTTCCCGCGCTAGCCCACACATTCAAATCTGGATTTTTCTTTTTAGTTGAATCTAGTTTCTGGCCACTATTTTAATATTCAATTCTGGGAGTTTTACAAATCCAAATTGCATGAAACTAATTTTGCCTGAAAGGTATTAAGATGATCTATCCAAGCCCATTGGATTTAATTCAATTAGAGTTATAGATCTCTCCTAATAAAAATAAGAAGATAGAAGCTTTTGCAACTTGCAACATTTTTATAAAATCAACGAAGTTAGCTTTTGAGTTGATTCCAACTCTAAATAATCGCATTTCATCATATCTATACAAATATGTAATAATATTAAGGTTTACATGCAGTGACTTTGGACTAGTACCAAAATAATGCTATATAGGCATTTCTAGTCACTTTAAATCATTAAATAATGAACTTAAACCAAAGTAATGTTGATCCAACCTTTAAATCGCATTCCCACATGTTAGAATATGTGGTGAGGACATGTGTCCACATGATCCCATATTTTGGTGGTGAATATTAAGTTTTAGTTAATTTTTCAATGAGTAGAAATTACTTTTCTAAAATAAAAAGGATGAAACTATGGAATTAAACTTGTGATGCTTGTGATGATAATAGATCATCAAATGTGTGTCTTAGAATGCTACTTAGCTTAGTTAAGTATTGCTTGGTGATTGTGTGCTCCATATGTATTTATAGACGATAGTACCGATCAAGCTTTCGAGGAGGAGGAGTTCTACCAAGAAGAAGAAGAAGAAAACTTCAACCACTGCACCAACCAAGGCAAGCTACTATTAGCAAGATGGCACTATTTAAGTGCAAGCCACCATTAACAATGCAAGCTAAGACTTGCAAGTTTAGTGTTTAACAGGTAGGACCCACTAGATGGTTTAGCTAAGATGCCTTAGGCATGTCTTGATCACACCCTCTTTACTTATTGGTACCCCAAGCCTTAGTTACAAGTTTTACCCTCTTGGTGTATACAAAGTTCTTTACTTGTTTAGAAGGTAGCATAAAAAGTATGAAACTTGACATATTTAGAACCCTTTAGATGTCATTCTATGGCATGAGATTGAACCCATCTTTACCACCTTAGTGAACACTCTTAACTTAGTAGTTTAGAGTAGATCCAAAAACTTGAGTCACTTTAGATGGGAATACTTGGTGAAAATGAATTATGAAAACCTTGGAATGATGAGTCACTCCATTGAGATGTTTTGACATGTGTTTAGAAACACAAATGGTTGATGGTGATGAAAATGTTGAGGCATGAGCTTAACCCTTTTATAAAACTGATGGTTGGATTTGGATGCGATACCATTCCAAATTTACCGTACAACCACATTACCTGAATTGGGTAAGGCTTAGCTAGAAATTTATATGCATTAGTATTAGTTCCCTCATGGGAGAGGTCTAAGCTGAGGCTACCTCTCATGTTGTCCACCTATGCAGTGCCCAAGATGACTGATGGTCATGGTTGGGAGGCCATGCTCATAGGAGAGGTGCTTATACTAGGGTGTGTATAGGGAAAGTTATGTTTGATTATCTGCATACTAAGTATGATGATTCAGGGTTATCCCTGACAGATGTATCAAATCTTGTGGTGAAAGTGTACCCCCTCTGCAGAGTGTCAAACTATTCGAATAGTCGCGTCCGCGGTTATGGACAGTTGGAATGGCCATACTGTTTCGTTGTCAGATGTTTTCTAAATACTTTGAAATAAATGATGAACCTTGACTTGACCACAACAGGGTTGTGTTTATGACAATAGCTTCCCCAACTTAAGTGATTCTAGAGTTTTACGTTATCTTTCTTTGCTTCAGAACTCAGCTTAGGTTTCAAACTTAACTTTATAGTTAAGCATAGAGTTAGCACTTTAAGTCAGAATTATAATACTTGTTAGTGGTAGTTTGCGAGTACTTAAAGAGTACTCATGGCTTTTGTCTCTGGCTATTATCATGGCCAGACTATGAAGGAGACTATCAAGATGATGGCCAACAGGACGGCTATGATAACTAGGACTATCTGCCTTCGTCAGCATTGCCTGTGCCCCTGAAGATGGACCCCACCGCTACGCTAATCTTTTATTTCCGCTGCTTGTTGTATTAAGACTAGATCAGGAGATCCTTATTTGTGTAAGACCTTATGTATGGTTTGTAATGGATGATGTACTGTGATATCCAATCCGTTATGTCTCGCAAAAATGGTAATCCTGGGATTGCGAGGTATGGCATAACGGGCATCTGGGATTAAAAACCTGGGTGTTGACATTAGGTTGGGTATTGGTTCATCATCTCATTCTCAGAATGAGTGGACTCCATTTCCAACTGGCATAAATGCCACATGATCAGGAAACTTGATCATCTGTTGACCAATGAACCAGTGACTAGAGTTTCACTAGGAACCCCTAGTTGTTTGTATATCACACGTGTATTGATGTTTCCACTCAATACAGTTATAGCATGATATAAAACTTAATCATAAACTATATGAAATATGATAATAGTCCTTATAACTATTTGTCTCTAGGGCATATTTCCAATAGTTTGTGCATATAGCATTTCATTGTGATGAAGACTATCAATAGAATCTTCTAGATGTTAGAATAGAAAAGAAGATCCAACGCCTAGAAATGTTGGGATTCGTGAGTCTTGATCCAATAATTAATATTCAAAGTTTTTTGTACACTGTATAGTGTTAAGATAGTGGTAATGGTAAGACTAGTACTTGCTTAACAAAAGAAAACAACGCACTCCTCACTTTCAGCGGATCTTGTTAACCAAGATGCGCGAATCTACCAGATGCAGGAACTGTATCGTAAACTATACTAGTAAGTTGCATGTTCCTTGCACGTGAGACTCAGATAGTAGATGTATGACATATCATCATCACTATATAAAATTATAATTGGTAAAGCACAATAAATTATAAATTTGATCAACATCTATAAAGTCTGGGTGTATATTTGATCCTTGTACTTTGTATCATCATATAGAAGTCCAAGATTATTAGCTACCTAACACATGGAATTTTTGATAACATGGTCTAGAGAAAGAAGGGAGAAGATTCTAGTATGATGTACAAGTGTGTTTTGAGGTTTTTGCATAACATTCATTATGCCGAAAACTATATCAACAGAATCTATGGTTTAGATAAGCTAGATTCGCGTTGAATAGTACCTAGAGAAAACTCCACCATGCATGTTCTAGAACCATCATGTCACCACCCCCAAAATTTCATAGCATAGTAGGTTGTATTCTCTCTACTACTATATAGTGGAGTAGTTTTGAATTGGATCCATAGCACCAATCATGACCGTTGGGCTATTGGATCCAATGGTTCAGAGCAACTTGATTCGTGTTGAATAGTACGTACATAGAGAAAACTCCACTATGTTCTAGAACCATCATGTCACCACCCCCAAAATGCATAAATTAAGTCTATTAATAATAACTATCTACACATATTGAGAATACAACCTACTATGCTATGAAATTTTGGGGGTGGTGACATGATGGTTCCAGAACATGGTGGAGTTTGTTGTAGGTACTATTCAACACGAATTAAGCTGCTTTGAACCATTGGATCTAATAGCCCAATGGTTAGGATTGGTGTTATGGATCCAATTCAAATTAAAACTGCTCCATTATATTAGTAGAGATATGATGTCAATATGGTCATGACCTCGGCTGTTCGGGTCAAAGCCAGGAATGTACAAACACTGTAGGACAATACACATTGTGAAGAATCCAGAGCATTTTTTGTTTTCAAAGGTGTCAAAACACGTGTTTCTCATTTTTTCTTAGCACTATATAGTGTACGAATAACTTTGAATATTGACCGTTGGATCAAGATGTGAATCCCAACATTGTGAGATGTTGGATCTTCATTTCCATTTCAGCATCGAGAAGATACTATTGATAGTCTTTCTTTTCTTATCTTACCACTATTTTTTTATATATAGTGTGCGAACAACTTTGAATATTGACTGTTGATTCATGACCCGCTAATCCCAACATTGCTGCTAGTTATTGGATCCTCTAATCCATTCCATCATCTAGAAGACACTATTTATAGTCTTTGTTATCTTATCTTACCACTATATAATGTATGAATAACTTTGAGTATTGACCGTTGGATCAAGACTCGCGAATCCCAACAATGCTAGCCGTTGGATCTTCTTTTTTCCATTCTAACGGGTGGTGGTACTTTTCTCTACTACTATAATGGATCAGTTTTGACCTAGATCCATAGCACCAATCCTGACTGTTGGGATGTTAGATCCAATGGTTAACAGCAACTGGATTCGTGTTGAATAGTACCTAGAGAAAACTCCAACATGTTCTAGAACCATCATTTCACCACCCCAAAAATTTCATAGCACAGTAGGATGTATTCTCAATATGGGTGGATAGTTATTACTAATAGACTTAATGTATGCATTTTTTATCTAACAAGAATATTGGTTAATAACAACTTAATGTTTGTTAAATCACATTTCATACCACTTTATCATTATCAATTTGTTTTCACCCATCAACGCAATCATCCACGTAGGGCCCATAGATTGGGGAGGTCGCGGTCGCCTTGGACGCACCACAAAATTACTATTGGGCCATCGAGTGCGGGAAGTAGAGTCAGCATTCTGTCCAATCGCTTACCCTAGTCATCGATATTTGCCACATGCATCGGCTTCATCAGCGACATTGATTGTCCCCTCGCTTCGGTAATCTGCCACATTAATCTCGGATCACCTCCTTCCTATTTAATCTCTCCCCTTCCCCGCACCAAACCATCTCTAATCCCCTGTTTCCAGCAACCATCTTCGACTATCTGGACGGGACGTTCAAGGTCAAGTTCATCAACTTCAAGTATGCCCGTCTCCTCTACGACTAGGCCTTCCACTGCGACTACGAGATGGTGGTGTTCATCGGTGCCAACATTTTCATCAACTACTAGAGCCAGTTCACAAACAATGGCAACTTCATCCACAGTGTTCTCCCGGAGCTGCTGATGGCTCTAGAGGTGTCGCCTCGTTACCCGGTAGTGCTGCCGATGGCTCAGGAGGTGTCGCCACCTTATCTGGAGGTGCCGATGAGTCAGGAGCTGGCTCTATCGCTGGAGCTATCATTGGTGCCGATGTCACGAGCTACTGCTAGCAGTGCGGAGTAGGTGCTAGGAGGCGCCGGACCTACACTAGTTCAGCAACGAGTCCTATATATGTAAACTCGTGTTGTTATGTTAATGGTTGAATGAAGTTTCTTCTGGTACTACTCGTCAAAAAAAGTTTCTTTTGGTACTACTCACTATACCCTGTAGTACTAGTAGTACTGCGAATGACGATCTATTGAATATCCTTCCCCCCTGATGTTTGTGAAGGAAGTGAAAATTTTGAAACAGGGAAATTTTGAATTGCTACTCCATTGTAAGGACAAAAATGGTTCCACCAACGCAGCTGACAAACATGTCAGACAAAGACATGGAGCCGCCGACACAAGGCAGGTTGTCGGTTAAAGCGCGTGCGCAGCACCACGTTGTGGACGAGGGAGAGATCAGTTGGCCGGGGCGTGGGGGTGGTGATGGGGGAGTGAAGGAGAGAGAAAACACATTTTATTTTGCGTGCATATATATTGTGCACCTGAAATTTACTCTACTCACTATACCCTGTACCTCATGTCAGGAACCCATCCCAGCTTTGCTCTAACATCGCACCGCCTTCAAATCCTCCTCTTTGCAGCTCTCTCACTGCCTCCTCTGTGCTCATAGTATCTTCTCGCACATTATTTTTAATAGAAAAAGGAAATAAGTTCTTCTTACTTGCTTTTCAGAAAATAAATTCCCGTCACTTGGAAAATTGAAATTGATTATTTTTTGTTTTTAATCTCTTCGATTGTTCTCAAAAGATGGCCAAATTTGTCGGCATGCAAATTCTTGGATATGGGATCATGAGCATAAAGTCTGATGTACATATATGGCCTTGACCTTGTGCTCGTTCGCCTTCAAGTCCAAGATTTTCTCATACTCGTTGACAACTATGCTTAAATTCTTTTGAAATTTCTCCACTTACTTTTAGGTTAGCATTTTACACGGTCGGTGGGAGTACATTCTACATCAAGGACCTAAAAAAAGGGAAAAATACATCATGGTCCACACATTTAGCACAAAGGACCCTAAAACGGAGCAAAGAAAGGTTCGGCTCCTTCTCGAGAGAGTAGCCGATCGAGCCACACTCTTCATACTATTTCATCTCCAATTGTTTCCAAAATATGGCTAAATTTGTCGGCATGCAAATTCTTGTATATGGGATCATGAGCATAAAGTCTGATGTAGAGATATGGCCTTGACCTTGTGGTCGTTCGCCTTCAAGTCCAAGATTTTTTCATACTCGTTGACAACTATGCTTAAATTCATTGAAATTTCTCCACTTACTTTTAGGTTAGCATTTTACACGGTCGGTGGGAGTACATTGTACATCAAGGACCTAAAAAAGGGAAAAAATACATCGTGGTCCACACATTTAGCACAAATGACCCTAAAATTGAGCAAAGAAAACAGTCGGGTTCGGCTCCTTCTCGAGAGAGTAGCTGATCGAGCCACACTCTTCATAATACTTCATCTCCGATTATTTCCAAAATATGGCCAAATTTGTCGGCATGCAAATTCATGGATATGGGATCATCAGCATAAAGTCTGATGTAGAGATATGGCCTTGACCTTGTGGTCGTTCGCCTTGACATCCAAGATTTTTTTCATACTCGTTGACAACTATGCTTAAATTCATTGAAATTTCACCACTTACTTTTAGGTTAGCATTTTACACGATCGGTGGGAGTACATTCTACGTCAAGGACCTAAAAAAGGGAAAATTACATCGAGGTCTAGACATTTAGCACAAAGGACCCTAAAGTTGAGCAAATAAAACAGTCGGGTTCGGCTACTTCTCGAGAGAGTAGCTGATCGAGGCACACTCTTCATACTACTTCATCTTCGATTGTTTTCAAAATATGGCCAAATTTATCGGCATGCAAATTCTTGGATATGGGATCATCAGCATAAAGTCGGATGTAGAGATATGGCCTTGACCTTTTGGTCGTTCAGCTTGAAATCCAAGGATGTTCATACTCGTTGACAACTATAAGCTGAAAAATTTCACCACTTACTTTTAGGTTAGAATTTTACACGGTCGATGGGAGTACATTTTACAACAAGGACCTAAAAAGGGAAAATTTACATCGAGGTCCGTACATTTAGCACAAAGGACCCTAAAATTAAGCAAGCAAATAGTCGGGTTCGGCTCCTTCTCGAGAGAGTAGCCAACCGAGCGACACTCTTCATACTACTTCATCTTCGATTGTTTTCAAAATATGGCCAAATTTGTCGGCATGCAAATTCTTGGATATGGGATCATCAGCATAAAGTATGATGTAGATATGGCCTTAACCTTGGTTGTTCGTCTTGAAATACAAGAATGGTTCATACTCGTTGACAACTAAGCTTAAATTCATTTAAATTTCACCACTTACTTTTAGGTTAGAACTTTAGACGGTCGATCAGAGTACATTTTACATCAGGAACCTCAAATAAGCAAAAATTACATCGAGGTCCATACATTTAGCATAAAGGACCCTAAAAGGAAAATTTTCTGGTTCAACACCTTCTCGAGAGATCAGCTGATCTGAGCCAAACTCTTGATACTACTTCATCTTTGATTGTTTTCAAAACATGGCCAGATCTATTGCCATGCAAATTCTCTTACATGGGATCATCAGCACAAAGTAGAATGTTGATATGGCCTTGACCTTGGTAATTCGGCTTGAAATCCAAGAATGCTCATACTCATTGACAAGTAAGCTTAAAATCATTTAAATTGCACCACTTACACTTTTAGAACTAACAAAAGGGGAAATTACATCGAGGTCCATACATTTAGCACAAAGCACCCTAAAATTAAGCAAGGAAAACAGTCGGGTTTAGCTTCTTCTCTAGAGAGTAGTTGATTGAGCCATACCCTTCATACTACATCTTCGATTGTTTTCAAAATATAGCCAAATTATTCGGCGTGCAAATTCTTGGATGTGGGATCCTCAGCATAAAGTATGATGTAGATATGGCCTTGACCTTGGTCGTTCGTCTTGAAATACAAGAATGGTTAATACTTGTTGATAAGTAAGCTTAAATTCTTTTAAATTTCACCACTTACTTTTAGGTTATAACTTTACACGGTCGATCGGAGTACATTTTACATCAGGGACCTCAAAAAAGTAAAAAATTACATTGAGGTCCATATACATTAAGCATAAAGGACCCTAAAAGAAAAAAATCTGGTTCGGCTCATTCTCGAGAGATCACCTGATCTAAGCCAAACTCTTAATACTACTTCCTCATCGATTGTTTTCAAAACATGGCCAGATCTATTGCCATGCAAATTCTCTAACATGGGATAATCAGCATAAAGCATGATGTTGATATGGCCTTAACCTTGGTTGTTCGGCTTGAAATCCAAGAATGTTCATACCCGTTGACAACTAAGCTTAAATTCATTTAAATTTCACCCTTTACTTTTAGGTTAACATTTTAGACGATCGGTGGGAGTACATTTTACATCAAGGACCTAAAAAAGGAAAATTATTACATCGAGGTCCATACATTTAGCACAAAGGACCCTAAAAGGAAAACTTTCTAGTTTGGCTCCTTCTCGAGAGATCAACTAATCTGAGTCAAACTCTTCATACTACTTCTTCGATTGTTTCAAATATGGCTAAATCTGTTGGCATGCAAATTCGCTGATATGGGGTCATCAACATAAAGTATGATGTTGATATGGCCTTGATCTTGGTCGTTCGGCTTGAAATCCAAGAATGTTCATACTCATTGACAAGTAAGCTTAAATTCGTTTAAATTTCACCACTTACACTATTTGGTTAGAATTTTAAATGGATGGTGGGATTACTACATTTTACACCAAGGACAAAAAAGGGAAAATTACATCGAGATCCATACGTTTAGCATAAAGGACCCTAAAACCAAGAATGGAAAAAGTCGGGTATGGCTCCTTCTCGAGAGAGCAGCTCATCGAGCCATACTCTTCATACTAGTTTTGACTAAGGTATATGTCTCGAGGGAGCGAGATTCTTCAATTAATTAACATGGTAAGTGGATGTGTACACATGTTACACCAAGGACCTCAAAAAAATGAAAAATACATCCAAGTCCATATATTTAGCACAAAGGACCCTAAAGTCAAATACTTGAAAATTTTGGTAACATGGTCTACAGAAAAGAGGGGGGAGATTCTAGAATGATGGAGAAGTGTGTTTTGAGGTTTGTGCATATAGCATTTCATTGTGATGAAGACTATCAATAGAATCTTCTAGATGCTAGAATGGAAAACAAGATCCAACAGCTGGAAATGTTGGGATTCGTGAGTCTTGATAGAATAATTAATATTCAAAGTTTTTCGTACACCATATAGTGTTAAGATGGTGGTAATGGTAAGACTGGTATACTTGCTTAACAAAAGAAAACAGCGCACTGCTCACTTTCAGCATATCTTGTTGAATAAGATGCGTGAATCTACCAGATGCGGAAACTATATCATAAACTATATATGATGTCAATATGGTCATGACCTTGGCTGTTCAGGTCGAAACCAGGAATGTTCATACACCCTAGGCCAATACACATTGTGAAGAAGCCAGAGCATTTTTTGTATTCAAAGGTGTCAAAACACATGTTTCTCATTTTTTCTTAGCATTGTATAGTGTACGAATAACTTTGAATATTAACCGTTGGATCAAGACTCAAATCCCAACATTGTCAGACATTAGATCTTCATTTCCATTTTAGCATCGAGAAGATAATATTGATAGTCTTTGTTTTCTTATCTTACCACTATTATATATAGTGTGCGGATAAAAGTATGAAAATTAATTTATGCAAATTCGTTAAAATTATATGTCTGTATTTTTTAATAAATATATGCATGTATTTGAACTATTAATGAATGGCAAATTGTTTTTATTGTCTAGTGTATAAAAAATTAAAAATAGTTGAAAACTAGGGCATAAGTGTGAGATGTTTTCTTTTCTACGTTGCTTTGGATCACTTTTGTCCATCGGATGAATATTGGGTGGTAGATAAAGGGGGCATGTTGATCCGAGTCCCCCTAGCAGTGGGCACGTGGAGTAGTAGTTGAACAATTTCAGAAAACACTTTAAATCTAAAATATAAACATTAGCAGCAAAGACAGTTTACAGCCAATATACACCCTTCCAAGTGCCAAAAGGGACCCTGCCTCCGACTACTACTACATTAACTAGTAAACGAGTGGTACTTATCTAAAAAAATATTAACTAGTAATAGATCATTACCATCACATTAGGATCACTTAGCCGAAGATTAAGATCAATGCAAATGCAGAAAGACAACACCTTAATTGTCCGGTACTGTCCATCAGCCGCGGTAATGTACCGCGGCGGCACCGTGAGGAACATCAGATCTTCGAGGCCACTTCCGGGCGATGCGCAGCTCGTCGGCTCAATGACCCCATTAAGGGTGTCCATCAAGGTCGGTGACTGTGGGCCAGTCACGCACAGCTTCACCCTGTACCAGGGCCACGAGCACGAGGCTGCCCTGACGCACACCGAGGAAACGGTGGTGCCCTGGCCGAGCTCGCCGATGATGACGCTGAACATGGTAGCGTCATCACCGTAGACGATGACCATGGATGGCGGAAAGGATGGTAACATCGTTACTATACACTCCATGGGCTGGCTGTACGATAGCCTATGCACTTGTACCTTGTGGACGCCGTTGAGGTGCAAAAGGAGCTCGACCGGCGAGGCGGTATATATGCAGCCGACCTTCGTGTAGTTGCACAGGTTGTACGGGCACACAGCCTTGTGGTCGTCGAGCTCATGTTAGGCGACCATGGTGAGGTAGCCGTCGTGGGGGCATAGAACAGTTATCGGTGCTAGCTCGTCTTTGTCTATCGCCATCTAGCTCTTGGTGGAATCCGCCGATGCGCCCAATGTTAGAGTGGTTCCCTAGAAGCTCGGCTCGCCGATGTAGTGCCCGCAGTCCATAATTTTTATGCAGCATTGAGTTTTGTTTTTGAACGAAGGCTGCAGAAAGTTGACAGGTGAGAGTAAATCAGGAACTTATTACCATGTATAGTACTATACCAGACAAACAGATCCTACCCGCGTGAGTGGTAAGAAGGTCTACGCCTTTTTTGGAAATGGAGAAGGTCTACACCTAGAGAGAGACAGAGAAACCTGGGGCCTGGCACAAAGTGTACAGTGCTGCAGGGAGAGAACGAGGACTGCATGCATGTCTTCAACACCATCTGCATTTTATTCTATCTGCTTGTCTCTTCTAGCTCTTTCTTTCTCGGCATGGCAGACTCGTTTCTCTTCTCCATTTCTTTCTTGTGGTTAAAGCTTGTCCAAATACAGAGTACTAGTAGTAGTACATTTGAACTAGTACTCCAGTAATACGGAGTATATGTCTTTTTATACTCGAGTTGTACTACCAGTACTCCAATAGTAATACATATGTCTTCTTTTTACTATACTACTACTCTAGTAGGTAGGCATCTGCGGGCGGTGGGTGGCAGGTGGTGGTGGCTATTTGCGGCTTTTTACTACTCCTAGGCCGGCGGGCGGCAGGCAGCGGTGGCAGTAGGGTTCTAGTAGTACGGAGTAGTACTCGAGTACTCCTGCTCATTGATTCATGAAGTAAGACTTCAGTAGTGTATTGTAGTCCTGTACTGCTCAGATGCAGCTGTCATCATACCACGGTTCCTAGGGAGACGCTAGAGAAACAAGTGCTCAAGTGCACGTTCCAGGTGGGCCCCGATGCCTAGCGATTGGACAAAGCCTTGCTGCCTGACCACACAGCCAAGGCAATTCATTTTGCTACTCTCTACTGGAGTACTATTTCTCGGCGTGTTTCGAAATTAACTTCACACCTTGCGATAATCAGTTCAGTGGACCCACCAGGCAGTCAATGTATCGAGAACGAGTGAGAGTTGTTTGGCAAGATTAAACTTCTTGATAAGAATATGCATGCCTAGAAATTTGACCATGTTTTCAAAACAATCAAAGAGGCTATGACTCACTGTATTTTGAAATTTGGTTGTGTTTCGAAATTACCTTCACACCTTGCGACAATCTGTTAACTAGACCCACCACCAGGCAGACAATGTATCGAGAACGAGTGAGAGTTGTTTGGCAAGATTCAACTTCTTGATAAGAATATGCATGCCTCGAAATTTGAGCGTGTTTTGAAATCAATCAAAGAGACTATGACTCACCGTGTTTTGAAATTTTGGTTGTGTTTCGAAATTAACTTCACATCTTACGATAATCTATTTCGTGGACCCACCACCAGTCAGTTAATGTATCGAGAATGAGTGAGAGTTTTGAAAGATTCGACTTCTTGCTAAGAATATGCATGTCTAGAAATTTGAATGTGTTTCAAAGAGACTATGACTCACCGTGTTTTGAAATTTTGCCCATGTTTCGAAATTAACTTCACCATGCAAAAATCTGTTCAGTGGACCCACCACCAGGCATTCAATGTATCGAGATGAGTGAGAGTTTGGAAATATTCAACTTCTTGCTAAGAATATGCATGCCTAGAAATTTCACCGTGTTTTGAAAACAACCAAAGAGACTATGACTCACCGTGTTTTGAAATTTTGGTTGCATTTAGAAATTAACTTCACACCTTGCTATAATCTTTTCACTGGACCCACCACCAGGCAGTCAATTTATCGAGAACGAGTGAGAGTTTAAGATTCAACTTCTTGCTAAGAATATTAATGCCAAGAAATTTGACCATGTTTTGAAAATAATCAAAGAGACTATGACTCACCGTGTTTTGAAATTTTGCCCGTGTTTTGAAATTAACTTCACACCTTGAAAAAATCTGTTCAGTGGACCCACCACCAGGAAGTCAATGTATCGAGACGAGTGAGAGTTTGGAAAGATTCAACTTCTTGCTAAGAATATGCATGCCTAGAAATTTGACCGTGTTTTGGAAACAATCAAAGAGACTATGACTCACCGTGTTTTGAAATTTTGGCTATGTTTTGAAACTAACTTCACACCTTGCGATAATTTGTTCAGTGGACCCACCACCAGACAGCAGTAAATGTATCGAGAACAAGTGAGAGTTTGGAAAGATTCAACTTCTTGCTAAGAATATGCATGCCTAGAAATTTGACCGTGTTTAGAAAATAATCAAAGTGAATATGACTCACCATGTTTTCAAATTTTGCCTGTGTTTCGAAATTAACTTGACACCTTGCAAAAATCTGTACAGTGGACCCAACACCAGGCAGTCAATGTATCGAGATGAGTGAGAGTTTGGAAACATTCAACTTCTTGCTAAGAATATGCATGCCTAGAAATTTGACCGTGTTTTGAAAAGAACCAAAGAGACTATGACTCATCGTATTCTGAAATTTTAGCTATGTTTCCAAATTAACTTCACACCTTGCCATAATCTGTTAAGTGGACCCACCAGGTAGTCAATGTGTCGAGAATGAGTCAGAGTCGTTTGGCAAGATTCAACTTCTTGCTAAGAATATGCATGCCTCAAAATTTGACCGTATTTTGGAAACAACTAAAGAGACTATGACTCACCGTGTTTTGAAATTTTGGTTATGTTTCGAAATTAACTTCACACCTTGTGATAATCTGATTAGTGGACCCACCAAGCAGTCAATGTATCGAGAATGAGTGAGAGTTGCTTGGCAAGATTCAACTTCTTGATAAGAATATGCATGCCTTGAAATTTGATCGTGTTTTGGAAACAATCAAAGAGACTATGACTCACTGTGTCTTGAAATTTTGGTTGTGTTTCGAAATTAACTTCACACCTTGCGATAATTTGCTCAGTGGACCCACCACCAGGCCGTAGTCAATGTATCGAGAATGAGTGAGAGTTTGGAAAGATTCAACTTCTTGCTAAGAATATGCATGCCTAGAAATTTTGTCCGTGTTTTGAAAACAATCAAAGAGACTATGACTCACCGTGTTTTGAAATTTTGCCCGTGTTTTGAAATTAACTTCACACCTTGCGAAAATCTATTCAGTGGACCCACTACCAGGAAGTCAATGTATCGAGACGAGTGATAGTTTGGAAAGATTCAACTTCTTGCTAAGAATATGCATGCCTAGAAATTTGACAGTATTTTGAAAACAACCAAAGAGAGTATGACTAACCGTGTTTTGAAATTTTGGTTGTCTTTCGAAATTAACTTCACATTTGCGATAATCTGTTAAGTGGCTCCACCAAGCAGTCAATGTATCGAGAACGAGTAAGATTTGTTTGGCAAGATTCAACTTCTTGCTAATAATATGCATTCCTAGAAATTTGACCGTGTTTTGAAAACAATCAAAGATACTATGACTCACCGTGTTTTGAAATTTTGGCTATCTTACGAAATTAACTTCACACCTAGTGATAATCTATTCAGTGGACCCACTACCAGGAAGTTAATGTATCGAGAACGAGTGAGAGTTTGGAAAGATTCAACTTCTTGCTAATAATATGCATGCCTAGAAATTTGACCGTGTTTTGAAAATAATCAAAGAGATTATGACTCACCGTGTTTTGAAATTTTGCATGTATTTCGAAATTAACTTCACACTTTGCGATAATCTGTCCAGTGGACCTACCAGGCAGTCAATGTATCGAGAACGTGTGAGAGTTGTTTGGCAAGATTCAACTTCTTGCTAAGAATATACATGCCTCGAAATTTAACTGTGTTTTGAAAACAATCAAAGTGACTATGACTCACAGTGTTTTGCAATTTTGGTTGTGTTTCGAAATTAACTTCACACCTTGCAATAATATGTTTAGTTGACCCACCACTAGGAAGTTAATGTATCGAGAACAAGTGAGAGTTTGGAAAGATTCAACTTCCTAAGAATATGCATGCTGATAGCTATGAGATTCGACACATTTTTATGGCTTTTATTGATGGTTTTCTCCCAGATTTTATTGTTTTCTAGCTGTACCTAACACTAATACTTCTGTAGCAAAGAAAACTTGGTTTTTAATGTGTGTTTCAGGTTCTGGATGTCAACTGAGGGATTTAACAAGAGAAACACATTATTCTAGGGAAAACAAGCGAGTCCCACCTTGGAAGCGCGCGAGGGGAGCTCATAGAAGCTTTAACGAGCAACTATACAGCGGGAATATTTTTCTGGCCATATAGTTCCCGTCGTATAGTTGTCGCGGCCTCTGTCTTGTTAAAAGGGACAACTTCCATGAAGGGACCGGGGATGAAAACACAACACAACAGCCGCCATACCATCTAGAAGGGAGAAAGAAGAGATCCAGAGAAGAAGGAGAAGATGTTCTTCATCTCGCTCCACGATCTTCGACCTCCTAACCAATACACCCCAATAGCCACTACTTGTACTGGAGAGAGAGAGAGGGATCTCCACCTTGCAAGACCATGGTTTGAGATTGTTTCTTCCCATCTTGACTTGTGTTGGATATTTTTCTATTCTTATTGTGGATCTCCACGGTAATACAGAGACGAATTCCCTTTATTTAATTATATTGATGATCCATTCTTCTCTCATGAGTGAGTAATTCCCTTAGGCATGGGAGATGTAGGGGATTGGTGAGATGTGATGTGCCTTCATATTTTCCATTAGTTTGTGATTGATTATAATTACTATGTTATGTGTGCTTGACTATCTGTGGGATGCCTAATGCTTGTTGTCCAATTAAGGGCCCAGACAACATGATGCTTTATTCTACATAGATAAGATCTAGTTTGCTAGTGGACCAACGACCCCCGAGTGACACGGGGATATCAATGGAAAGCTAGTTGATTCGAGGATAACGAGTAACCAATGTGCGTATTTCATTAGTCCAATCCAAGGAGCTTAATCGCTAAGCGACCTGAAGGGTCTTAATCGTCTAGTGTCTCACCCTGGTTTTGGTAGCAGGCTAGTAGGATTATTGAAGTTGGGATGAAATCTACCAAGAGGAGTTTCGGCTAATTATGGATTGCTCGCCTACACATATATCTATAGGATTATAATTGTTACATTTATCACTCATCCTCCTGGCACAACCACTATCACCATGAACTGAACCTCCCTGCGCCTTCTTTCGCCATCTGCAGGAAACCGCAAACAACAACGCCATTCTTTACTTTTATGCTTTATATTTCTGAAGTTTACATTTTAGTTCTATTTAAATCTATCCCATTTAATCAAAACCCCATTATTATTTCAACACTTGCAGTCATTTCGCTCGAAGACCTATGACAACTTCAGGTGTGACAGAGACTTCACCCATAAACACTTACCTTTGGGCTCCCTGTGGGATCTATATCTGAACTTCGAAACTAGCTACAAACGATCTATGCTCTTGTAGACATCAAGCTATTTTCTGGCGCCGTTGCTTGGAGCTAAGCGCTAAGTGTTTTTTTTTGACATTTCAGGTGTTGCTACTACAAAATGTTCTCCTTAGGAGACAAAGGGTCTACACGCTCTGGTAGGACCTACCTGCCGGATTATATTGAGCACGTGCCTTCTCAGAGGCGCGAAGAAATTATTGAAAAACTTTTAAGATCAAATAACGTTGAAGTTGAAAATCTGAGTGATATTATGGAAATCATGTCTATTTACAGGACAACTCCTATGAAACCTGAGAAAAATCTTAGGGAATACAGTGCTCCAAGTTCTGAATTTCTTAAACAACCAATAGAGTTCCCTAATCCTTGAGTTAGAGAATATCTATTTGATGGTGGAATTATTAAAAATTTACAGCAGAAAGCTTTCAGTGGAAGGGAAGATGAAGACCTAGGAAGGCATATTAGAGAGTTTGACGATGTGATAACATCGCTTGGGCCAAAAGGTTTGCCAAGAGACTTATCTTGTCTTAAATTATTTTGATGGTCTCTTAAAGGTAA
The DNA here is from genome assembly GCA_910589775.1 of Avena eriantha. Classification (NCBI taxonomy): domain Eukaryota; kingdom Viridiplantae; phylum Streptophyta; class Magnoliopsida; order Poales; family Poaceae; genus Avena; species Avena eriantha. The sequence goes on along the minus strand of OU342742.1, from coordinate 235,992,691 downwards.
AGCTCTAGACTAGTTATATTCTCTCCCTCGCCATTGCATTAAATGTTGGGAAAACTGCATTACTAAATTCATAAATAGGTTTCTTCTTTTTTTAAAGGTAACTAAACTAAGAAAGAACATAGGCAACTTTAGTCAGAACGTGGGAGAAAACTACCCACAGGCTTGGGAAAGATTCTTTGGAATGATCAATAGTATTCCTAACCATGGCTATTCTGAACTAACAATTTGCCATTTATTTTACCATGGCCTCAATATTCAATGTAGAGAGTTGCTTGACCTCTCAGCAGGAGGATCAATAAATACTTTAACTATTAAAGAATTTTTGGAATTAATGTCTAGGGCTAAGAATGATTCTTTATATAATCCTGATTTTGGCACTAAGCCAGAAAAAGGGATACTTTGGATATCTCCTGATCTTATGACTGAGGTACGCAAAACTATGAAAGAAAAAGGTATACCTTCTGAACTTGTTAAGGAAAACAATGTAGATTTGTTGCAAGTTTTAACTGAAGAAGATGAGACTAGAAAAGTTTTTCAAGAATTAAAACATCGACAAGTAAAATATCATAATAACTTGCATAAGCATTTCCAAAAACAAAAAAAGATTTTGGCAGAACTCACAAAAAATTATGATGAGATTGGCCAAGAAATAAAATCATTTCACAAGTACCTTAGTATGATTGAAACCCAATGTGAATAAATAACATCTGGTTATCAAATTTTTCTTCGTGAAGATAAAGATATTCCTGTTTCTACTAATGTTGTCACAAGAAGGGGTGTAGTTGTTATAGGACCCTTAGGACCACTGGAATACGAAGCCAAAAAAGAGCAAAAGGAAAAATCCTTGCTCGAAGCAAGCCAAGAAGATGATACATTGGTGGATCCTCAAGATGAAACTGCAACGCAAGATCAAACCAAGGAGGACCAAAATGATGCACAAGATGATCATTATGACTCTGATGAAGAGACAGTTGATCCAATAGAATATAAAGAAATAAGCAAGGAAGATGATGTTGTTATAGTAGAAAAGAAGAAAAGCAATAGGCAACAACAAAATAAAGCAACGAAAGATCCTGACCTCAAACAAAAGCTAAAAGACAAGTGTAAGTCAGGTGAGAAAAAGCTTCCTTATCCAGATCGAAAAAAGAAAGCACCGGATCAGGTAATTTATAATTCTCTTACAAAGGCACTTAGCGACCTTCGTCTGGAAATTCCATTTGCGGATGCAATCAAAGTTCCTACTTATGGTAAATTCCTCCGTGATATTCTTAGTAGAAAGAAAGAAATAACTGAAACTGTTGCCATGGTAATGAGCTATCCTGCTAATGGGAAGCTGTTGTCTAAGTCCGGAGATCCCGAGATAACAACTATTTCATGCTCAATAGGTAAAACTGATATTAATAGTGCCTTGTGTGATTTAGGAGCAGGAGTTAGTGTAATGCCATACTCCCTCTATAAAAGCTTAGGATTAGGGGAGTATTCTCCTACTACTATCACTTTACATATGGCTAACAAGTCCACTAAACAACTCGTTGGTATGATTGAGGATGTCTTACTTAGGATAGATGAGCATGTTATTCCCACTGATTTTATTATCCTTGAAATGCCAGAAGATGAAAGATTATCTATAATACTTGGAAGACCTTTCCTTAGTGCTATAGGTGCATCAGTAGATTGTGCTGAAGGAAAGATAATCTTCAATGTTTATGATGTTGAAATCATCCGGTATTTTCCAAAGAACCTAGAAGCACGAGAAAGATATGTTCCACCGGCAAAATGAGTTCATGTGATAAGTACCTTTAATAAGGGGCAACCCAAGGTAAGAATTCAAGAAGAGAGAAGAGGTTGAGTTACTCAACCATTCTTAATAAATGCTTAATGGGAGTCAATCCATCCTGTCAAATTAAATCGATTAGAAAATAAAAAGTTCATCGCATTCCTACCACCTTTTCACAGGCATTCTTGCGAAAGCGCGCCTGTGAAGATGTAGCTGTCAAAAAGTAGTAGAAGCGTCGATTCAATGAGTGGAATACTAATAAGAATAAAAGTTTGTGTTTTCTATTTACAGAGCTAATTTTTTTCTTTTAATATGCTAATGTTGGTCAACCAATTTTACTATCAATTTTCTGTTAAAAACAAGGTATTTCGCTAAGTTTTGGGATAAGAAGGTACCCTTGAAGAAATAGAAATTTTTTGATGATTACTGAGAGTTTAACGACCAACTATATGGTGGGAATAAAAATGCCGGCCATATAGTTCTGGCCGTATAGATATCTTTGTCATCAACATGTTTTCTTGGAATACACAGAGAGTTTAACGACCAACTATACGGCAGAAATAAAAATTCCGACCGTATAGTTCTGGCCGTATAGATATCAATGCCTTCATAGAATTTCATCCCAAAGACACAGAGAGTTTAACGACCAACTATACAGTGGGAATAAAAATTCCGGTCATATAGTTCCGGCCATATAGATATCGATGCCTTCGTAGAATTTCATCTCAAAGGTACTGAGAGTTGAACCACCAACTATACGGTGGGAATAAAAATTCCGACCGTATAGTTCCGGTCATATAGATATCGATGCTAGTTTTAGAAATTTATCTCGAGAGGCAGACAGTTTAACGACCAACTATACGGTGGGACCGTTGCGATCCGGCCATATAGTTGTATCTGAATAGTTGTTTCTTGTATAAAGGAACCCTAGTTGGCAGCGGCACCGCAACTATACGGGCGGAGCAACATCACCCACACATATAGTTCCGTCTGTATAGTTCGGTGCGACCACAAAATTGCACCGGAGAGGCTAGGTATTCCTCCTCTCCTCATTATTTCTCTCATATTCTCTCTCCAAACCTCTCAAAATCCACCTAGAACTCTTGATTATTTGCGGATTTCGTTTGTTTGAGTTGGGGAATCAACAGATCGGTATGTTTCTCTCCCTATCAATGCTTTATTTTTAGATTTTCATGGTTGAAACTCTCACATTGATCTAGTTGATGAATTCAAGCTTATTTTGTTTTTCCTATTAATTTCTCACATCAGGATTGAATTTTTCCATGTAGAATCATTCATATATCATATAGAAACTATATGCCTAAGGTTTTATAGTGAAATTTTTTAGTGCATCACGATGAACAAAATCGGTAACCTCTTTCGTTCGAGCATGCACCAACGGGGCAAGGGCTCAAGCTCGGGATCCCGAGCCCCGCGCAACTCCAAGTTGGACATCGTCTCATCAAGGAGGGTGTTGCCCACATGTTGGGCTCACCACAACTTTCTCACCACGGCAGGGTTGAGTGGGGATTTCGGCCTTATGTGCAGCAGGGCCGGGGTTAGTGGTGCTTGGCTTTGGAAGCCACGACACCTACGCCGAGCTCACCCATGATTTCCTTGTCTCCTTCTATGACGACCACAGGGATAAAGGTAACATGTGCACGATAAGCTTCACCATGACCCGACAGCACTATGAAATAAATTTTGAACAATATTGCGATGCTTTCAGCTTCCCTCGTACTAGGGAGCCCAATGTTACTAACCTCTATAGCGTCACAAGTGGAATGACTTGGGAGGTTATTTCTAGTAATGGTGGCAGGCACTTTTATCAGAAGAAGATGTCCACCATTCAGAACCCAACCATCTGCTACTACACTTTGTTCCTCGCCAACACAGTACTGGGGAGAGGTGACACATGCTCCATGGCCAATGCGGACATGGCAATGATCACCAAGGCTCTCTTCCCCACTTCACCGCATAGCCCTAGTCCTGCAGCTCTACTCATCCAGCACTTCCATCACCAAAGCAACAAGACCAAAGGTGATATTCACATTGTTGGATTGGTAACCCACCTTGCCTATGCATTGAACATTGTACTACCTGTTATAGAACCTGTTGATGGCTCCAAACTCATGGACGTCAAATATTTGACTGCTTGTGGCGTCCTTGGTGTTTACCATGCTAACCGGAGGCTCCGGGCATATCAATTCAGTTATCTTGATGATGTACAGGGTGAGAAGGTTCAGTTGCCCAACCCCCAAGCCTTCACGGTTGTAGACAAGAACACTTGGATCCTCACCAAGGACAAAGTGACGGCAATCTTGGCAGAGCTCTAGCCCGAGGAAGAGGAAGATGAAGGGCAGCAACATGATGAGGAGTAGGAGCAAGAGGAAGAGCAGGGACACAACCCTGATTGGGAGGGACAATAGGAGCAACATCCAGGAGGATCTTGGGACCCGTGGCCCAATCAGCCACAACAGGAGTACAACAATGTCCCATATCAGGAGTTCCAGCAGCTCAACCAGTGCGTTGGGCAGATCGACCACACTCTTTAGGATCTGAATGAAGATGTGAATACTTTGACTCACAACTTCAGTCACTTCATGACCCACTTCCCTGACTACTACTAGCAGTATCCGCACCAGCCGCCAAATGATGGTAACAACTAAGCCTGGCAATTGCCTAAGCTTGGGGGAGGTTTGAAAACCTCCAAACTTTGCATTCATATTTTCATTTCTTCTTTTTATTTATTTTATTTCTTCAAATTTTCATGTTTATTTTCAGCTTTGCATTTCTAAAATGAAAATACAAAAAAATTAGTTGTAACTTTATTCGCAAGTTCGTTTCTTTGTTTCTCTCGTAGATTGCTTAATTTTAGGTGACTTGGCAATAGGGAAACATAATACAAGAATGAAGCAAGTTAGAAGAGGTATCACATTCCTTTCATCATCCTTTCTGCAACCTTAAATTGATCCTACAAATATTTACTAGCTTGAACTGAGGTCGCTCCCTGCTTAGCTTGTTATCCTATAAATTATATTCCTTTGCTAGTGTCTCCTTTTTAGCCTTGAAATAATGAGCAAAGAACTTGGTTAAAAATACTTCGTACATTTTTACAACAAGAAAAGGCATCTGTAAGATGACTTGAGTCCATGTTTAGCCCAAAGAATTTAATTTTAGAACTACTCCATTCCATTTGAGCTTAATATAGTTAGACTTGATAGTACCCTTCATTGAAATTGTTTGATAAAATGGATGCTTTGAAGTAGTCGAAATTATGCCACTACTTTTTCTAATAATTACCAAAAGATATTGCTTTACGCGTGTCATTATAACTCTGTCGTGCTCCATGAGGAACTATTAACTCCGCTGGCCATCGAACGATCTAAATGGGGGAAACCACTTGATTTTGGCTATTGAGTTATGTAAACATCTGTAGCAACAATGCTATGAAGGGTAAAAAAATTAGTCTCCTCACGGTTTCACGTTCCAAGTGAAGTTGTAGTACTCCGCCGGCCCATTATTTCTCAACAGTTATTTATTGGCTTGGTCACGAGTGCACAATATAACCCAATTAAACCTGATAAAAATAGTGGCATGATTTCTCTATGAAAGAGCTAAAGTTTTTGAAAGGCAAAAGAAAAGAAAGAGGTGCTTTGATAGTCTTGAAATTTTGACATGGAATAGATGAGTTATTCTTAAATTACATGCTTTGATGCCAACTTGAGTACTCCTAATGGTTAAACAAACAAGAACAAAAAGTTTTCATCTCTCTAAAGAGAGGCACCAAAAGAATTTGTCTCACTTTCCTAGCTAAACTTTCGACACTTACTTTGGCATATGATTTATTTGCTAACAAGATATATGTGGTTAGGAAGTGGACTCGGTGAAATCTTGTGAATACTTGTATTCTCATATTTAAGATTGCAGGGATTATGAAGAAAATAATTTGACACCAATTCAAACTTGTGAGTTCATTTATTTTCAGTCTCGAATCTCCGCTATTCTTCCTTATTTCCTTATCACTCGAGGGCGAGAAACATCTAATCTTGGGGGAGTTGATAGATGTGAGATTCGACACATTTTTATTGGTTTTATTGATGGTTTTCTCCTAGATTTAATCGTTTTCTAGCTTTACCTAATGCTAATACTTCTGTAGCGAAGAAAACTTGGTTTTTATCTTTGTTTCAGGTTATGAGTGTCAACAAAGGGATTTAACTAGATAAACACAACATTCTGGGGGAAACAAGCGAGTCCCACCTTGGAAGTGCGCGAGGGGAGCTCACAGAAGCTTTAACGGGAAACTATACGGCGGGAATATTTTTCCAGTCGTACAGTTCCCGCTGTATAGTTGTCACTGCCTCTTTCTTGTTAAAAGGGAAAACTTCTGTGAAGGGACCGGGGACGAAAACACAACACAACAGCCGCCATACCATCCATAAGGGAGAGAGAAGAGATCCGGAGAAGAAGGAGAAGACGTTCTTCATCTCGCTCCATGATCTTCGACCTCCTAACTAATACACCCTTGTAGCCACTACTTGTACTTGAGAGAGAGAGAGTGATCTCCACCTTGCAAGAGTAGGGTTTGAGATTGTTTCTTCCCATCTTGATTTGTGTTGGATATTTTTCTATTCTTATTGTGCATCTCCATGGTAATACAAAGACGAATTCCCTTTATTTAATTATATTGATGATACGTTCTTCTCTCATGAGTGAGTAATTCCCTTGGGCATGGGAGATGTAGGGGATTGGTGAGATGTGATGTGCCTTCATATTTTCCATTAGTTTGTGATTGATTCTAATTACTATGTTATGTGTGCTTGACTATATGTGGGATTCCTAATGCATGTTGTCCAATTAAAGGCCTAGATAACATGATGCTTTGTTCTACATAGATAAGATCTAACTCGCTAGTGGACCGTCGACCCCCGGGTAACATGGGGATATCAATGGAAAGCTAGTTGACTCGAGGATAACGAGTAACCACAGTGATTATTGCATTAGTCCGATCCAATGAGCTTAATAGATAAGCGACTTGAAGGGTCTTAATCATCTAGTGTCTCACCATGGTTTTGGTAGCAGGTTAGTAGGATTATTGAAGTTGGGATGAAATCTATCAAGAGGAGTTCCAGCTAATTATGGGTTTGAAACGGTACAACTCGAAAGAATTGCACCTCTATGTATCACGCCAATCCCTGGATCGGTTCTTTCACATACATAGCATCGATAGACATCAAAGAATTAACAGTGCATCATTATTACAATGGTATCATCTAGAGTATTGCATTTATTACAAAGTTTGCAAAGCATAACGCTTGCACAAGTAAACAAGTAGCAAATAGATAGCAGAAATAGAGTATCTCCAGTCTCCATTAGACGCCACAGGCGAACAAAATGTTGAGTGGAGGGTCGCAACCAACACTACTACTCAGAGTAACCGGAAGAGTAACCTGCAACATGAAACGTAACAGCCCCGAAGGGTCAGCACTTGGAATGTACTGGAAAGTAGAACAATGAGAGAAACAACAAGACTAAATAGCTATATGCATATCTGGCTTGTGGGGTTCAGGCTTAGTTGCAGCAGCAAAATACTTTATCCTACCATTTGTAAATCATTTGCAAAGCATTTAATCTTCATCAAACAACCCAATTAAGTTTCAACCACAAGTTTTAGCAATTACAAGTTAGAATGAATGACAACATGTCATAGCAATAGATAAAACTTGTAAAACAAAAACAAGCTACAATGCATATAGAAAGTAAATAGGACTTTTATGAAGCTCCACTTGCCTTGGTAGTTGCCGGAGTCAAAAGGACAGTCCGGACAGTCACACGGGTTACAATCCTCACAATCTACACGAAAGCAATTCAACCAAATAAACAATACACACATGGATATCAAAAAATGCAACACAATGCATGCATGGCACTTTAATAAAGCTTTAGTAGTTTCGTTACGTTCTCTGATCAATGCTACTACTGAATGATGCATGGGAAAACTTTTAATGCAAAGGAAAACTATTTAAGCATAAAAAGGACTAGTTAATAGGCTTTTAGTCAAAACATTGAACTATTGCTGTAAACAGTGTTGTTCAAGTGTGACAAAAATACTACTAGACAGATAGCTCAAATTAGAGCCTAGACCAAAATGATTTACTCCAAAAAGATTTATAGATCTTTTTCTGTGAATTTAATACCACTTTAAGCCTTTTTATAACCTCAAGAAAATACATATAGTAAACCTGAGATATTATTGCAGAATAAAATTCTACACAATTTTGTGAATAGAACGATACCTTATTTTCGATTTTTGGCCAAGTAGATCTTTTCCTATGAATTTTTAAAGTTATACAAATTCTCTGCCTTTTTATAAATTTTTCTGAAAAACCTGAGGGGAATATTCCCGCTGACTGGTGGGGTCCGGCTGACGCGGCGCTGAACGGACCCTTGACCGGTCAGCGGTTGACTGGCCAGTCAACGCCGATCGAGGCCGTCCGTGTGCGATCGAGCGGCTGGGAGCGACTGCGGCGGGGGGGGTGGGGGCTCGCCTTGCGGCGATGGCGGCGGGTCGGTGGCGATGGCAGGCGGCGCTCCGGCGAGGCTCGGTGGTGGCGGAGTGGTCTATGGCGTGGGGCGGTGCACGCCGGGTGTAGGGGTGGGGTCGGCGCGGACGGCGGCGACCTCGGGCGGCGGCGTTTCGCGGACGGAGCGGCAGCCGACTTCGGAATCCGGCGAGCAATTCTGGCGAGGTGGCGGCACTTCGGAGGGTTTGGAAAGGGGGAAAAGACTCGGGGTGGCGGTGGCTTTAAGGGGGGCAGGTCGTGCGGGTCGTTGCGCCCGATTCCGAACGGAAACGCTGAATCCTCGTGAGGCAGAGCTTCGGTCGGTGTCCTGGTCAAGGACGAACTGGTCTAGGCGCTGACAGGTGGGGCCCGTGGTCAGGGAAAAGAAAACAAAAGAAAAAAGAAAAGGGAAAAGGGGAGAAGGAAAGAAGGCCACGCGGGAGGGGGGAGGGTGGGCCGCTGGCGGGCCGGCTGGCTCGGACGCGGTCGCTGGCGCGAGCTGGGCCCCGGGTGGACCTCTGGCGGTTGCCCGGCTGGGCTGCCGGTTTCTTTTTTCTTTTTTTTCTTCTTTTCTCTTTATTCTTTTCTGCTCTGCTATAACTCTGAAACTGTCTGTTTTTCTGAAATTACCTGAAACTGAAATTCAGTCCACTCTAAAACTAGTATAACTTTTGATCTGTAGCTCCGAATCGAGCGAAACAAATTTCTACGGGTTCGTAGTTGAAAACTCTATACAACTAAGCATTTGGAATGACTATTTAGTGTCAACCAAGCAGATTCTAGGTAAAAACCCTAGTAGGCTTGCAAGTAGGAGGGACTAGCAAGGAAGAGGGGTTTTGTCAAAAAGCTTTGAAAACTGAAATTTTATCAAAGATGAACATGGTGCAATGCCATGCAAGTATGAAGTACCAAATCTAGAATTTGGGATGTGACAAGACTAACCCCCTTAAGATGAATCTCGTCCTCGAGATTCGACGTGGCTAGCAAATAGGTGCGGGTGGTCCTCTCGGAGGTCATCTTCTCGCTCCCAGGTGGCTTCCTCTTCGGTGTGATGGCTCCATTGCACCTTGCAAACTTGATCGTCTTACTGCGGGTAAACCTCTCTGCTGTCTCCAAAATCTTGACCGGCTTCTTCTCGTAAGTCAGGTCACTCTCTAGATGAACCTCATCTAATGGCACGGTATCCCTCAACGGTGCATCTACCATCTCTGGGTGGCATTTCTTCAGTTGGGACACATGGAACACATCATGGACAGCGGACAGAGCTTCTGGCAACTCCAACTAATATGCAACCTCTCCCTTGCGTGCTAGGATCCGGTATGGTCCTATAAACCGAGGTGCCAGCTTACCCTTAATTCCAAACCTCTTAATTCCACGTAGTGGTGAAACTCTGAGATATGCTCGATCTCCAGTCTCGTACACCACTTTCTTGCGCTTAGAATCAACATAGCTCTTCTTTCTTGATTGTGCCACCTTCAACCTGTCCCGAATCAAACTAACCTTCTCTTCAGCATCCTTGATCAAATCCGATCCAAACAGTTGACGTTCACCTACACCATCCCATAACAATGGTGTTCTGCACCTCCTACCATATAGTACATCGAATGGTGACATCTTGATGCTGGATTGGTAGCTGTCGTTGTAGGAAAATTCAGCATAAGGTAATTTTCATCCCAACTAGCGCCATGAGCCAAGGCACAGGCTCTCAACATATCCTCCAAAATCTTATTCACCCTCTCGGTCTGTCCATCCGTGTGGGGGTGGAAAGCTGTGCTAAACTCCAATCTCGTTTCCAACGACTCATGTAGCTGGCGCCAAAAGTGAGAAGTGAATTGGGTGCCTCTATCTGACACAATGCTCTTAGGAACTCCATGCAGGCACACAATTATGTTCATGTAGATCTTGGCTAACTTAGCACTAGTATAAGTGGTTTTCACGGGTATAAAGTGAGCTACCTTGGTTAAATGATCTACCACTACCCAAATAGAATCATATCCTGACTTGGTCCTGGGCAATCCTATGATAAAGTCCATTCCAACTCTATCCCACTTCCAATCAGGTATCGGCAATGGCTGTAGCAACCCTGCTGGCTTTTGGTGCTCAGCCTTCACTCTACTACAGACATCACATAAGGAAATATACTCTGCAATCTCTCGCTTCATGTTAACCCACCAAAACCTTCCCTTCAAATCCATGTACATCTTCGTGTTACCTAGATGTATAGAGTATGGCGAATTATGAGCTTCCTGAAATATCAACTTCCTAATCTCTGGATCGTTGGGCACACATAAGCGATCCTTGTACCATAGTGTTCCTTGATCATCCTCGCGAAATCCTTGAGCTTTACCTTTGGGTATGTTTCCCCTTATTTCCTCTAGGTCACTATCCTTCTTTTGAGCTTCTCTAATCTCATCTAGAAGCGTTGGCTTGACTTCCATTTTTGCCAAATATCCCTCGGATACTACTTCCAACCTGAGGTCCTTGAGCTGTTCACACAAATCCTTGGGTAACTCCCCCACTGTCAGGCCATTAGCATAAACCTTGCGACTCAGCGCATCTACTACAACATTGGCCTTTCCTGGGTGATATTGCAAACATATGTCATAATCCTTTATGAGCTCCAACCATCTTCTCTACCTCATATTCAGCTCCTTTTGAGTGAATATGTATTTCAGGCTCTTGTGATCTGTAAACATGTCATAATGCTTACCCATCAGATAGTGCCTCCATACCTTGAGTGCATGCACAACTGATGCTAATTCCAAGTCATGCGTGGGGTAATTACTCTCGTGGTGTTTAAGTTGGCGTGAGGCATAAGATACCACTCTTCCATCCTGCATCAGTACACTACATAGTCCTTGACAGGAAGCATCACAATACACTTGGAAATCCTTCTGAATATCCGGCAAACACAAGATAGGTGCGGTCACTAGGCGTTGCTTCAGTTCCTGGAAACTAGCTTCGCACTCCTTGGTCCATTCAAAAAAATTCTCCTTCTTCAGTAATTCAGTCATTGGCTTTGCAATCCTGGAGAAGTTCTCTATGAACCTCCTGTAATATCTAGCAAGTCCCAAGAAACTCCTAATATCTCCCACATTCTTGGGTGACTCCCATTCTGTAACTGACACCACCTTGCTTGGATCAACTGCGACTCCTTCACCTGACACCACGTCTCCAAGAAACCCAACAGTGTTTAACCAGAATTCACATTTACTAAACTTGGCATATAATTTATGCTCCCTCAGCTTTTCCATAATTAGTCGCATGTGTTTCTCATGTTCAGCATCATCCTTGGAATATATCAATATGTCATCAATGAACACCACCACGAACTTATCCAAGTACTCCATGAATACCTTGTTCATCATGGTCATAAAATATGCCAGAGCATTTGTTAGTCCAAAAGACATAATTGTATACTCATATAACCCATACCTAGTGGTGAAAGCGGTCTTTGGTACGTCTTCCTCGCGGATCTTCAATTGGAAATATCCCGATCTTAAATCAATCTTGGAAAACACCTTTGCTCCTTCCAACTGATTAAACAAATCATTTATATTGGGCAATGGGTATTTATTCTTGATGGTCACTTCATTAAGTGAGAGATAGTCAACCACCAATCTCTTACTACTGTCCTTCTTCTCCACGAATAGAACAGGCGCGCCCCAAGACGATGAACTAGGCTGAATAAATCCCTTGTCCAATTGCTCTCTAAGCTGCTTCTTTAACTCCTTCAGTTCCTCCACATCCATCTTATACGGCCTCTTGGCTATCGGTCATGTTCCCAGCATCAAGTCAATAAGAAACTCCACGTCCCTGTCAGGTGGCATCCCTGGCAGCTCATCCGGAAACACATCGGGATACTCCTTTACTACAGCCACATCTTCTAGGCTAACCCCCTTAAGAGAATTCAACTCGTCTACTCCAATACTGGCAGGCGACTTATACCTGATCCTTACTCCCTTTGGTGTGGTGAGTGAAATTACTCGTTGAGGACAATCTATCTGACCCTGATGTTCCGACATCCAATCCATGCCCAATATGACATCTAGACCTTGGGATTCTAGTATAACCGGGTGTGCAGGAAATGCATAAGCTCCAATTTCTAGTGTCAGCCCTCGACATGCTGCACTAGCTATCATCTCTCCCCCAGGGGAACTTACTCTAATTGATCCTCTAAGAGCCTCGGTAGGTAGCTTATACTTATCCACAAATGCCCTTGATATGAATGTATGCGATGCACCAGTATCGAATAGAACAAATGCGATGCGGGTATTGATTGGAAACTTACCAACCACTAGCTCTGGTTCATTTTGAATCTCCTCAACATTCACATGGTTGACTATTGCCTTCTGGTTTGCATTAGGCTTGCTTCCTGCTTCAATCCTCTTCTCTGGGCAATTATCAGCATAGTGCCCCATCTTCTTGCACTTGAAGCATTCCACTTCACTAAGATCCCTCCTGCTAGAGTGGTTGTGTCCATTGTTCTCCAAGAGTTGCTGTTGTAGCTCTTGTGGCCATTGTGGTGGTGGCCATTTCCTCCACGGTGGCGATTTTCACTCCTGTGACCATCGTGATGATGTCCATTACTAACATGGTGGTTACGGTAATCTCCGCCCTGCTTAGAATATCCAGAGTGTCCATCATAAGAGGTGCGAGCATGGTGGTGTGATCCTGAGGACTGATGGATGTTTTCCTCTTACGTCTTTCCACCTGCTGCTGTTTCCCTTCTAGAATTCTGGCCTTGTCCATCAGTTCCTGAAATGTTGGACAATAAACCACAGATAGCTGAAGTGAAAGCTCATCACTCAGACCATCCAGGAACCTCTCCCTCCTCTTGGCATCAGTGTCCACATCCTCAGGGGCATAGCGAGAGAGATTGTTGAATTCTTCTATGTAATCCGCCACAGTGCGGTTGGTTTGGCGCAGGTTGCGGAATTCCTTCCTCTTTAGGCTCATGGTCCCGGCAGATACATGGTTTGTCCTGAACCCTTCCTCAAACATGGCCCAGGTAACTGTGTCCAGCGGGTGGGTGATTTGGAAGGCATCCCACCAGGAGGCAGCTGATCCTTCCAGCAAGTGAGCAGCAAACCTCACCTTTTCAGCATCAGTGCAACCAACGGTCATGAAGTCCTTGTTCATAGAGTAGAGCCAGTCAAGAGCAACCATGGGCTCAGGTGCAGAGGAGAACTTAGCTGGCCTCAGCCTCAGGAACCGGGTGAGAGCATCTCCCTGTGGCTGATTGTTCCCGTTGTTGTTGTTGTTGTTCTGATTTGCCATGAACTGCGTCATCACTTGGGTCAACTATGTCTGAGCGGCCATGAGCTGGGCTATCTCATCAGGTACTCGGCGAGGAGCCATTTGCGGTTCAGCACAGGTAAGATTAGAAAGAAGCAACTAAAGATAAGCAACAGCCTTCTACCCATGCAACATGCTCAATGCAACAACAATTCATCCACAACAACCATAAGCAATCACCACATGAAAAATCACACACGCAAACATTATTCCAGGTTTTCCTTAACAGTATATAGCCCCAAAATAATTTAGAAACTCTGGTAACAACATTTGGCAAAACAAAACAGCAAAATAGGCAAAACCAGAAATCTGGCAGAACAGTTCTATCCTGTTCACAATTTTTTTTTCCTGACTTAAAAGCATCAGGAATTTTTTCTGATTTTTGTGCAAATACTAAATATAATTACGCACCAGATCCCAATTTCTCAGATTTTTCTCAGTTACCAGTAAAACATGAAAAATCGTACAGTACAGCACATTCAGCAGAAAACTGCAGCAGTAAAAACACGAATTTTACCCAAACTTGTCCAAATATCATTTAATAAATCTCACGAAAATTCCTGAAACTTCAAGGTACTTAACTGAGAATTTGTAAACACAATAAGCTAATAGTGCATAAGTTTACATGGATCGATGTTTAAGGCTAACGAATATCCCTAACGAAGACTAGTTTTGGAGGACCATATCTAGCTATTTGATGAACAGGTTGCAATAGGTTCTGGAGTCCATGCGATGACGTTTCGATCCTCGTGCATTCCATGGTGGTGGCGTGTACACCTCTCCTGAGTCTTTTTCACTTGAGTCCTCGAATTCCACCTCTTCGGGGTCCTCCTCCTTGCTTTCTTCAACAAAAGCGCCCACCGCATCTCCTCCATCATCGTCATCGCTCCCTTCATCGTCACTGCCTCCATCATCATCATTGTTACCTCCACCACCATTGTTACCTCCATCACCATTATCTGCATCATCATCATACCATCATTCCCATCATCACCATTACCATTACCATTATTTGGTGGAGGATTCTGTTGTGCTTGAAGGGCAGCAATCTGGGCAGCCATATCCACAATGGTTTGATCACGCTCAACCACAACTTGATTCCTTTCCACAATGGTTTGGTTCAGCGCTGCAATCGTGGCATCTCGACCAATGAGGGCTTGCTCCATTGTATTCACAGTAGTGTGCAAGGTTTCCATCTCATAGCCTTGCAAATGCATAGTGCCCTGAAAATAATCCAACTCCTCCTTTTGCTGCATCAACTTCTCTTCTCTCTCCCAAGCTTTAATCTCCATGTCTTCTATGTGCTTCTCATGGAGTGGCATGTTGTTCCGATTACCTATGGTAACCATCACGTTCCCATCCTCATTCCGACTTCCAAATGCAAGGAAAGGTGAACCTGCTGGCAGTCGGTGTTGGTGGAGATAGCACAGGCGTGACAGTGTCTCATGCTTGGCTGACTCCACTCCTTGCTCCCAGGTAAGCTACTTCTTGGTGCAGTTCAGGTTCTCAATACCAGGCACGGTGGGATTTGCAAGAACAATAGCGGTGATCTCCCATACGCGATCTCCAGGCACATAGGTGTTCATCCTCCTCCCTTTGAACATCGGCATTAGCATGCCCAGTGTCTGGAAAAGCTCCGCCAACTGTCTTGTGAAGGGTCTTGGTGATTGGAACTCAACATACTCAACTCTGGTGGCATCTCCCATCTATCAATTGTAAAGAGGAAAGAGTGAAAACAACAAAGGAAAAGAATTTACTAGAATGAAAGGCATAAGAATAAAGACATAATTTAAAATAGACTTAAGTAAATATAAGGCTTCCTATTCCAATCCTAGGTCACGATCCTATAGTCAACACACTGCTCTGATACCATCTGAAACGGTACAACCTAGAAGGATTGCACCTCTATGTATCACGTCAATCCCTGGATCGGTTCATTGGCATACATAGCATCGATAGACATCAAAGAATTAATAGTGCATCATTATTACAACAGTATGATCTAGAATATTGCATTTATTACAAAGTTTGCAAAGCATAACGCTTACACAAGTAAACAAGTAGCAAATAGATAGCATAAATAAAGTAGCTCCAGTCTCCATTAGACGCCACAGGCGAACAAAATGTTGAGTGGAGGGTCGCAACCAAGACTACTACTCAGAGCAACCGGAAGAGTAACCTGCAACATGAAACGTAACATCGCCGAAGGGTCAGCACTTGGAATGTACTGGCAAGTGGAACAATGAGAGAAACAACAAGACTAAATAGCTATATGCATATCTGGCTTGTGGGGTTCAAGCTTAGTTGCAGCAACAAAATACTTTATCCTACCATTTGTAAATCATTTGCAAAGCATTTAATCTTCATCAAACAACCCAATTAAGTTTCAACCACAAGTTTTAGGAATTATAAGTTAGAATGAATGAGAACATGTCATAGCAATAGATAAAACTTGTAAAACAAAACAAGCTACAATGCATATAGAAAGTAAATAGGACTTTTATGAAGCTCCACTTGCCTTGGTAGTTGCCAGAGTCAAAAGCACAGTCCGGACAGTCACATAGGTTACAATCCTCACAATCTACACGAAAGCAATTCAACCAAATAAACAATCCACACATAGAGATCAACAAATGCAACATAATGCATGCATGGCACTTTAATAAAGCTTCAGTAGTTTAGTTACGTTCTCTGATCAGTGATACTACTTAATGATGCATGGGAAAACTTTTAATGCAAAGGAAAACTATTTAAGCATAAAAAGGACTAGTTAATAGGCTTTTAGTCAAAACATTGAACTATTGCTGTAAGAAGTGTTGTTCAAGTGACAAAAAAATACTACTAGACAGATATCTCAAATTAGAGCCTAGACCAAAAGGATTTACTCCAAAAAGATTTACAGATCTTTTTCTGCGAATTTAATACCACTTTAAGACTTTTTATAACCTCAGGAAAATATATATAGTAAACCTGAGATATTATTGCAGAATAAAATTCTACACAATTTTGTGAATCCAACAATACTTTATTTGCGATTTTTGGCCAAGTAGATCTTTTCCTATGAATTTTTAAAGTTATACAAATTCTCTGCCTTTTTATAAATTTTTCTGAAAAAACTGAGGGGAATATTCCCGCTGACTGGTGGGGTCCGGCTGACGCGGTGCTGACCGGACCCCTGACCGGTCAACGGTTGACTGGCCAGTCAACAGCCGATCCAGGTCGTCCGTGCGCGATCGAGCGGCTGGGAGCGACTGCGGCAGGGGGGCTCACCTTGCGACAGCGGCGGTGGGTCGGCGGCAACGGTGGGCGGCGCTCCGGCGAGGCTCGGTGGCGGCGGAGTGGTCTACGGCGTGGGGCGGTGCGCGGCGGGTGTAGGGGCAGGGTCGGCGCGGACGGCAGCGACCTCGGGCGGCGGCGATTCGCGGACGGAGCGGCGGCCGATGTCGGACTCCGGCAAGCAATTCTGGCAAGGTGGCGGCGCTTTGGAGTGTTTGGAAAGGGGGAAAAGACTCAGGGTGGCGGCGGCTTTAAGGGGGGAGGCAGGTCATGCGGGTCGTTGCGCCCGATTCCGAATGGAAACGCTGAATCCTCGCGAGGCAGAGCTCCGGTCGGTGTCCTGGTCGAGGACGAACTGGTCCAGGCGCTGACAGGTGGGGCCTGCGGTCAGGGAAAAGAAAACAAAAGAAAAAAAGGGAAAAGGGGGAGAAGGAAAGAAGGCCATGCGGGGGGAGGGGGGTTGGGCCGCTGGCGGGCCGGCTGGCTCGGCCGCGGTCGCTAGCGGGCCGGCTGGGCCCCGGGTGGACCTCTAGTGGTTGCCCGGCTGGGCTGCTGGTTTCTTTTTTTCTTTTTTCTTCTTTTCTCTTTATTCTTTTCTGCTCTGCTGTAACTCTGAAACTGTCTGTTTTTCTGAAATTACCTGAAACTAAAATTTAGTCCACACTAAAACTAGTATAACTTTTGATCTATAAGTCTGAATCGAGCGAAACAAGTTTCTACGGGTTCGTAGTTGAGAACTCTATACAACTAAGCATCTGGAATGACTATTTAGTGTCAACCAAGCAGATTCTAGGTAAAAACCGTAGCAGGCTTGCAAGTAGGAGGGACTAGCAAGGAAGAGGGGTTTTGGCAAAAAGCTTTAAAAATTGAAATTTTCTCCAAGATGAACATGATGCAATGCCATGCAAGTATGCAGTACCAAATATAGAATTTGGGATGTGACATGGTTGCTCGCCTACACATATATCTATAGGATTATAATTGTTACATTTATCACTCGTCCACCTGGCACAGTCATTATCACCATGAACTGAACCTCCCCACGCCTTCTTTCGCCATCTGCAGGAAACTGCAAACAACAAAGCCATTCTTTAGTTTTATGCTTTATATTTCTGAAGTTTACGTTTTAGTTCTATTTAAATCTATTGCATTTAATCCAAACCCCATTATTATTTCAACACTTGGAGTCTATTCGCTTGAAGACCTATGACAACTTCGGTGCAACAGAGACTTCACCCATAAACACTTACCTTGTGGCTCCCTGTGGGATCGATATCTGAACTTTGAAACTTGCTACAAACGATCTATGCTCTTGAAGACATCACAAGCCTAGAAATTTGACCGTATTTTGAAAATAATCAAAGAGACTATGACTCACCGTGTTTTGAAAATTGCCCGTGTTTCGAAATTAACTTGACACATTACAAAAATCTGTTCAATGGACCCACCACCAGGCAGTCAATGTATGGAGTCAAGTGAGAGTTTGGAAAGATTCAACTTCTTGCTAATAATATGCATGCCTAGAAATTCGACCGTATTTTGAAAACAAACAAAGAGAGTAAGACTCACCGTGTTTTGAAATTTCGGCTGTGTTTCAAAATTAACTTCACACCTTGCGATAATATTTTCAGTGGACCCACTAGGCAGTCAATGTATCAAGAACGAGTGAGAGTTGTTTGGCAAGATTCAACTTCTTGCTAAGAGTATGCATGCCTCGAAAGTTTGATCGTGTTTTGAAAACAATCGAAGAGACTATGACTCACCGTGTTTTGAAACTTTGGATGTGTTTCAAAATTAACTTCACACCTTGCGATATTCTGTTCAGTGGACCTACCAGGTAGTCAATGTATCGCGAACGAGTAAGAGTTTGGAATGATTCAACTTATTTCTAAGAATATGCATGCCAAGAAAGTTGACTGTGTTTTGAAAACAATCAAAGTGGCTATGGCTCACCGCATTTTTAAATTTTGCGTGCATTTCGAAATTAACTTTACACCTTGCGAAAATCTGTTCACTGGACCCACCAGCAAGTTAATGTATCGAGAACAAGTGAGAGTTTGGAATGATTCAACTTATTGCTAAGAATATGCATGCCTAGAAATTTGACCGTGCTTTGAAAACAATCAAAGAGACTATGACTCACCGTATTTTGAAAGTTTGGCTGTGTTTGAAAATTAACTTCACACCTTGCGAGAATCTGTTCAGTGGACCTACCAGGAAGTTAATGTATCGAGAACGAGTGAGAATTTGGAATGATTCAACTTATTGCTAAGAATATGCATGCCTATAAATTTGACCGTGTTTTTAATACAATCAAAGAGACTATGGCTCACCGTGTTTTGAAAGTTTGGTTATGTTTCAAAATTAACTTCACACCTTGCGATAATCTATTCACTAGACCCACCAGGCAGTCAATGTATCGAGAACGAGTGAGAGTTTGGAATGATTCAACTTATTGCTAAGAATATGCATGCCTAGAAATATGACCGTGTTTTGAGAAAAATCAAAGAGGCTATGACTCAACGTGTTTCGAAATTTTGGCTGTGTTTTGAAATTAACTTCACACCTTGCGAAAATCTATTCAGTGGATCCACCAAGCAATCAATGTATCAAGAACGAGTGAGAGTTTGGAAAGATTCAACTTCTTGCAAAGAATATGCATGCCACGAAATTTGACTGTGTTTTGAAAACAATTCTAGAAAGCAAAACGGATTCATAAACAACCTCACAAATTTCAAATTATAAAAAGCAACACAAAGAGTCTCACAATTTTCAAAATATAAATGGTTCGTATATTTATAAACATCCTCACAAATTTCAACTTATAAAAAGGATCAAAAAATCCTCACAAAATTCAAATTATAAACGGGATCATGTATTTGTAAACATCTCATAAATCTTAGCTTATAAAAAGGATTGATACATTGCAAATGTATCTATAATTTTTGATGTTCCATGCTTGGTTTTATCCACTTTCTTGTGTTTTTCCACACTTTGGAGTACTTTTCATATGATTTCTTGGACTAACCTATCAATAAGAGCCAAAGTGCCAGCTGCCTGTTTCTGCTGTTTTTGGTTCCAGGAAAGTCAGAAAAGGAATATTCTCAGAATTGGACGGGACAAAAGCCAAAGTGCCTATTTTTCGGAAGTCATCAGATGCCAGAGTACAAGACGGAGAGGGGCCAGGGAGCCACCACACCACCTGGCCGCGCGGCCCAGCTTGGCCTGCGCCAGGGGGTGGTCTGGCCGCCTCCGGCACCCCCTCGGCCTCCCCTTCCACCTACAAGATGCCCTCGGGACGAAAACCCTAAGTACCCGATCAAAAATCCACGAAATATTCTGTAGCCGCCGTCATCTCCATCCCTAGATCGGGTGGGATCTGAAGCTCTTCCCGGCACCCTGCCACAGAGGGGAATTCACCCTAAAGGCCTTCTTCATCACCATGCAAGCCTTCGGTGTGATGCATGAGTAGTTCATCCTTGGACTACGGATCCATGTAGTAGCTAGATGGATGGTTCTCCTCCTTTGTGCTTTCATGTCTAGATCTTGTGAGCTCCGTTCATGATCAAGATCATCTATTTGTAATTCTGCATGTTGTGTTTGCGGGGATCCGATGGATATTGAGATGCTATTTCAGATTGATTATTGATTCTATCATGTCTTTGTTATTTGTGATCTTGCATGCTTTCCGTTGTTAGTAGCTATCTTGGCCAAGTAGATGCTAGCAAGTCCAAGAGTTAGTATTTATGCTCGATAGTGGGTTCATGCCTCTAGTAATCTGGGGAAGTGACATAAATCTCTAAGGTACTAGATGTGTTGTTGCTACTAGGGAGAAAACAACAATCCTTTATTCATAGAACAATCATATTGTTTACATTACACGCAATTCGTAAAGCAATAATCTGTTGCTTGCAACTTAATACTGGAGGGGGTTCGGATGATAACCTGAAGGTGGATTATTAGTCATAGATGCAGTTGGATGGCGGTCTATGTATAATGTTGTAATGCCCAATCAAGTCTCAATGGATTCAAGATGATTAGTATATGCATGTATTGCTTTCTCGATGTTTGTCAATTGCCCCGCTGTAATTTGTTCACCCATCATGTTATCTATCTTAAGGAGAGCCACCTCTAGTGAACTATGGATCCCGGTCCTTTTCTTTACATACAATCTATAAACTATTTACTGCTTTGTGTTTACTTTCTGCAAACTATTACTTATTTCCATTCGATACATTTAATCCTTTGTTTTCAGCAAAACACGGTGAGATTGACAACCTCATCGCAAGTTGGGGACATAGTTCTATGGTTGTGTTGTGCAGGTCTCCACGTTGCTACTAGCACTGGTAGTGCGCCCTACCAAGGCTCAGCTAGCAACACCTTTGGGGTGTTTCCTTGCTCCTACTGGTTCGATTAAACCTTGGTTTCATAACTGAGGGAAACTTGCTGTCGTGCTCATCATACCTTCCTGTTGGGGTTCCCAACGAGTTCTACATCAACACTGAGCCATCAAGGATCACAAAATGACTCACGGATTTGAAATTATAAAAAACATCATAAAAAGCCTCACAAATTTCAAATTACAAAGGGAGCGATTCTTAAAAAGCCTCACAAATTTCAAATTATAAAAAACATCATTGGAAAAAGCCTAGGGTTTTTCGAAGAAACTTTTTTTATGGCTTCGGTGTCAAACTAGTGATCTAGTGCAAAATTTGAATGAAAAGGGAGATAGCATGGATATATCAAGCTCGCTGGATCATAGAGGATCCTAAAGTGGGTGGCCACGATCCGTGTGAGGTAGGTCTCGACCAATCAGGGCCCAACCCTACAACACAAAGAAGAACACCTTGTGCACCCAAAAAGGTGTTTCGTGAATCTTTTTTGGAAATTTTGATGAAATGACATATTGTGGAGCTACCAATTTAAAAAACATGAGTAACACTATGTGACACATGTAGTGCAAATGGAGGATGTTTCTAGTGAAAATCGGCATGAACTCAGAAAATGGAAGAGAGAGGAGAGAGGGAAAATCAATTTTCTATTTCTTGTGGGAAACCCACAAGCTTGAGGTGCACCTTAATGCTGATGTAGTCGCAGGTGCCTCGCTGGTGAGCATCGATGGGACTAAGGCTAGCTAGGGCTATGATTCTGATGTTTGCATGTCTGCTGGATTCTTCAGGCGTATATAAACCAATGTTTCGTGCTTGCTTGATTTTGCAGCGACGCAGCCTTTTGGACGTGTCGCAGTGATGGCCAGGGGATAGGGAGAGCATGTGGCACGTTGGACGCAGTTGAGTTTTCAAATCATGTGACATTAAATAGTTTCAAATCAATGCCCTGGAAATGTCGCGCAAGCAGATGATTTATGTGGACTATACAGAGGTTATTTTTTATGCATAGACTTTGATATACTACTAATCTGTATTTCACTTATAATGATTGATATTAGTAATTAAAGAATACATGCGGGTTCCCAGGCTTCTTCCTTTTAGTATTAATTCTGTATTAGCTCCCTTCTTTTCTCGAACGCATGCAGAAATTAAGGGGCGAAAGTAATTTCACCTTCCTCAGTAATACAAGAGTTTTTATTGTGTCACAGTGGAAGATGAAATGTAAAATGGAGTACTTATGCTAGTACTAGATCGCAAACACCATTCCAATTTGCACTTGATAATACTAATATTCAATATCTAAACATTATTACAGAAAGGAAGTAGAGGTGAAATTAAACAAAATTAATCCTAAGACTTCTTCGTCTTCTTGGACCTGGATCCTTCCGCTGTCACCTTCGTGTTGGCGTCGTCCTTCTGCTTCTCGTGGCATCCCCCAGCTCTCACTGTCGTCTTCTTCTTCAAGCCTCTCGCCTTCTTCTCCTTCCTCTTCTCATTGCAGATGAAGGCGGGATCGAGTGCACTCTTCTTGGAGATGAAGTCGAGAAATGTCCATAAATCTTCTGACCCCTCATCCTCCTGCTCGCCTCTTCTTCTTGCCGATGGAGGATCAATTGAGTGAACTCTTCTTGAAGACGACGTCTCCTTCTTAGATGAAAGACCAAGGATCCTCCTTCCCCTCCTCCTCCTCTTCCTCTTTGCTCTTTGTCGGTGGCGTCCCCTCCATCAGATGACGGTAAGCACGGTCCTCGTCAGAAAAGTTACCTTCCTATGTGTTGGAATAGAACGTCCCGTCAACGGACTCCCCGCTATCACCATGGTAGGGACTGATAACCCCGTTCGCCCGTGCATTGGACTCGTCAATGGAGGTGCACTGATCAGAGCAGCTGCGCGACATTTTTGTGTGTGTGGTGGCTTGGCCGGCCTAAAGGGATAGGGAGAGACAGAGAGAGTTATTCGATGTGTGCGTCATGCCTAGATGGGAGAGGTGGTCGTTGTTGATGGCCCCTTAAAAAGGCTTGCTTGGGACATCCAGGAGTTTCCACGTGCCGTAGGAGCAGCCTGGCAGTTCCCTTCCATCGTTTTTTACAAAAGTTCCCTTCCATCATTGAAACAAGATCGAACAGTTGGTACTCCTTCGCCTCGAGAGCATCAGCAATGAGGATATTGCAAGTACCACCACATGTTGGGGAGGTTTTTGCACATAACAACAACCATAGACCTTTTTTGCGCAAAATACAGACATTTTGTATAATCATTGCACATAATACATAACCAATCATTGAATGTTTCTTAGTTTTTTGGGAAATGTTTCATAGTTAATTATCTAACATAGTACTAAAATATAATTTTTATCTAAATTAATAATAGGTAAAGCTCAAAAAAAAATTATAATTTTGAGCCACATCCATAAAGTATCTAGTGTATTTTTGGTTCTTGTAAGTTGTATCATTTAGAAATCAACCTATTAGTAGGTACATAATTCCGGACATGCTCTAGAGAAATGATACATAGATTCTATAATGATGGAAAGTGTGTTTTGAGGTTTATACATAGCATTCATTGTGTTAAAGACTATATCAACAGAATCTTCTAAATGTTAGAGTGGAAGGAAAATCCATCGGTAAGCAATGTTGGGATTTGCAATCTTCATCCAACAGTTAAAGTTCAAAGTTATTCGTACACTATATACTAGGTATGCTAAGATAATTAAATGTATAAGATGTCATTAGAATCTTTGTGGTTTTTTCATAGCGTTCATTGTCCTAAGGACTATCGATAGAATCTTCTATGTCCTAGAATGGAAAAAAAATCCAAGAGTTAACATTGTTGGGATTTGCCAGTCTTGATTCAATTTTCATTGTTCAAAGTTACTCGTACATTATATAGTGGAAAGATTTGCGAGAAGTCACACGCTACTTCCTACTAGTAAAAGGCACATTCCACACTCGTATATACTGTATGAAATGTGATTTAGTTAACATTAAGTTGTTATTAACCAATAGTCTTGTTAGAGAAAAAGGCATACATTAAGTATATTAATAATAACTATCTACACATACTGCGAATACAACCTACTGTGGTATGAATTTTTTTTGCGGGGAGGGTGTGACATGATGGTTCTAGAACATGGTGGAGTTTGCTCTAGGTACTACTCCTTCAACACGAATCCAGCTGCTCTAAACCATTGGATCTAACAGCCCAACAGTCAGAATTGGTGCTATGGATCCAATTCAAAACAGCTCCATTATAGTACTAGAGATAATTTGAAAACATTGGTGATGATGCTATATGTGCATGACCAAACAACTTTTGGATAATCTCAAGGAAAAACAAGGCCGCGTGTATCAATGAGCGTGAATGGACAATGAGAGTTGTTAGGACAGATTACTTGTGGGGCCTAGCAACCCCACATTTCTTTTTTTAATGAGCTTACCTCATGGGTGGCTTTGATGTCATTGCTCAAGCGCACTATATTATTCATGTTAGGAATAGTGGCTTCCCAAAATTTTATTTTAAACATAAGGTTGAACACTCTCAACCATAGTGGTTCAAAATTTATCGATAAAGGGGATTTATTTATTGGGTGGCCGAGTGGTTGACTCCACACGTCATTATCATGTACTCCCTCTGTTCAGAAATATAAGACGTTTTAGCTTTGTGAATCGAATGTATCTAGATGTCATTTAGTGTATAGGTTTGTAGAGGTTCGGAGTGAACCTTTACACTAAAAGGCGTCTAGATACATTTATTTCACAAAGCTAAAACATCTTATATTACGGAACAGAGAGAGTAGACATGATTTTTGCTAGGAAGGGAAAACACTAATGCTTATAGGAAGGCTAGGAAATTGGAAATTGTGTTCCATTGATAAACCTTCGCGCTCCTTTTCCTAAAGTCAGATTTTACCAATTCAATATAAAAAGGTTGTTGGACATGCTCCAAAGCCCAATAGTTTTCCTTTTTAAATAAGAACAATAGTGATTAGCTCGAATAATTAATTGTAGTCTACGTATGTTATACTACTGTACTTCATAGAATATGCTATGTGTGCATGACCAAACAACTTTCAAAAAACCTGAAGGAAAATGTGGCCGCATTAATGAATGAGAGCGAAGTAAGGCTGGCAATGGGTAGGGTATGAGTAGGGTAGAGCAATATCATACCCACTCCCGTTTAGTCAATGGGTAGAAAATTTTACCCATACTCGCGGGTATAAAACTATACCCATGCCCGTACCCATGAAAAATATCGAAGTTTAGAAGTCACGGTATCATACTCTTTCCTAGGTTGCTTGGCTCCATAGGTTGTAAATCTACAGGTAAGTTTTACTACTATGTCAGTTTAAATGGGTAGGGTATGGGTATATCTACTCGTTCCTGTACCCATGACTTAACGGATTAGGATATGGGTATTATCCATGGGTATAAAATTGTGCCCATACCCTACCAACACGAGTACAGTACATGCGGGCACTCGTGGGTAAAATTGCCATCCTTAGCACGAAGGGACAATAAGAGTTGTGAGAACAAAGTACTTGTGGGGCCTAGAAACTTTCACATTTTTTTCGATGAAAACATCGTCGTTGCTTACCTTATGAGTGGTTTGATGTCATCCCTCAGGCGCTAGATTATTCACGTTAGCAAAATAGTGGGTTCCCATATTCTTGTTTAGAATAGAAGTATGAACACTCCCAACCATAGTGATTGAAAATTTATCGGTAAAGGCGCTTTATTTTTTTAAAGCTCAGGGTGCTTTATTATTACACTCGATTCCCCATACCATCGGCCTACCATTCTACTATTATTAGTTGGACTATGGATAAACTAATTCACTCGAGTTGGTTAGGGCTTTAATCATAATTTTCGTGCTCACTGCTTGTCTTGGTGACAAAATCTTCATACACATTATCGTTCATGAATAGATATAATACGGAGATATATCAATGTCATAGTATTTTAGTGCCTACAAAAGTAATACTTTAGTTTTCTCTCTTCTCAGTTTCTTCAAAAAGGGGTGTGACCTCTTTCTCGATTATTTTAAAAACTTAGTTTTGGAGAATACTTCAGTTTAAACCCCTATTATTTGTTGGAACAAAACACTAAAAGGTATTCAATAGTTCAGTTTATTCAGAAATCAAAATGTTTTCTAAATAATTTAAAAATACTTTGATGCCAAACTCGGCCTTAATATCTGAGTCGAGCCAATCTGGCCCATGGATGATCAATATTTAGATGCCAAATGGCCAAATGGGCCCTTAATTTCTGAACTGAGGCAGTATGGGCCATGGATGATCACCGATGTCCATGTCGGCCTTTGATTCTAGGGAGTACGGCTTACCAATTTACTACTACGTAGACTGTACATAAATCTAAATTTCGTCGAGCAGGAAAATCTCCGTCTATCCAATGTTTCAAACATCTTGGAATCCCCCTTCTACCGCTAGTGAAGTTGGTTCATTGGGGCTTCAATCGGAATTTCCCCGTTTAGTACCTCTATACCCTGGACCCCTACCACCAACCCTCCACACCCACACCCACACACCATCCTCGCCCCTAGTTACGCAAGCCCTACGGAAAACCCTAGATCTACCTTCACCACCTTAGATCTGATTCACCATCGTCGCCATGCACTACACCAGATCTGCTTCACCGACCCAATCTCCTAGCGCGCTGAACACATTCCCACTGCTAAGAATTTGCTTCTTCACTGTTGTCGTCCAGCGCTTGGAGGAACCCATGTTCTGTTTCACTTTTGCCCACAAGCACCGCAACCGCAACACCGTCGACAACCTCGATGTCACCACCCAAGATTTGCAGGATGCCTAAACACCATCACGACCGAGGTAACCATATCTCCTTGGAGTTTGGTAAGATAAATATGTAGCAGTTAACTGTATTTTGTATTGGTGCTACTTTTGTAGTAACTTACAAGTACTATACTTGTTACTTGTATCTTCCTAAATAATTTTTTTGTAGTCAAGTTTAACCGTAAGACATTCAAGTGTGATTTCGTATTTCATGGCGAAATATGAGTCAGCCAACGGTTAACACATTTCTTTCCATTATCTACTTTAGTAAGTGCCCATATGTGATACGGTTATAATTTCTCTCTGGCTTGGCGTAAGCTATGGCACTAATTGCAATTTCTTGCTTGATGTTTTTGTCCTATCTATGCAGTACATGTTTACATTCGTTATACTGCTTCCACTAAGATGTCTGTTTCATTTGCTTCTGCTTACCCCACTATTCCTAACCATTTGTTATTGTTACGCAATGAACATGTGCAGTTTACACTAGAAATCGTAGAATGAATGGCCCCTTTAATCTCGTAAGTATCTATTGCTTTTGTATCACTTCATGCTAACATCTATGAGACTGGAACCTTTTTGTGTTTACTATTTGCTGCACCATTATGTAGAGGACCCACACTGAATTATAGAGACCACCAGTCCAATTACTTGATGCAGTGGACATCATCGACGAACATACCTGTAACCAGATCAACAACCCTGAGACTCTACATAGAGCTACTGTAAGGACGCCCCCTTTTTTAAGGTTTAAGTCCCTTGGTGTCATGCTATTGACTCTAGTTGAGTTGTTATTTTTGTCGGAGGCACTAGGGTGATTATAACAAGCCCAGAAATGCAATAGAATCCAATATAACAGAAACAGAATACGAGGCACATGATAGTACACTTTTTTTTGGCAGACAATCAAAAAATTTAAACATTCTAACTGTTTGATAGATTGTTTGACCATTTCTCTAAAATGATTTGGCTAAATGCATGATGTCCTTGTGTTGAGTGCATACATTGCTATAACAGACCAAATACTCTTTTGAAAATCTTTGAGAATGAACATGGTAGTTTTGTTTCTTTGTATGATGTTGTAACTTCTTTTATCTTAGTTTCAGCCTTAATAAAGTAGAGCAATCATTTCACAGGGTAGAAGTGACAGTTGCACACTATCTCATTCCTCTATGAAGTCAACTGTTCCAGTTATTCCAGAAGAAAGAGATGTATGATGCCCTGCTGTTACTGATTGATTTCTTCCTTTTAGCAAAAGGACTGCTTTGAAATTTGTTGGTTTTTGTTTTCCTTGGTAATTATGTTATATGACGTTTCTTTTTGTTTTAGGTTGCAAATATAAATATTAAGGCAAAACAGAAAACAACTACCTCAAGTGTAGATCTCTTTGGACAGAGCAGCAGTGACAGTGCCTATTGCTCACGTAGGTATACGATCTCGACTGCTCCATACATTCCACCAGAAAGAGTTTTTGGTGCTGCACTCCAAGATGCACTTCATGTAGTTGGACATGAAGCCAACAGAACAGATGCAGTAGTCTCCATAGCAAGGAAGGAGTTATCTGAGTTGAAAAATAGGCAAGCTTTCACGGAGAATCTACTTAATAATATCCTCAACAATTCTCGTGGTAATCCCGCTGTGACATGTGAGGCGGCGCGAGCTCCCTAAAAGGAACATTTTTGAAACTGAGATTATATTGTTAATCAGCTGTGTTGTACTCCGATGATGCTTTACAAGCTACGGAATTTTCAGGACTGTAATAATTTACTAATTTTCTAGTTATAAGTTTTTTCCCACAGTTCCAGAATTTATTTAGCATTTTAGAGAACTTGTGTTCATTGTTTATCCACCTTTATGTCCTGGGAATGGATCTATGTTAGATAGGCTTAAACAGTAGCAGTCCCACAACGTTTTATCAGTCCTTGATGGGCCACCAATCAATAGTGATGGGCCTACACTGAGTCCATTATATGTAGAATCTGACCGCAAAAGAACAGAACAGTAAAATGCTAGAACAGTAACAGGCTGGAAATAGTAACAAGGCCAGAACTTTAGAAGGCCAGAAACTTCGCAGTCGGTTTATGGGACTGAATAGTAGAAGGCCGGAATTGTGAATGTCTAGAACAGTAAAGGACCGTAACTATAGAGGGTCGTAAGGGCCCACGATGGGTGCATGAAAAGTGACAGGCCGACAGAAGGCCTTAATAGTAACGGACAGACTTGGCCCTGGCTGAGAATGGGCTGCACAATATTGGACCAAGGTGGGCCTTCTGTAGGCTAAAACAGTGTCGGGCCTGAAAGTTCACGGGTCGCAGATGTCTGCACTAGTTGGCCCATTTCAAACAGTGCTGGATGAAATAGTAATGGGCCTGCTTCTTATTGGGCTCTCCTCATGGGCCGACCCACTTAATATTTAGCACGCCTAGTCTGGTCCTGGCTTCTGTCACGGTTTCTGTGACCGTTAATAGCGGAAACTAGGCGTTAACAGTGTTCGCCACGTGGCATCTTGCATGACATCAGTGGTCAATGGGGCTGGCGAACAGATCTACGGCGGAACAAGTTTTCGTGGCTGAAGGGTGCGATCCTCCATGGTCAGCAAAAAAACCATGGTAGATTTTTTTGTGATGGGGCTTTTACCACGATGGGCATCCGTCATAGAAGACTTTTTAGCCACGAAAAACAGGCCTTCAACCACGAATATTTTCCTTTGTAAAAGCCAACTTTTCTTGTAGTGATAGTACGCCAACACAGGGATACATATCTGCTCTACTATATACTCAGATGGCATCGTATAGGCACATTTTGTACCTAGAACTTTGT
This sequence comes from Avena eriantha, assembly GCA_910589775.1. Lineage (NCBI taxonomy): Eukaryota > Viridiplantae > Streptophyta > Magnoliopsida > Poales > Poaceae > Avena > Avena eriantha. The sequence continues at coordinate 235,962,757 of OU342742.1, read as the reverse complement.
GCAAGTCTAAGAATTTTTAGAAGTTCTAGCAGTACAAGTTTGGGTTAAAGTTTTAACTATCAATTAACATCATGCAACTAGTCAATTAACCTCAAACATAAGCACATGAAGCATGCTAAAATCACAAGACTGAATTTCTGCCAGTGAATCTTTCAAGAATTCCAAACAAGCAACATAAAGTAATGCATAGATGCCTCTAATCCTAATGGACCAAGATTGTCATTGTAGGCACGAAACTATAACTCGTACTACACATCTGATTCCATAGCAGAATTACAAATAAAGGAGGATTGGGAGAGGAGATGGACATGCTCCATGTAGAAGTATGGCCACCAGAGAATGAGTTGGTGCTCTTCTATAGGTGGAAGAAGTGTACGACACAATGGATGCAAAGTGTGTGCATCCTGTTCTGGTACTTGCTGAAGCTCCATGTGCTCTTCGTCTACGCGCCAGCATCACAAAACAACACGGGTATCTACGGCCCATACACGTCCTCCATTGCCATGATTGTTGATGCGGAGGGAAGGAGGTGCTAGTGCAGGCTGTCTTGGTTTTGCGGCATGGAGGTGTTCGGCTGGTGGAGGAGGCTGATGGAGTGGGGAGAAAGAGGGGGCGTGGACAGGGGAGCTGGGCGGGCGATAGGGAGAAGGAGGGGTAGCGGGGCAGGGGTTGGCCGAGGTGGTGGCGAAAGGGAGATATGAGAAGATAGGGTGGTGGCGGAAGGGAGTGCGAAGGGAGAGAGACAAGAAGATATTTAGGGTTTGCGAGGTGTGGTGGGGACTTAACAAAATTTTGTCTCCCGACGCGCCCTCTTTTCTTTTGTGAATTTGGTTTCCCAGCGATTCCTTGCGGTCTAACACAGTTCTTGTGGGAGCGACATTTTGGACATTGGATGGTGGTTATAGACGGCTGAGATATGATTTGTAGGGTGATCTGTTGGTACTCTAGTTCTGTCTTCTATTTGGCTAGCTCTAATTTGATGTAAAAAACAGGGTGTTTTGTGAAGCGACCACCAAATAAAAGTTTTAAAATGGTAGCACCCCATTTTTAAAAAATACTAGACCATGTTATATGTCCAATGTCCCAACAGGGGTATGTTAAACCTTTCCGTGCACCCCTTGCTAAAAAGACAAATTTCTCCAAAATCGACACGAAGTGTGTTAGATTTGAACTAGAGGTACATGATCTAATGCTCATGATTTTTTGCAAAAATAATTTTTAGATTCTGTTGGGGGGATGACCCCACGTAGGGTAAAGCCGAGGTTAAAGGGCAAGGTCCACCGAGGTAAAGACAAGTCAAAGGGTGAGCTGGCAAAATCATAGAAGGGCCGGCCGGGTTATGGCCAGGTTACCCTAAGCCAGAAATCACTGGCAAGACTCGGCAAACATACAAGGTATGTCGGCACGAGGAAGAAACCATTTTACCTTTGCATGTACTAACTTGGTCGGTTTAACCATACCTAGGCTGAGTCAGGAGTTACCTTGCTCAAGAAGGAGCTGAGGGTCAGCGCTTTTCTCTCTCCTAAGGGAATCCAGGAAGAGATAAGCGCTAGCGACAAGAGTCAGAGAGGCAGAGACAGAAGAGATCGTCAAAAACGTGATAGTCTCTAGCGGCAACGGTCATAGCGTGTGAGCTCTGTGCCATTTCCTAACAAAGGTTGTGGACAGAGGAAAGGAGCACAACGAGTTACCTCTTTGGAACGAGCATATTCCAAGAATATACCGAGTCATGTCAACCCTACATGTACCCTGGCCACCCCTTTATAAAGTGAGCCAGGGCCTCCAAGGGAGGGGTCGATTTTTTTGCCTAAGGGAAGAGCCATAGGGAGAGTAGAGAGCAGGAGCACTTCATCTCCTTCCTCTCTACAAAACAGCTCAAGCAGCATCTGTATTAGCTTTGGATCATGATATAAGATCTTTGAGCAGTTCTTCGTGTGTGTCTTGTTCTATCTTTCATGTGTAGAATCACTATGCTATCCCTCCCCGGATACCACTAGTATACATTGGCCCCATCTTTAGCCTACCCATGGCATCTGCCGTGACACCACCACGATAGATTCACAATATGTTGTTTCATCCAAGATCCAACGCAAGTTTTGCGAGACTCGGCCCCTAGCTAAGAATCTTCATGCCTGCCATTTTGGCTATTGTTTGAAACGGGCATAAGAAACTCAAAAATGATCCGAACAACATAAAATCTTTGGTTGGCGTCATTTCATGTGACATAGTTACAACGAAAAATATCAAACTTGGTATATTGATTGCATCTCAAAAAACCTTCTTGAAAATGAGCTACTTTGTTCGAGGTTTCATGGCTTTCAGGTTAAAATACCAATGTTATGGCCAGAATCACGGCATAGTTTGTGATAATGTGGTCATATTTTGCACTCGTGTGCATTTTGGGATGGTGAACAATGTTACAGGAAGAAGTTTTCCTTTTTATCGCACTGAAAAGCCATTTTCCATTGTCCGAGTGTCAAAAAGGGGCATTTGGTGGAGAGAAAACCAAATAAAAGTTTCAAAATGGTACCACACCATTTTTCAAAAATACTAGACCATGTTACATGGACAATGTACCAACTGGGGTATCTCAAACCTTTTGGTGCATCCCTCGTGAAAAAAACAAATTTCTACTAAATTAGTAGGAAGTGGGTTAGATTTGAACTAGAGATACATGATCTAATGCTCATAATTTTTTGAAAAAATCATTTTTAGATTCACAATAAATTGTTTCATCAGAGATCCAATGCAAGTTTTGCGAGCCTCGACCCCTATCTAAGAATCTTCATGCCCACTGTTTTGGCTATAGTTTGGAACAGGCATAAGGAATTCAAAATTGATCCAAACAATGTAAAATATTAGTATGGTGTAATCTTATGTGACATAGTTGGAAGGTAAAATATCAAACTTGGCATATTGATTGCATCTCAAAAAAAATTCTCATAAATGAGCTATGATGTTTGAGGTTTCATGGCTTTTAGGTCGAAAAATCAATGTTATGGCTAGAATCACGGCATACTTTGTTGATAATGTGCCTATATTTTTCACTCATGTGCATCTTGGGATGGCGAACAATGTTACAGGAGGAAGTTTTCCTTTTCATCGCATAGAAAAGCTATTTTCCATTTTCCGAGTGCCAAAAACTAGGCGTTTTGTGAAGCGACCACCAAATGAAAGTTTCAAAATGGTACCACCCCATTTTTCAAAAATACTAGACCATGTTATATGGATAATGTATCAACTGGGGCATCTCAAACCTTTCCTTCCACCTCTAGTGAAAAAGACAAATTCCTGCCGAATCGGTAGGAAGTGGGTCGGATTTGAACTACAGGTACACGATTGAATGCTCATGATTTTTCGCAAAAAAAAATTTTAGATTCAAAATATGCTATTTTATCAAAGATCCAATGCAAGTTTAGCGAGACCCGGCCCCTAGTGAGGTCGGTCACTCCTGCCATTTTGATCGTATTATAGAATATAAGAAGAAGAAAACTAAAGTAGGTCATGCACTATAGAATACTTAAACTAAGATATTCTCCTACGCTAAGTTATTCATGTTGTTGAGATGAACCAAGTTGATTTTTATATCATCTCAATCCGATATCATATGCAAAATTAATAGTGAAATCAATATTTAAAATTTACCAAAAAGAATTGAAGTATCTCTATTTATCATGGAGTCAAACATGTTGGAAGACCAAATTCTGCACCTATTCCTAACAGCGGCCTAGGCCTAGTCGGCTGGGAAAAATAATAATGGAAAAAGCCTGAGGCCTTTTCTCTGGTGGCCTAGGCCCAACCATGACATGTAAGTTTAAAGAAGACACGTGCAGTTAGAAACCACACATGAGTGAGTAGCCTAATATTTTGTTGGAGGCAGTACTCAGGAGAACCCTGAGGTCCTGGGTTCGATCCCCTCTGCCTTTTAGGTGGGTGTAATTCGATAATAATACTGAGGTTACATGTTCGATTCCCGCGGTCTCATTTTTTGCTTCTTATTTCATGTTGTCGGAAGGTCAGTTTAAAGATATCTCGTGTGTTGGCGATAGCATAGTCGAGTAAGCGGCCAGATGGTTAGTTAGAGGTAGTGTGGCTACTAACTTTGAGTTCGTGGGTTCAAACCCCTCAGAGTTAGTGTAGGTCCCACGTATCATTGGGTGAATGCCATGTGTACATGACATGTAAGCGAAAGTTAACACCTGGACATAACACGTAAGCGAAATTGGTTGAGGTGGACAACTAGCCATTTTAAGGCAACGTGAATTTGAAGTCATGACCATTTAAATTGGCCATAATCTACTTAATATAGTATAGTAAACTAGTGTTATCCATCTATGACCATTTCATGTTAGGCAAGTATGACCTTCTTGACAAAATTGTTTGTTATTTTTCAAGGTTTGGAACATCCTAAATTTCCTACGACCATCTAGTTCAGAATTCATTTTTGCTTCTTATTTCTAGCGATAAACAACTCTACTTGGCAGGTCAGTGTAGGTCCCACGTATCATTGGGTTAATGCCTGTTGGAAATATGCCCTAGAGACAAATAGTAGTAAGGACTCTTATCATATTTTATATAGTTTATGAATAAGTTTTATATCATGCTATAACTATATTGATTGGAAACATCAATACATGTGTGATATAAAAACAACCAGAGGTTCCCAGTGAAACTCTAGTCGTTGGTTCATTGGCCAACAGATGATCATGTTTCCTGATCATGTGGCATTTATGCTAGTTGGAAATGGAGTCATCTCATTCCGAGAATGAGATGATGAACCAATACCCAACCTAAACATCGTGACCCAATCATATCACGAAGTTCAAGTTACGATGCTTAGAAATGGATCCTCGTAGACTATTCCTTAGACCGTGAGGCTATATCAATCATTGTCTCTCGAGAGTGCTTAGATAGCATCAAGCGCCACTTGGTAATACAGTGGTTATAAAGGTGTGTTCAGGTACTCAGATGAAACCATAGAAGAAATATATGTCAAGAGCAGGATTTGTCCGTCAATGTGACGGGAAGATACTCAAGGGCCCACTCGGAGAAGTTATATCAAATAGCTGCGCAGCATGTGATTTGATCATGGGGATATCACTTGTCGGAACGAGTAAAGTAGCATTGTTCAGTAACGATATTGAACATGACATGGTGATGTCATTGATCAGATCTCTGGCAATGCAAGTATTGAGAGACAAAGGGAATAAGACACGACTGTCTCGATTCAAACAACGACAGATCTTCGTAGAACTCACAGGGGTCACATGGCCATCTAGGTCCCTCTGTCGATCATTGGTGTGGGAGTGTCCCAACCATGTCTAGAGTGTTCCTGAACCATGGGGTATCACGCTTAAGGGCTCGATAATGCTTAGAGAGTGTTTATAGGATCGGTGGAATCACCAAAGAATAGTAGAGAGAAAACCGGAAGGGTTTCGGTAAGTCCGGAGGATGTCCAGAGTGGAGGTGGAAGGTGTTCCATAGCCACGGAGGTTGAATAATATGTGAGTGAATGTTAAATATTGATTTAATCATTTATTCATAATTATTTAATAAAGAGAAAAATCAATTATATTGTCAAAGGCTTAATGGGCCAATTCCTGGAGGGGAGAGGGCCCATTAGGGGAAAGGAGAGAGGGAGAAGGGGCCAAGGGGGTGGCCGGCGCCCTAGTGGGCCAGCCCCCGCGCGGGGCCCATGGGGGTGGCCGGCGGTACCACCCCTACCCCCTCCTCTCATTTAGTCCCACCCCGGGACTTTGAGGGAGGTAGTACCTCCCCTCCCCTATATACATTGGGGGTATTTGGCCAAATAAAATACACCAATAATCAATAAAGGTCTTCTCACTTTTGGGAGGACCTCTAATTGATATTTTCTCTCTCCCCCTCTCTCTCTCTCTTGTGACCGTGGTCCCAAGTCTGGACTACACGAACGAGAGACATCTTCACCGCGGTTGGCTTCGGCTCGTCTACATCAACCACACTCTCCTGAGCGTTGACAACGCTTTTTGGTCTTCAAGGGTAAGTTCACGAAAAGCCCCTCCCGTTACTATATTACTAATAGATAGGTCCTGGCAGCTTCAGGGGTTCAGGGGCGTAGGGTAAAATTTATTGTTTTCATACGTGGAACCCCAACAGTGGTATCAAAGCTACATCTATGTGTAGTAATGCTAGTATGGGTAATACACACGAGATGTAGCGTGTGGGTGTTGATCTTTTAGTTGTTACCCTCCCACGTGTACTTGTGTATACCGCAATAATGCTTGATGAAGCGGACCCCAACCGACTTTACGCGTTCATTAGCGAGACTGGTCCACGCTTGACATACGGCTTGTACCGTATAAAGTGGCTTAGGGGGTGTATGTCTCTCTCGCATTAGTTGGTATACCATTTGCAACGGAGGGCCCCGAAAGGGGTGTAGTAGAGACAACTACTTGATCAGCATTGTGTTGAAAGTTCGTAGGTAAGAACGGTTCTTGTGTGAAAGCCCATTCAGCCACGTAAAACATGCAAAGATAAAGTAGAGACATCTAACTTTGTTTTGCAATGGGGCGTTGCTTTGTGATATGGTTGTGGAAAAGGTAAAGTGATTACCTTATGTCGTGTAGTAGTAGATAGTCATAGGCGTGACGGACTAACACGCCGGAATGAGACTGGTACCCTGGTATCTACGGCGCCGGCCTGGCGCCGGAACCCGGTGACGGTGGATGGAGATCACGACGTGAAGGACCATATCACATAGCATTTACATTCAATGTTACTATTGTATATCTTATTGTCTGCTAGTATTAGATACTCGATGGTAGCCTAATAAGATGATCCCTGTTAAAATTACCAACGATTGTGTTCCCCCTTAGTGTGCACCACCAAGAAAGTTCTTCGGTATGAGGCGATCCAGGGTACAGGCCTGGGTGTCAAACATATCTACGTTCGCATATAGTGGGTGTAAGCCATGTTGCACAGCGAATACACTAAGGTTGAGTTGGCGAGCCTAGCATGTACAAACATGGCCTCGGAACACGGATGGTCGAAAGATCGAGGACGAGTCACATGAATGATGTGACTGACGTTTAGTGTCCACCCTTGAAGCCACATTGATGGCCGTGATGATCGGGGAGATGTGGCTGATAGGGGTCGTGTTATCACTAGGAACCCTTATGGGGATAGGTGTTTCTTAGTGGAGTTATTATTAACTCATTTAATTATAAACTTAGTCTAAATTCCTTTTGCAATTATAAATGTAGATGGCTTACCGTGAAGCTTACTTCGTCATTGAGGAATGGGTAAAGGGTGAGAAACTTAGACTTGATGGATCCAACTTCCCTAGTTGGCTTGTGCGCCTGAATGATCTCCTTACTAGGAATCGTGTGGTAGACTACATACACCGCATGATGGATTTGACTGAGCCAGATTACTATGAGACCCCACAAGAGCTGGCAAACCGCTACTATCGTCAAGAGATGTCCACCTACATTCAGATAATAATGCGTTACGGGATGGTGGATGAACTCCACCCGCTCATGGGTGATCTAGATCCATATTCAATGGTGGATCAGCTGAGAGCAGAGGTCATAGGCCATGTGCGCATGTGGAAGCACAAGCTGCTTGGAGAGTTCCTTTCCATACAGATGGAGGAGCATACATGTCTGAAGGGTCACTTGGAGCGCATGCTTGATGCACACATGAGACTAGTTATTTCGTGGATTACTTGATGGATGATCCATTTGCGATAGGCGTACTGCTGCGATCGTTGCCTCCCAGCTATGAAGGACATGTCCGGAGTAGCATCATGAGTGGTGATACGGAAACATTGGATTTCTAAGAGTTCATATTATGTTTCAGGAACGTAAAGGTTGAACCAATCACCAGAGAGGTCATCAATGACAAAAGTATATATTTGATATATAGTTTTATAAATATTATAACCTTGCAAACACATTTGCAGTGTTAAGTATATCTGATACTTGTTCTGTTTTGCTAAAAACAGGTCCTTCTACATGAGAGGTGCTTGCTAGAGAGGAGGTGACGTTGCGTGTTGATGGCGAGCATGATGATGATGGCCGGCGACACTCTCCCTCGACGTTTATCATTTAGTTCGTGTTTAGGATGATTATTGTAATCAAGAGATTGTGAACTTCTTTAGTGTGTCTCACACTTTGTGAGACGGTTATTCATATGACTTTGTAACAAACGGTTGTTCCACTTTTATGAATGATTTCTATTTGTGTTCATATCTTGTTTGATTATATGTGAATTATCCTTGTTGTTTGAAACTAATTGATAATGCATGAACATTTGTAAAATATTAAAAATGCCTTAAAATACCCGACTTAAATGATATTTCATTACGGAATGAAAAACCATTGTTTGAATTCAAAAGTTATGTTGATAATATGTGAAAGTAATTCGATTTCTTATCACATATAAATCATGCCTAAGTTCGACAAAATAACTTGAACACCGAGTATTACTTGAATACAAAGTGTTTAATGAATTGTTAAAAGTAAATACATATTTGATGTATTGTGCTTTAACAAAAATGGCAATTATCATTATATAATTGTTTAAATGCGTAAAGGAGTTTACCAAAGGAAACATGAATATGAAATTATTTGATATGATCAAAGTATTTCATCAACAAAGGGTATAAATATAAAAGAGAATCTAATTACTATGATTTGATCAATAGTAATGAAATTCGACTTTATAAGAATGGCATGAAAGAAATTGTTTAATGCAAAGCGTTTTGAAACGTCAAAATGCAAAGCATCACAACGTGATATTTAGATATCAAAGTGAGTGAATAGAAGGCACCAAATAAATCGTTGTAGTGTAGGTGTAGAGACCATTCGTTAAAAATAGTTAGCACTCAATTAGAATATATGGTAAACCATTTGAATTCGAAAGAGTTTTGGGGTTATTCGATATAACCAAAACAATAGTGAATAATTCCTTAAAGAGTATTCATTGGAAACTTTAAATACGAAATGCATAGCTAAACCAAAAGAGAAGCAAAACTTGTATTGCTTGGATTTTGGTACATTTTTGAGAAAGCTCACTTTCAGTGATATGTCTCTATTATGGAGCAAATGGAAGATAGTGTAAAACACGATGAGGATTCAAAACCCTGCATCAGAGTGTTGAGAAGCGCAACGGACAACGTTCCTGAATGATTCTCTTCACAGAAGGAAAGAATCAATGATATTGATCATTGTGTTTTCCCTACTAGTATTTTCACTACATAAAGTAGGATTCAAAATGTAATCCATATCTTGTATGGAGACATTTGTGAATCATTTGTCACGATTCTTGGAATATGACATACCAACGAACTACTCGGAAAATAATGGTGTCAACACTCGGATTTTTAATCCTAGATGCCCGTTATGCCATACCTCGCAATCCCAGGATTACCATTTTTGCGAGACATAACGGATTGGATATCATAGTACATCATCCATTACAAACCATACATAAGGTCTTACACAAATAAGGATCTCATGATCTAGTCTTGATACAACAAGCAGCGGAAATAAAAGATGAGCGTAGCGGTGGGGGTCCATCTTCAGGGGCACAGGCAATGCTGACGAAGGCAGATAGTCCTAGTTATCATAGTCGTCCTGCTGACCATCATCTTGATAATCTCCTTCACAGTCCGGCCACGATAATAGCCAGGGACAAAAGCCATGAGTACTCTTTAAGTACTCGCAAACTACCACTAACAGGTACTATAATTCTAAGTTAAAGTGCTAACTCCAAGTTTAACTATAAAGTTAAGTTTGAAACCTAAGCTTAGTTCAGAAGCAAAGAAAGATAAAAGAAAGTTCTAGAATCACTTAAGTGGGAAGCTAATGTGATAAACACAATACTGTTGTGGTCAAGTCAAGATTCATCATTCATTTAAAGTATTTGGAAAACATCTGACAACGAAACAGTATGGCCATTCCAACTGTCCATAACCGCGGACGCGGCTATTCGAATAGTTTGACACTCTGTAGAGGTGGTACACTTTCACCATAAGATTCGATACATCTGTCAGGGATAACCCTGAATCATCATACTTAGTATGCAGATAATCAAGCATAACCTTCCCTTTACACACCCTAGTATAAGCACCTCTCCTATGAGCATGGTCTCCCAACCATGACCATCAGTCATCTTGGGCACTACATAGGTGGACAACATTGAGAGGTAGCCTCAGCTCAAACCTCTCCCGCGAGGGAACTAATACTAATGCATATAAATTTCCAGCTAAGCCTTACCCAATTCAGGTAATGTGGTTGTACGGTAAATTTGGAATGGTATCACATCCGAACCCAACCATCAGTTTTATAAAAGGGTTAAGGCTCATGCCTCAACATTTTCATCATCATCAATCCTTTTTGTTTCTCAACACATGGCAAAACATCTCAATAGAATGACTCATCATTCCAAGGTTTTCATAATTCATTTTCACCAAGTGTTCCCATCTAAAGTGACTCAAGTTTTTTTTGATCTACTCTAAACTACTAAGTTAAGAGTGTTCACTAAGGTGTACAATATGGGTTCAATCTCATGCCATAGAATGACATCTAAAGGGTTCTAAGTAGGTCAAGTTTTATACTTTTTATGCTACCTTCAAAACAAGTGAAGAACTTTGTGTAACTAAGGGAGTAAAACTTGTAAATAAGACTTGGGGTACTAATAGTCAAAGGGGTGTGATCAAAGCATGCCTAAGGCATCCTTGCTAAACCATCTAGTTTGATCCTAGTTTGTTAAGCACTAAACTTGCAAGTGTTAGCTTGCATGATTAATGGTGGCTTGCAAGTACAACTTGCAAGGGTTAATCTTGGATAGTGCTAGCTTGCCTTGGTTGGTGCAGTGGTTGAAGTTTTCTTCTTCTTCTTGGTAGAAATCCTCCTCCTCGAAAGCTTGGTCGGTACTATCGTCTATAAATACATACGGAGTACATAATCACCAAACAATACTTAACTAGGCTAAGTAGCATTCTAAGTCACACATTTGATAATCTATTATCATCACAAGCATCACAAGTTTAATTCAATAATTTCCTCCTTTTTATTTTAGAAAAGTAATTGCTACTCATTGAAAAAAATTAACTAAAATTTAATATTCACCACCTAAAATATGCGATCATGTTGACACATGTCATCACCACATATTCTAACATGGGGGAATGAGATTTAAAGGTTAGATCAATATTACTTTGGTTTAAGTTCATTATTTAATGATTTAAAGTAACTAGAAATGCCTATATAGCATTATTTTGGTACTAGTCCAAAGTCACTGCATGTAAACCTTAATATTATTACATATTTAGGTAGATATGATGAAATGTGATTTTTGAGAGTTGGAATCAACTCAAAACCTAACATGGTTGATTTTATAAAAATGTTGCAAGTTGCAGATGCTTATGTTTTATTATTTTTATTTGGAGAGATCTATAACTCTAATTTAATTAAATCAAACGGGCCTGGATAGATCATCTTAATACCTTTTAGGCAAAATTGGTTTCATGCAATTTGGATTTGTAAAACTCCCAGAATTGAATTGTAAACTAATGGACAGAAACTAGATTTAACTAAAAAGAAAAATCCAGATTTGAACGGTTGGGCTAGCGCGGGAAAGAACTTGGGCCGGCCCAGAGACGCTCCGCGGCGCGGGGCTCAGCTGACAGGGGGTCCCGCTTGTCAGTGGGTCTTAACACGCGAAACGGTACGCGCGCTGTGGGCCGTAGGATTGGAAGGGGGATCTACGGCTGAGGGTCGTCGTCGATGACGAACAGGTCGCCGGCGAGCTCGAACCCTAGCGGCTCGGTGGGGGTCTGCTGGGGGCGTACATGGGCTCCAGCAAGGTCGGCGAGGCAGGCAAACGAACTGGTGGTCGACGGTGAGGCGAGGCGCGGTTGCGGCGGAGCTTGGGGTGCCCTAAATCGCAGGCGCCCTTCTCCTCTAGAGGCGGCCTGCTCCGGTGAAATTCCGGCGAGCTGCTGCTCCCCTTGCTCCGGCTAGAGGTGGGTGAGGTTCAGTGAGGTGAGGGGAGTGGAGTGGTGTGCTTCAAACGGCTGGGGGTGGCCTCCTTTTATAGGCCCGACGGTGAGACCGAGCGGGATGGGCAGGCGACGGTGGAGACATGGCTACGGCCGGTTAGAGGCATGGCTGAGGGTGGCGATCGACAGGCGGTCTCCTGGCGGTGCTCTAGGAAGTGAATGCGGCCATAGGGGCGGTGGTATGCGGTCTGGGCGAGGTGGCGCTCTGAGCGGCAAAGGCGGCGGTGTCCACGGCGAGCGGTGGCTAGGGTAAGTTGGGCGGCCAGCGGGGGTGTCTAGGGTGTTCCCTAGGTCATGGCGGAGCGGTGGGCGCGGGCTGTGGTCGAACGGTGGCTTGTGCACGCGTGCCGGGTGTGGCGCTTTGGTGCGTGCTCGGCATGGCGCGGTGGCACTAGGCGCGTGGTTTCCTCGGTGGTCCACAGCAGGGCTTGGGTCGGGCAGGGGACAGACGGTGGCGGTGAGGTCCTGGCTAGCTGCTAGACATGGAGAGAGATGGGGAGATGGTCTGCTGCAGTGGGGCAAGGTTTGGCCGGCAAGCATGTCCTCGGGTTGGCATGGCATGGCTGCTAGGGGATGGGTGCTAAGGGCCTGGTTAGATCAAGAGGGGACAAAGAGATTAAATGGAGATCAAATGGGGCCAAAACCCTGTTCAAAACAGTGAGCTATGATTTAGAGTTTAAACCTGCCTACCAAGTGTTTGATTAAATGGCCGTAAGAAATAAACTTTTGAATTTTGGTTTCAAAATTTTTGAGTGTTCTCCCCTGGTGCTAGGTAGTCTCTGGTTGCAAGGTTTTTGAAAATGGAGCTCAATTAGATGGTTTTTGAAATAGGGGTGATCTATACATATCCATTGGATTCACTTTTCACATGCCAAATAAAATAAGTAAAAGAATGTTTTTAGCATATCAAAACGTGGGCCTTGGTACCTCATTATGTGTACTAGCAAGGCGTGCAAAGATCATGAATTGTTTCTGTTAAGAAATGAGTGCTAGCAACACTCAAAGTAGTGTAGTGGATTAAAATGGCCAAAATGACCATTCCTCCTTTTCAATTCTTTTTGATTTGATTTTCTTTAGGAAAAGTTTGGGAATGATGTAGATGATGTTTAATTCACATAAGAAACATTTTAGAAGCAAAGGATCACACAATCATGGCAATTCACAACAACTCCTATTTTAAATGCACACATATATGGATGCTTTCATTTTAAATTTTGGAAGAGTTTTTGTTAACCCCAAATGTGATGATTTCGATCTTGATAAGCTTGGATTGAAGTTTTGGGATATTACAAACTTCCCCCCTTAAACAAAAATCTCTTCCCAAGATTTACAAAGAAAAGTAGGAACTAAAGAGATCTGGGAACTCTGTCCTAATGTAATCTCCGCGCTCCCAAGTAGCTTCCTCCTCGGTATGGTTGCTCCACTGAATCTTGAGAAACTTGATACTCCTGGTCCTGGTGGTTCTGTAGGCTTCTTCTAAGATACGGATGGGTACTTCTCTGTAGGTCAAGTCATTGTTGATTTTCACTGCTTTGTGATCGATGTTCTTGAAAACTTCAGTCTTCTCGGGCACTTCCAGACATTTGCGAAGTAACGAGATATGGAACACATTGTGGATGGCTGACATCTCTTCAGGCAGTTCCAGTTGATACGATACTTCTCCTCGACGGTTCAGAATCTTGAAAGGTCTGATATATCTGGGGGCTAACTTTCCTTTAAGACTAAAGCGTTGAGTTCCCTTTAACGGGGAAACCTTGAGGTATACGAAATCTCCAACATTGAAAGTCATGTATCTCCTTCTTTTGTCAGCATAGCTCTTCTGTCTGGATTGGGCGGTCTTGAGGTGCTCATGGGCTTTGTGAACTTTCTCTTCTGCTTCTCGGAGAATGTCGGGTCCAAAGATCTGACTCTCTCCTACTTGCGACCAATTCAAAGGGGTACGGCACTTTCTTCCATATAGGAATTCAAATGGTGCCATCTGCAAACTAGCTTGATAACTGTTCTTATATGAGAATTCTGCGAAAGGCAGGCAGTCTTCCCATTTTGATCCATATTCCAACACACAAGCTCTAAGCATATCCTCTAGGATCTAGTTGACTCTCTCAGTCTGTCCATCAGTTTGCGGATGATACGCTATGCTGAAGTTCAACTTGGTTCCTAATCCTTCTTGGACTTTCTGCCAAAATCTTGAGGTAAACTGGGTTCCTCGATCTGATACGATGGTCTTGGGGGTTCCATGCAGACTAACAATCCTAGCAATGTATAACTCGGCTAACTTTGCACTCTGGTAAGTTGTCTTGATAGGTATAAAGTGGGATACCTTGGACAGTCTATCAACTATGACCCAGATTGAGTCATTTCCCCTACTAGAAGTAGGCAAACCGGTGATCAAGTCCATTCCGACGGAATCCCATTTCCATTCCGGAATCTACAATGGTTGCAATAGTCCTGCAGGTCTCTGATGCTCTGCCTTGACTCTTTGACAGATGTCACATTTGGAAATGTAGCTTCCGATCTCTCTCTTCATCTTGTGCCACCAAAATTGCTCTTTCAAATCCTGATGCATCTTTGTTCCTCCGGGGTGGATAGAATAAAGACTATCATGAGCTTCCTTCATGATAACTTCCTTCAGCTCCGAATTTGCTGGAACACAGATACGTCCTTTGTACCACAGTACTCCTTCTTCGTCTTCGGTAAATCCAGGTACCTTTCCTGTACCAATGCGACATTTGATTCCGTCGATACTTTCATTTCCCTTCTGGGCTTCCTTGATTTGGATAATCAAAGTGGGTTGAAGTTCAATGCTAGCTAAGAATCCTTTGCTAACTAATTCAGTCCTGAACTGCTCAAACTCTTCATACAAACTTGGTTGCTTCTCCTTGATCATGGTGTTAAGCCTACACAGCAATCTGCTAAGAGCATCCGCTACCACATTGGCTTTGTCGGGGTGATAGTGAATGTCAAGGTCATAATCCTTGATTAACTCTATCCATCTCCTTTGTCTCATATTCAGCTCCTTTTGAGTGAAGATATATTTCAAGCTCTTATGATCTGAGTAAATCTCATAGCGATTACCCATCAAATACTGACGACATGTCTTCAATGCTAGAACCACAGCTGCTAGCTCAAGATCATGGGTCGGATAGTTCTGCTCATGCTGCTTCAGTTGTCGAGACAGATACGCGATGACTTTGCCTTCTTGCATCAACACACATCCTAGACCAATCTTGGATGCATCACAATATACATCAAAGGGCTTCTTGATGTCGGGCATGACTAATATTGGAGCTGATATCAATCTCTTCTTTAGCTCTTGGAAACTGGCTTCACATTTGTCTGTCCATTCAAACTTCTTGTCCTTCTTCAACAATTGGGTCATTGGTCGGGCGATGCTCAAGAATCCTTCTACGAACTTGCGGTAATATCCCGCTAATCCGAGAAATGCACGGACTTGGGTTTGAGTGGTTGGGGCTTCCCATTCTTCGACATCTTTGATCTTGGCAGGATCAACAGAGACTCCTCCGGCAGACACAATTTGTCCTAGGAATCCTACTTCTTTCAGCCAAAACTCACACTTGCTGAACTTGGCATATAACTGATGCTCTCTCAGGGTTTCTAGGATAACTCTCAGATGTTGCTCATGCTCTTCTTCCGACTTGGAGTAGATAAGAATGTCGTCGATGAACACAACTACAAACTTATCTAGGAAATTCATAAAGATCTTATTCATGAGATTCATGAAATAAGCAGGGGCATTGGTTAATCCAAAAGACATAACCGTATACTCGTATAAACCATAGCGAGTAGTAAAGGCGGTCTTCGGAATATCCGTTGCACGAATCTTAAGTTGGTGATAACCAGTCCTAATATCAATCTTTGAGAATACCCGAGCTCCGGTCAACTCATCAAATAGATCCTCTATCTTCGGCAAAGGGTACTTGTTCTTGATGGTGACATCATTCAACTTTCTATAATCTGTGCACAGATGGTTGCCTCCATCTTTCTTGTCGACGAATAACATTGGTGATCTCCATGGTGATGCACTTGGTTGAATCAAGTATTTCTCTAACATAGCATCCAACTGCCTCTTCAGTTCCACTAACTCTGAGGGGTTCATGCTATAGGGTCTCTGGGCTATAGGTCCGGTTCCGGGGATTAGTTCGATAATGAACTCAATATCCCTATCCGGGGGCATACCTAGCAATTCATCTGGGAATACGTCGGGGTATTCACAGACTACTCTGACTTGGTCTATGGTGGGCAAGGCTACACTCTTGTTGCACTTGAATTGACGGGGTAAGGTTTCAGAGATATGCTCTACTGTGACTCTAGAACTACTGGTCATGGTGATGGCTTTCTTAGCACAGTCTATCAATCCTTTATGCCTTGACATCCAGTCCATACCTAGTACTACTTCCAATCCTTTGGTTCCAAGTACAATTAGGTTGGCATAAAAATCAATCCCATGTATTCTGATAGGTACAACTTTGCAAATTTTTCTAGCTTTGGTTGTTGAACCGGGGATTTGAACTATCATGACATGCTTCAGGTTGGTTGGATGAATCTTACTAGTGCATGCAAATTCTTCGGTGACAAATGAATGCGATGCTCCCGAATCAAACAATACTCTTGCTAAAACTGAGTTGACAGAAAACATACCCAGCACTACATCTGGCGCTTCCTGGGCTTCTTCTGCATTCATGTGGAAGAGACGGCCATTGCGGTTGTGAGGGTTCCCTGGGGCAAATCTCCTTCCTGGTTGAACACGACGCTGCTGCTGAGCTGGGGCATTCACATTGGCATTGGCTGCAGTCTTCTTGGGACACTCATTGGAGTAGTGACCCTTCACTCCACAGTCAAAGCAAGTGATTTGGGACTTGTCCTTGACTACGACCAGGACAGCATTGCTGCCAGTTCTGGGTGCAGTGTTGTTGTTGTTATGGTTCTTGGGAGGTGCACGGTTGAAATTGTTGGCATTACCGGAGTTGTGATTGTTTCCTCCGGACTTCACATTGCCTCCGCTACGGTTGGGGTAGCTTGGGCGAGACGTTGGGGGTCGATTGTTCCTTGATGCATATCCTGGTGAAGGGTTTGGACGGTACTTCTGGTGACTGTTGGATCTAGACTGCTGCATCATACGACGCTTGCGGTTGTCGTTTGCTTGGTTAATCTTCCCTTCCATCTGAATGGCAGAGTCGACTAGCTCTTCGAGATCCTAGAAACGGATGTTGACAAGGACAGTCTGCATCTGATCATGCAGTCTGTTCAAGAATCTCTCCTTCTTCTTGGCCTCCGTGTTGATCTCATCCGGTGCATATCTGGCAAGTGACAGGAATCTGTCACGGTACTCCACCACAGTCATTCTCCCTTGCTTCAATTCACGGAATTCATCTCTCATTCTGTTGACTAGACCTTGCGGCACGTGGGTGCGGCTAAACTTGACTTTGAATGCTTCCCATGTCATCACTTGACCATGGTTCATATTGCGGATGCTATTCCACCAAGCTCTTGCATCTCCTGCCAGATAGTGGGTGGCGAAGAGAACTTTCTCATTTTCATCAACTCTGGCAACTTCTAAGTTGTTTTCCATGGTCTGTAACCAGTCATCAGCATCTAATGGGTTCTCGGATTGGTTGAAGATTGGGGGATTGGTGTTCTAAAAAAAATTGAGTTTAGATCCCTGGTGATCCTGGTTTCCATGCCCTTGGTTGTTGAGAGCCATCTGGGCGATTTGTTGAAGTGTTGCTAAGTTGGCTTGGCGTTCTGCACTGCTGGCTTCACGGTCTGCTATGAGATTTTGCAAGATCTGCAGCATTGGGTCTTGCGACGAGCTGCTCCCTCCTTGGTTTCCACGAGTCATCTGAAGATTGAGATAGATATAGGGGTAAGAGGGAAATTCTAAGGTTCATGGTTTTTGGTTTTCAAAGCTAAAACTTTGAGTTAGACTCAGGTTTTTCAACTAACTTCATTTTCATTCATGCAAGCAAGCACACGATACAACACACACCACATCAATCAAAGGGAAAACGGATGGTTGGAGGAACCATTCTGTAAGCTACGATATAGTGAGATTGATACATCTCCTGCTACGACAGTGCTCTAGTGCATCTACTCATCGTCGGTGAAGTCGGATTCATCATCATCAATGTAAAAGTCCACGGCATCCTCCTCGAGAAAGTCATCATCGTTGCTGAGGTAAGAATCCATGTCTCCCTGGATGTCTTCACCCTCATCTTCTTCTTCCTTTGCTGCAAGCTGAGCTTCCTGCTCCTTGATGGTCTTCTCGAGGTCGGCCACCTTCTTGTGAAGACGGGCGATGGTGCGATCCTTCTTGGCACGCTGGCGGCAAAGAGACTGGCGGTCTTGGACAAGTAGTGTGAAAGTTTGGGCCTTATGGTCGGCAATGGCACGGTTCTGGTTGGCTAACGCTCTGGCGTTGTCCAGTTCCTGCTGTCTGTCGTGAAGCAAGAAGTCAAGGTTCTCCACTTGACGCCTCAACTCGGGGTGACTTGGCATCTCCATTGGCATTCCCATGAAGTCTCGTCTTGCTTAGTGGGCAAAACGGGTTCCTTGGGTCTTGTTGACGCTGAGGGCACATAGACGTGCGAGAGCTTCATGCGTTGCCCTAGCTAAGCCATCTAGCCAGTTGTTCTCTCTCGCGGAGAACTGAATTCTCCTAGAAGTTAGTGTTTCGATGCTTCCTCTAAGATCTACGGTGACTATCCACTGTAGATCTCCTCCTAGGGTCCTGGAAGTTGAGCTCCCAAAAACTCCGGATGCGGGCGTCCTAGTAACTCTGACGGTGAGTCCAGATCCCTCTCGAAGATCAGCTGACCTCTGTTCCCCAACTGGTAAAACTTGCTGAACTGAGTCTCCATCTACAAGAATTAAGGATGAGGAAGTTAGTGAAGTGATCAAGTGTGTCAAATTTTAAATAGTAGTGTAAGAATTTTGAGGACATGAATTTTTGAGAAAGAATCCACCAGCGTAAGAGAGGAGATAGTTTTTCATAAATACTCACTTTGGTTTTGAAACTAAGTTTTTGTTTGAACGTCCATTCTAACTAGGGTCTCCTATGGTTAGGATGGCTCTGATACCAACTTGTCAACACCCGGATTTTTAATCCCAGATGGCCGTTATGCCATACCTCGCAATCCTAGGATTACCATTTTTGCGAGACATAACGGATTGGATATCACAGTACATCATCCATTACAAACCATAAATAAGGTCTTACACAAATAAGGATCTCATGATCCAGTCTTAATACAACAAGCAGCGGAAATAAAAAGATGAGTGTAGCGGTGGGGTCCATCTTCAGGGGCACGGGCAATGCTGACGAAGGCAGATAGTCCTAGTTATCATAGCCGTCCTGCTGACCATCATCTTGATAATCTCCTTCACAGTCCGGCCATGATAATAGCCAGGGACAAAAGCCATGAGTACTCTTTAAGTACTCGCAAACTACCACTAACAGGTACTATAATTCTAAGTTAAAGTGCTAACTCCAAGTTTAACTATAAAGTTAAGTTTGAAACCTAAGCAGAGTTCAGAAGCAAAGAAAGATAAAATAAAGTTCTAGAATCACTTAAGTGGGAAGCTAATGTCATAAACACAATCATGTTGTGGTCAAGTCAAGATTCATCATTCATTTAAAGTATTTGGAAAACATCTGACAACGAAACAGTATGGCCATTCCAACTGTCCATAACCGCGGACGCGGCTATTCGAATAGTTTGACACTCTGTAGAGGTGGTACACTTTCACCATAAGATTCGATACATCTGTCAGGGATAACCCTGAAACATCATACTTAGTATGTAGATAATCAAACATAACCTTCCCTTTACACACCCTAGTATAAGCACCTCTCCTATGAGCATGGCCTCCCAACCATGACCATCAGTCATCTTGGGCACTACATAGGTGGACAACATTGAGAGGTAGCCTCAGCTCAAACCTCTCCCGCGAGGGAACTAATACTAATGCATATAAATTTCTAGCTAAGCCTTACCCAATTCAGGTAATGTGGTTGTACGGTAAATTTGGAATGGTATCACATCCGAACCCAACCATCAGTTTTATAAAAGGGTTAAGGCTCATGCCTCAACATTTTCATCATCATCAATCCTTTTTGTTTCTCAACACATGGCAAAACATCTCAATAGAATGACTCATCATTCCAAGGTTTTCATAATTCATTTTCACCAAGTGTTCCCATCTAAAGTGACTCAAGTTTTTTTGATCTACTCTAAACTACTAAGTTAAGAGTGTTCACTAAGGTGTACAATATGGGTTCAATCTCATGCCATAGAATGACATCTAAAGGGTTCTAAGTAGGTCAAGTTTTATACTTTTTATGCTACCTTCAAAACAAGTGAAGAACTTTGTGTAACTAAGGGAGTAAAACTTGTAAATAAGACTTGGGGTACTAATAGTCAAAGGGGTGTGATCAAAGCATGCCTAAGGCATCCTTGCTAAACCATGTAGTTTGATCCTAGTTTGTTAAGCACTAAACTTGCAAGTGTTAGCTTGCATGGTTAATGGTGGCTTGCAAGTAAAACTTGCAAGGGTTAATATTGGATAGTGCTAGCTTGCCTTGGTTGGTGCAGTGGTTGAAGTTTTCTTTTTCTTCTTCTTGGTAGAACTCCTCCTCCTCGAAAGCTTGGTCGGTACTATCGTCTATAAATACATACGGAGTACACAATCACCAAACAATACTTAACTAGGCTAAGTAGCATTCTAAGTCACACATTTGATGATCTATTATCATCACAAGCATCACAAGTTTAATTCAATAGTTTCCTCCTTTTTATTTTAGAAAAGTAATTTCTACCCATTGAAAAAAATTAACTAAAATTTAATATTCACCACCTAAAATATGGGATCATGTTGACACATGTCATCACCACATATTCTAACATGGGGGAATGAGATTTAAAGGTTAGATAAATATTACTTTGGTTTAAGTTCATTATTTAATGATTTAAAGTGACTAGAAATGCCTATATAGCATTATTTTGGTACTAGTCCAAAGTCACTGCATGTAAACCTTAATATTATTACATATTTAGGTAGATATGATGAAATGTGATTTTTGAGAGTTGGAATCAACTCAAAAGCTAACTTGGTTGATTTTATAAAAATGTTGCAAGTTGCAAATGCTTCTGTTTTATTATTTTTATTAGGAGGGATCTATAACTCTAATTGAATTAAATCCAATGGGCTTGTATATATCATCTTAATACCTTTCAGGCAAAATTGGTTTCATGCAATTTGGATTTGTAAAACTCCCAGAATTGAATTGTAAACTAATGGACAGAAACTAGATTTAACTAAAAAGAAAAATCCAGATTTGAACGGTTGGGCTAGCGCGGGAAAGAACTTGGGCCAGCCTAGTGGCGCTCCGCGGCGCGGGGCTCAGCTGACAGGGGGTCCCGCTTGTCAGTGGGTCTTAACACGCGAAACGGTACGCGCGCTGTGGGCCGCAGGATTAGAAGGGGGATCTACGGCTGAGGGTCGTCGTCGACGACGAACAGGTCGCCGACGAGCTCGAACCCTAGCGGCTCGGTGGGGGTCTGCTGGGGGCGTACCAGGGCTCCAGCAAGGTCGGCGAGGCGGGCAAACGAACTGGTGGTCGACGGCGAGGCGAGGCGCGGTTGCGGCGGAGCTTGGGGTGCCCTAAATCACAGGCGCCCTTCTCCTCTAGAGGCGGCCTGCTTCGGTGAAATTCCGGTGAGCTGCTACTCCCCTTGCTCCGGCTAGAGGTGGGTGAGGTTCAGTGAGGTGAGGGGAGTGGAGTGGTGTGCTTCAAATGGATGGGGGTGGCCTCCTTTTATAGGCCCGACGGTGAGACCGAGCGGGATGGGCAGGCGACTGTGGCGACAAGGCTACGGCCGGTTAGAGGCATGGCTGAGGGTGGCGATCGACAGGCGGTCTCCTGGTGGTGCTCTAGGAAGTGAATGCGGCCGTAGGGGTGGTGGTCTGCGGTCTGGGCGAGGTGGCGCTCTGAGCAGCAGAGGCGGCGGTGTCCACGGCGAGCGGTGGCTGGGGTGAGTTGGGCGGCCAGCGGGGGTGTCTAGGTGTTCCCTAGGTCGTGGCGGAGCAGCGGGCGCGGGCCGTGGTCGAACGGTGGCTTGTGCACGCGTGCCAGGTGTGGCGCTCTGGTGCCTGCTCGGCATGGCGCGGTGGCACTAGGCGCATGGTTTCCTCGGTGGTCCACGTCAGGGCTTGGCTCGGGCAGGGGACAGAGGGTGGCGGTGAGGTCCTGGCTAGCTGCTAGACATGGAGAGAGAGGGGGAGATGGTCTGCTGCAGCGGGGCAAGGTTTGGCCAGCGAGCATGTCCTCGAGTTGGCATGGCATGGCTGCTAGGGGGGTAGGGATGGGTGCTAAGGGCCTGGTTAGATCAAGAGGGGACAAAGAGATTAAATGGAGATCAAATGGGGGCAAAATCCTGTTCAAAACAGTGAGCTATGATTTAGAGTTTAAACCTGCCTGCCAAGTGTTTGATTAAATGGCCGCAAGAAATAAACTTTTGAATTTTGGTTTCAAATTTTTTGAGTTTTCTCCCCTGGTGCTAGGTAGTCTCTGGTTGCAAGGGTTTTTAAAATGGAGCTCAATTAGATGGTTTTTGAAATAGGGGTGATCTATACATATGCATTGGATTCACTTTTCACGTGCCAAATAAAATAAGTAAAAGAATGTTTTTAGCAGATCAAAAGGTGGGCCTTGGTACCTCATTATGTGTACTAGCAAGGGGTGCAAAGATCATGAATTGTTTCTGTTAAGAAATGAGTGCTACGAACACTCAAAGTAGTGTAGTGGATTAAAATGGCCAAAATGACCATTCCTCCTTTTTAATTCTTTTTGATTTGATTTTCTTTAGGAAAGGTTATGGAATGATGTAGATGATGTTTAATTCACTTAAGAAACATTTTAGAAGCAAAGGATCACACAATCATGGCAATTCACAACAACTCCTATTTTAAATGCACACATATATGGATGCTTTCATTTTAAATTTTGGAAAAGTTTTTGTTAACCCCAAATTTGATGATTTAGATCTTGATAAGCTTGGATTGATGTTTTGGGATGTTACAAATGGTAAACTAGAGAAATCCTCAAAGTAAAATTCCCTTGAGATTAGAGAGCAATTCGTTGCTGAATCTCACAAGTAAAAGGAGTTACTTGAATTTTCCCAAATGACTGCAAAGCCATAGTGGAAAAAGGGGGTGAATGACAAAAGCACAATTTGTCAAGTATTTGACAAATTCAAATGAATTTGATTCATGTGTGCTAAATGTCAAGTGGATTTAAAACTAGTAACAGTACTAGTATCTCATAGTAAATCTCCAAGTTTGATATTTGATCAAAGTATTTTTAAGTTGTTCAAAATAATGAGTAGATATGCAATTTGCATAAAATTGAGTGGGAGCTATGAAGGTCTTCCTAAAACAATATGTGATTGACATATTTTTGAGTGGGAGCTTATATGAGTAATTCTTAATTATGTTAAGAATGAAAGTGCAAATACTTATAAATATTGATTTATAAGATGTAGAAGTTGATAATAAGTGTATTATGTACTATTCCTTAAGGGGTTTTAAAAGGGGTTTCAGAATAGAAGTTAATTAAGGAACTAGTCCTTAATGAAGGAAATATGCCCTAAGAGGCAATAATAAAGTTGTTATTTTGTATTCCTCGTATATGATAAATGTTTATTTTGCATGCTATAATTGTATTGATCGAAAACGTCAATACATGTGTGTTTAATAAACAAAAATGGTTCCTAGTTATGCCTCTCTTATAGACTAGCTTGTTTATTAACAAGATGATCAAGGTTTCCTGATCATAGACATTTGATGTTGTTAATAACAAGGTCACAGCATTTGTGAAATGATGTGATGAACATTCATCCGAAGTATAGCATTACGATCAAGTCATTATGTTTACATTGCTATAAACATCATATGAAGTAATCTTTATCCTTAGACCATGAGATCATGTCAATTGCTAACTCTGGAAGAGTATCTTGATAACATCAAACGTCACATCATAATAGGGTGACTATAAAGATGGGTTCAGTGCTACGAAGGTGTTATGTTGAGGCTCATGGATCAAGAGTGGAATTTGTCAATCCCGATGACGGACAGATATACTCTGGGCCCTCTCGGTGATATCACATTGAGATAGCTTGCAAGCAAGTGATGAGATCACTAGAATGTTATATCACGGGAACAAGAAAAGAGTGCATGTCGGTAACGAGATCAAACTAGGTATTTGGATACCGATGATCGAATCTCGGACATGTATTATATCATGAGAGAAAGGGATTAAGTTACTAGTGTTAAAGGTTCTCACGATCACAGAAGTCATCGTTGAATATGCAGGAGTCAGTATGGATCTCCAGGTCCCGCTTCTGATTATTGATCTAAGAGGAGTCTCAATCATGTCTACATTATTCACGAACCATAGGGTGACACACTTAAGAGTTACCAGACACCATTTTGGAGCACATATGTTTCAGACGAAAGAATTGCAAAGCGCGGGAATTGTTTCGACAGAAACCGGAATTGTTTCAGGTGAAATTGCAGAAAGTGGTTCTGCATGTGATATTGAAATATTGCAAGGGGTTTTACGTGAATGTTTGTTAATTAAAGTAATTAACAAAATTCTGAATAAATTTAATAAAAGAGTTTTATTAAATGAGAGAGCATTAAACTTAGAGAATTTTAATGCATTTAACGTGGAGACTTTCAAAGGGAATGTGAAGAGGCATTTTAATGTGGAGGAGTTACCACCACATGAATGGGGGAGGTGAGGGGTCACCCCCATGGGGCGCCGGCCATGGGGAGGGGTACCCCCCCTCCTCCTATAAAAGGCCCCCTCTTCCTCCTTCTTCCACACACCTCCTTGTGAAGGATCTCTCTCCCCCTCTAGAATTATTCCCCCATGGTCTCGGATTAGTGAGATACTTGTTCCCAGTGGCATTTCGTCTGGAAGGAGTTGCTGCTTCCGTTGCATCGCTGGAGTGAGGAGGTGGAGGTTGTTCGGTGGCTTGAACGTGTGTGCGAGGACGGATGCGCTGCTGATTTGCGGCGCTCGGACTTCCACATGATCTTGAGATCGGCAAGTGTACGACTACATCAACCACGAGTTCCTACTCGTTAACAAAACTCGTTGTCTTTGAGGGTATGTTCTCGATGGATGTATGTCCACCCGTTTCTTTGCATCTAGTAGATAGATCTTGGCATATAGTTCTCATCGTAGGAAATTTTTTGTTTTCTATGCTGCGGTTCCAACAGTGGTATCAGAGCCTGATCTATGCATAGGTGCTTTGCACGGGTAGTACACATATGTTTATATGTGGGCGATGATGATCATGTTATTGCATCTTCTATGTATTTTGGATATTGGTGGCATAGTGGGATGAAGCGGCCCGAACCAACCTTACATGTCATCGTACATGAGACCGGTTCCACGACTGACATGCAACTTGTTTTGCATAAGTGGCTGGCGGATGTCTATCTCTCCTACTGACATGGTTATACCCTACAGGTACTCGACCTTGGTATATACGGTCTAAATACGTAAAGGCCCACGGTGTCGCCAAGGCCCAAAGGAAGGACTCGACTAACCTACGGACTCTCGATTGCTTGAAGAACAAGAAGAAGATAAAGATAGAAAGTTTGAAGGGGAAAACCCTAACTTGTAACCGACTCGACCTGCTACCCAAGACCTAGCCTACCTATATAAAGGCTAGGAGGGGCGGCGAGGAGGACACATGCAACCCTAGTTTCACAACCCTCGCCAGATTGCATCTGTGTACCATTGTAATCTTCGATTCCTTCGATAATTCCACGAGCAGACAAGCAGGAGTAGGGACCTCTACGAGGCTTGAACGTGGGTAAATCTTTGTCCCCTGTGTGCTTGTTTGCTAGCCGATAGATGTCTCCAGCGCTCCCTCCTTCTCCAAATCCCAAGTCCATAACAATGGGCATTGATGAGTTAAACCATCGTCACCTACTATAGTCAATATCTGATTTAAAACAAGTTGCTAATAACTTGGTTATCCTCGTCGTGGTTCATGTTCGTAGGTAAGACTGGTTCTATCTCTGAAAGCCCTAAGCCACGTAAAACTTGCAATTGATAAATTAGAGGCGTCTAGTTTAGATCGTTGCTGGGCTAGTGTCTTGATATGGTATTGTTGTAAGTAGATGTATGATAGACACTCTTACAACACACTCAACGTGTAAGTTCCATAGACCTTGGCCTTACACACAAAGGAATGATAGAGATCATACCACGATGCAAATGATAGAGATCAAATGCATGGACCATATCATCTCACTTTACACATTAGATGTTAGCATCTTATACTGCTAGTTTGGCGCTTTTTATTGCATTGTAAGATGATCCCTCATTTAGATATCAAGATAAAATGTGTTCTTTCTTAAGTATGCACCGTTCTGTGGATCATGTTTCAAGACATCACGTGATGATCGGGTGTACTCGACTCTATGCTTTCATAAGAACGGGTGTAAGACAGTTTTACACACGCGAATACTAAGGTTCTTACTTGGCGAGCCTAGCATGTACAGACATGGCCTCGGAACACAGACCAAAAGGTTAAGCATGAGGCATATAGTTGATATGATGCCCATATAGATGCTCGCCTTTGAAGCTACATCAACTCACGTGATGATCGGACTTGGTGTAGTGGATTTGGTTCATGTAATCACCAAAAGGACATGAGGGATGTCGTTTTTGAGTGGGAGTTCATTAGTAATTTCGATTAGTTGAACTCACTCTATCATAAACTTAGTCTAAATAAACTTTACAAATTATGTTGTAGATGGCACCACCTGCTTTTAATTTCAATGTGTTCATGGAGAAAGAGAAACTTGATGCGAATGGTAGCAACTTCACCAACTGGGCTATGAATTTGAGGATTCTCCTCACTGGTACACAAAAGCTATATGTGCTAGAGGCGCTGCTAGGCCCCCCACCAGCTCTTGATGCCCCTGACGAGGAAAAGAATGTCTATGTGACTCGTCAAGAGGACCACAACTTAGTTCATTGCAGCATACTGTATGGGCTAGAGCCAGAACTTCGAAAGCGTTTCGAAAATGGCAATGACTTTGATACCATGGGAGAATTGAAAATGATTTTCGATACCCATACTGCCGTAGAGAGTTATAATGCTACTGAAAAGTTCTTTAGCTGCATGAGGGAGGAGAACAGCTCCGTTAGTGAGCACGTACTCAAAATTTCTGGGTACGTCGATAAGCTTGTGTCCTTGGGAATAACAGTTCCCATTGACTTAGGCATACATCGTGTTCTCCAATCTCTGCCACCTAGCTACAAGAGCTTCGTGATGAACTATAATATGCATGGCATGAAGAAGTCTCTTCCCGAGCTTCTGTCAATGCTTAAGACTGCAGAAGTGGAGATTAGGAAAGAACATCAAGTGTTGATGATTAATAAGACCACCGGTTTCAAGAAGGACAAGAAAGGAAAGCACAAGGGAAAGAAGGGTGGAAAATCTGTTGCCACACCTGAAAAGAAACCCCGAGCTGGCCCTAAGTCTGACACCGAGTGTTACTATTGCAAGGGGACTGGCCATTGGAAGCGTAATTGCCCCAAGTATTTGGCGGACAAGAAGGCCGGCAAGGAAAACAAAGGTATATGTGATATACATGTTATTGATGTGTACTTGACTAGTACTCGCAGTAGCACCTGGGTATTTGATACGGGATCGGTTGCTAATATATGTAACTCGGTTCAGGGGTTGTGGAACAAGCAACAACTAGCAAGGGATGAGGTCATGATGTGAGTCGGCAATGGATCAAGAGTTGATGTGATCACCGTCGGGACGCTACCTCTCCATATGCCATCAGGATTAGTTATAAATCTGAATAATTGTTATTTGGTGCCTGCACTAAGCATGAACATTGTATCCGGATCGTGTTTGGTGCAAAGTGGTTATTCCTTTAAATTTGAAAACAATGGTTGTTCGATTTATAAGAATGATATCTTTTATGCTCATGCACCTGTGTTGAATGGTTAGGTTGTATTGGATCTCGATAGTAGTATTACACATATTCATAATGTTGATGCTAAAAGGATTAAACTTGATAATGATATATCTCCATATATGTGGCACTGCCGTCTAGGTCATATTGGCGTTAAACGCAAGAAGAAACTCCATTCTGATAGACTTTTGGAATCACTTGATTTTGAATCATTTGATACATGTGAGCCATGCCTTATGGGCAAGATGACTAGAACGCCGTTTTCCGGTTCAATGGAATGGGCAACAGATTTATTGGAAATCATACATACTGATGTGTGTGGACCAATGAGTGTGTCGGCGCGAGGTGGATATCGTTACTTTGTTACTTTCACGGATGATTTGAGTAGATACAGGTATATCTATTTGATAAAACACAAGTCTGAAACCTTTGAAAAGTTCAAAGAATTTCAGAATGAAGTGGAAAATCATCATAACCGAAAGATCAAATTTCTGCGGTCCGACCGTGGAGGTGAGTATCTAACTTACGAGTTTAGCACACACATGAAAGAGTGTGGAATAAACTCACGCCTGCTGGAACACCACAACGTAATGGTGTGTCGGAACGTCGTAATCGTACTTTATTGGATATGGTTCAATCTATGATGTCTCTGACTGACTTGCCACTGTCATTTTGGGTTTGTGCACTGGAAACCGCTCCATTCACTTTAAATCGGGCACCATCTAAATCCGTTGAAATGACACTGTATGAATTATGGTTTGGAAACAAACCTAAGTTGTCATTCTAAAAGTTTTGGGATGCGATGTTTATGTGAAGAAACTTCAGCCGGATAAACTCGAACCCAAAGCGGAAAAATGTGTCTTCATAGGATACCCTAAGGAAACGATTGGGTATACCATCTATCACAGATCCGAGGGCAAGGTTTTTGTTGCCAAGAGTGGATCCTTTCTTGAGAAGGAGTTTCTCGCAAAAGGTGTGAGTAGTCGGAAGGTAGAACTCGAAGAGGTTATTGAACCTTCTCTTCATGAAATGGCGAGAAGCGTAGCACCGAAAGTTGTTTCGGAGTTGACTTCACCTAATGAAGAGAGAGCTAATGATATTGATCATGAAACTCCGAAAGAGGACACTACCAAACCTCGCAGGTCAAGTAGGACACGTGCAGCTCCTGAACTGTACGGCAATCCTGTTGTGAATTTCATGGTTGATGAAATGGATGACCCTGCAACGTATGAAGAAGCGATGATGATCCCGGATTCCAACAAATGGCTAGAAGCCATGAAATCCGAGATGGAATCCATGTACGAAAACCAGGTTTGGACCGTGGTAGACTTACCTCATGATCGAAAGGACGTTGAGAATAAATGGCTTTTCAAAAGAAAAACTGATGTTAATGGTAATGTGACCATCTATAAGGCTCGACTTATCACAAAGGGGTTTCGACAAATACAAGGAGTTGACTACGATGAGACATTCTCTCCTGTAGCGATGCTAAAGTCGGTTAGGATTATGTTAGCAATTGCTACATATTTCGATTATGAAATATGGCAGATGGATGTCAAAACTACGTTCCTCAATGGTAATATTGAAGAAGAGTTGTATATGATACAACCTAAGGGTTTTCTTGATCCTAAGGATGCTGATAAGGTATGTAAACTTCAGCGATCCATCTATGGACTGAAGCAAGCATCCCAGAGTTGGAATCTCCGCTTTGATGAGGTGATCAAAGAGTTTGGATTTGTCCAAACTTATGGAGAGGCTTGTATTTACAAGAAAGTGAGTGGGAGCAATGTGGCATTTCTGATATTATATGTGGATGACATATTATTGATTAGAAATAATATAGATCTTTTAAACAATGTTAAAAGTTATCTAAACAGCAAATTTATGATGAAAGACCTTGGTGAAGCGTCATATATATTAGGCATTAAAATCTATAGAGATAGATCAAGGAGCCTAATTGGGCTATCGCAAATTACATACCTTGATAAGATATTAAAGAAGTTTAATATGGACAGAAGTAAGAAGGGGTTCTTACCTATGTTGCAAGGCAAGACATTGAGCAAGACTCAAAGTCTGGCTACAACGGAGGAAAGAGAGATAATGGATAAGATCCCCTATGCCTCGGCCATAGGCTCTATAATGTATGCCATGCTATGTACAAGACCGGATGTGGCACATGCTATTAGTTTGACTAGTAGGTACCAATCAGATCCAGGTTTGGAACACTGGATGGCGGTCAAGAATATCCTTAAGTACTCGAGAAGAACTAGGGATATGTTTCTTGTATACGGAGGTGAAGAAGAGCTAGTCGCTAAGTGTTATGTCGATGCTAGCTATGACACCGATCCGGATGACTCTAAGTCTCAATCTGGATACGTATTTCTCTTGAACAGAGCAGCAGTTAGTTGGAGGAGTTCCAAACAACCTGTGGTGGCTGGATCAACGACGGAGGCGGAATATGTTGCTGCTTCAGAAGTAGCGCAGGAAGCGGTTTGGATGAAAGAGTTCATAACGGAACTAGGTGTGGTTCCTAGTGCATTGGACCCAATGGTGATCTATTGTGACAACAATGGAGCCATAGCCAACGCCAAGGAACCGAGGTCTCACAAGAATTCCAAGCATATTAAGCGTCGGTTTCACTCCATCCGCGAGCATGTCAAGGATGGAGATATAAAGATTTGTAAAGTACACACGGACCTAAATGTAGCAGATCCATTGACTAAAGTTCTCCCTAGGGCAAAACATGATCAACACCAGAACTCCATGGGTGTTATATTTATCACTAGGTGAACTAGATTATTGTCTCTAGTTCAAGTGGGAGACTGAAGGAAATATGCCCTGTGAGGCAATAATAAAGTTGTTATTATGTATTCCTCGTATATGATAGATGTTTATTTTGCATGCTATAATTGTATTGATCGGAAATATCAATACATGTGTGTTTAATAAAAAAAGGGTTCCTAGTTATGCCTCTCTTATAGACTAGCTTGTTGATTAACAAGGTGATCAAGGTTTCCTGATCATAGACATTGGATGTTGTTAATAACAAGGTCACAGCATTTGTGAAATGATGTGATGAACATTCATCCAAAGTATAGCATTACAATCAAGTCATTATGTTTACATTGCTATAAACATCATACAAAGTAATCTTTATCCTTAGACCATGAGATCATGTCAATTGCTAACTCCGAAAGAGTATCTTGATAACATCAAACGTCACACCATAACAGGGTGACTATAAAGATGGGTTCAGTGCTACAAAGGTGTTATGTTGAGGCTCATGGATCAAGAGTGGAATTTGTCAATCCCGATGACGGATAGATATACTCTGGGCCCTCTCGGGGATATCACATTGAGATAGCTTGCAAGCAAGTGATGAGATCACTAGAATGTTATATCACGGAACAAGAAAAGAGTGCATGTCGGTAACGAGATCAAACTAGGTATTTGGATACCGATGATCGAATCTCGGACATGTATTATATCATGAGACAAAGGGATTAAGTTACTAGTGTTAAACGTTCTCATGATCATAGAAGTCATCGTTGAATATGCAGGAGTCGGTATGGATCTCCAGGTCCCGCTTCTGATTATTGATCTGAGAGGAGTCTCAATCATGTCTACATTATTCGCGAACCATAGGGTGACACACTTAAGAGTTACCAGACACTATTTTGGAGCACATATGTTTCAGACGAAAGAATTGCAAAGCGCAGGAATTGTTTCGATAGAAACCCGAATTGTTTCAGGTGAAATTGCAGAAAGTGGTTCTGCATGTGATATTGTAATATTGGAAGGGGTTTTATGTGAATGTTTGTTAATTAAAGTAATTAACAAAATTCTGAATAAATTTAATAAAAGAGTTTTATTAAATGAGAGAGCATTAAACTTAGAGAATTTTAATGCATTTAACGTGGAGAATTTCAAAGGGAATGTGAAGAGGAATTTTAATGTGGAGGAGTTACCACCACATGAATGGGGGAGGTGAGGGGTCACCCCCATGGGGCGCCGGCCATGGGGAGGGGTACCCCCCTCCTCCTATAAAAGGCCCCCCTCTTCCTCCTTCTTCCACACACCTCCTTGTGAAGGATCTCTCTCCCCCTCTAGAATTATTCCCCCATGGTCTCGGATTAGCGAGATATATGTTCCCGGTGGCATTTCGTATGGAAGGAGTTGCTGCTTCCGCTGAATCGCTGGAGCGAGGAGGTGGAGGTTGTCCGGTGGCTTGAACGTGTGTGTGAGGACAGATGCGCTGCTGACTTGAAGCGCTCGGACTTCCACACGATGTTGAGATCGGCAAGTGTACGACTACATCAACCACGAGTTCCTACTCGTTAACAAAACTCGTTGTCTTCGAGGGTAAGTTCTCGATGGATGTATGTCCACCCATTGCTCTGAATCTAGTAGATAGATCTTGGCGTATAGTTCTCATCGTAGGAAATTTATTGTTTTCTATGCTACGGATCCAACACTTAATAACTCAAATTAGGAATAGTATTAAGTTTAACATTAATGGTTGAAAGAAATAAAAGGATGATCATCATCCACTATGTTGAGACATAGGTTCTATCTTAGAAAACCATGATGATAACTTAACATAATATATGATCCAATAAGGAACGTTTGAAAGTGATTAAGTTCGAGTCACGAAACGTTGAGCTAAGTTTGTCCGCAGTGTCTAATAGAGAACTTCAGACATGTTTTCCAAATCCATAAAGGATGACATATTTTAAAACATAAAGGGTTATGTTATAAGGGAATATATTGGAAACTCCTGTAATTACCGATTAAAGTCAAGTAGGAAGCGAGGTGAACAAAAACATCGAAAGCTACATAGAGTGCACTAGTGTTTTGATAAATACATTTATAATAATAGATAAGGGTACCATCTAAGGTCTTGTATAATGTTATGGCGGGGCTAGTTCGCTTTTAACGTAGAATGATGTGTCCCAGGGCACAGTGCCCATGAGAAAGCCCTCGAGGTTGATCTAAAGTCACTGTAGGCTCCTAGAATCAGGCCTCGTTCTGCTGCCATAGCGACGATGCATACACACAGATGCTATCATGTGATGATAAAGTATTAATGTCAATCAATGTGACATTAGTAAGTTGCAAAGGATTTGGGATTGTAAAGTATAGACCCAAGACTCAACCTCTTCCATGAGCAAGCATGTTCAGGTTACCGGATATATGGTGCCAATGATTGAGAACAAATGCAGCTAGTGTATTTGTACTCTAGTGCAAGTGGGAGACTGTTGGAAATATGCCCTAGAGACAAATAGTAGTAAGGACTATTATCATATTTCATATAGTTTATGATTAAGTTTTATATCATGCTATAACTATATTGATTGGAAACATCACTACACGTGTGATATACAAACAACCAAAGGTTCCTAGTGAAACTCTAGTCGCTGGTTCATTGGCCAACATATAATCATGTTTCCTGATCATGTGGCATTTGTGCCAGTTGGAAATGGAGTCATCTCATTCCGAGAATGAGATGATGAACCAATACCCAACCTAAACATCATGACCCGATCAAGTCACGAAGTTCAAGTTACGATGATTAGAAATGGATCCTCATAGACTATTCCCTAGACTGTGAGGCTATATCAATCACTGTCTCCTGAGAGTGCTTAGATAGCATCAAGCGCCACTTGATAATACAATGGTTATAAAGGTGTGTTCAGGTACTCGGAGGAAACTGTAGAGGAGATATATGTCAAGAGCGGGATTTGTCCGTCCATGTGACGGGAAGATACTCAAGGGCCCACTCGGAGAAGTTATATCCAATAGTTGCGCATCATGTGATTTGATCACGGGGATATCACTTGTCAGAACTAGTCAAGTAGCGTTGTTCAGTAACGAGCTTGAACACGACATGGTGATGTCATTGATCAGATCTCGGGCAATGCAAGTATCGAGAGACAAAGGGAATAAGACACGACTGTCCTGGTTCAAACGACGAAAGATCTTTGTGGAACACACAGGGGTCACATGGTCATCCAGGTCCCTCTGTCGATCATTGGTGCGGGAGTGTCCCGACCATGTCTGGAGTATTTCCGAACCGTGGGGTATCACGCTTAAGGGCTTGATGATTCTTAGAGAGTGTGTATAGGATCGGTGGAATCACCGAAGAATAGTAGAGAGAAAACCAGAAGGGTTTCGGTAAGTCCGGAGGATGTCTGGAGTGGAGGTGGAAGGTCTTCCATAGCCACGGAGGTTGAATAATATGTGAATGAATGTTAAATATTGATTTAATCATTTATTTAATAAATAGAAATATCAATTAAATGGTTAAAGGCTTAATGGGCCAATTCTCAGAGGGGAGAGGGCCCATTAGGGGAAAGGAGAGAGGGAGAAGGGGACAAAGGGGTGGCTAGCACCCTAGTGGGCCAGCCCCCCACGCGGGGCCCATGGGGGTGGTCGGCGGTGCCACCCCTCCCCCTCTTCTCCTTTAGTCCCACCCCGGGACTTTGAGGGAGGTAGTACCTCCCCTTCCCCTATATATAGTGGGGGTATTTGGCCAAATAAAATACACCAATAATCAATAAAGGTCTTCTCAATTTTGGGAGGACCTCTAATTGATATTTTCTCTCTCCCCCTCTCTCTCTCTCTCGTGACCGTGGTCCCAGGTCTGGATTGCGCGAACGAGAGATATCTTCATCGCGGAGCGCCGTCGCGCTACGGGATTCGGATCCGGGAGCTCTACTTCCGCAACTGCTGCTGGATCGGGGAAGCGGGAGTCATCGTCAGGCACCGGAAGTGTGTAACTCCCCACGAGGTGTCGCACTTGAGGCACTCAAGTCGTTGGAGCCAAGGGAGCACAAGGACTTCATCAAGACCTTGAGGTCGGCTTCGGCTCGTCTACATCAACCACGCTCTCCTGAGCATTAACAACACTTTTCGGTCTTCAAGGGTAAGTTCACGAAAAGCCCCTCCCGTTACTGTATTACTAATAGATAGGTCCTCGCAGCTTCAGGGGTTCAGAGGCGTGGGGTAAAATTTATTGTTTTCATACGCGGAACCCCAACAATGCCATGTGTACATGACATGTAAGCAAAAGTGAACACATGGACATAACACATAAGCAAAATTGGTTGAGGTGGACAACTAGCCATTTTAAGGCAACGTGAATTTGAAGTCACGACCATTTAAATTGGTCATAATCTACTTAATATAGGACAGTAAAATAGTGTTATCCATCTATGACCATTTCATGTTAGTCAAGTATGACCTTCTCGACAAAATTGTTTGTTATTTTTCAAGGTTTGTACCCTCATAAATTCCCTACAACCATTTGGTTCAGAATGGTCATAGATCTATGACCAAAAAACCCATGGTCGTTAAGAAAAGGTCACTAGTCACTAGATTTCTTGTAGTGACATGCATTAAATTTCCAACAAATTTAGTGCATATCTCATTTAATAATACTCTTTTATTTATTTTATTTAGAATTTTGTTAATAACTTTAATTAACAAACATTTGCATAGACCCCTTGCAATACTTCGATATTACATCTCAAACCCTTTTCGGCAATTTGAACCAAAACAATTCTAGCGTATATCGAAGTGTTTTTTCTTTCTCTGATATCTTATTTTCTCCAAATAGTGTTGGTATCCCATAAATGTATCACCCTAAGGTTCGTGAATAATACAAACATGATCGAAACCCCTCTCCGATCAATAATCAATAGCGGGACCTGGAGATCCTTACTGCCTCCCACACATTCAACGATGACTCTAGTGATCATGTGAACCTCTAATGTTGTAACTAAATTTCTTTATCTCGCGATATATTACATGTACGAGATTTGATCATCGGTATCCCCTTACCTAGTTTGATCTCGTTACCGACAAGTACTTTTTTCTCGTTCCCATGATATAACACTCTAGTGATCTTATCACTTGCTTGTAAGCTATGTCAATGTGATATCACCGAGAGGGCCCAGAGTATATCTCTCTATCACCGGGATGGAAAAATCCCACTCTTGATCCATGAGTATCTACACAATACTTTTAGAGTATCTGAACCCACCTTTATTGTCATCGCGTTACGGTGTGAAGTTTTATGTTATCAAGTTACTCTTCTGGTGTTAGTGATTGACATGATCTCATGGTCTAAGGACTAAAGTTGCATTGCATGATGTTATAGTAATTTGAACATAACGACTTTGATCATATACTATACTTCGGATGAAAGTTCATCACATCATTCCACCAATTTTGTGACCTCGTTATTAACAACATCTAATGCCCAAGATCAGGAAACCTTGATCATCTTGTTAATCAACGAGCTAGTTTATATGAGAGGCATAACTAGGAACTCTATATTTGTTTATTAAACACATGTATTAACGTTTCCAATTAACACAATTATAGCATGCAAAATAAAGATCTATCATATACTTGGAATAAGATAATATCAACTTTATTATTGCCTCTCCGGCATATTCCCTTTAGTGTCCTACTTGCACTAGAGACAATAATCTAAATTACATAGTGATGAATCTAACACCCATGGAGTTCTAGTGTTGATCATGTTTTCCCTAGGCAACGGATCTGCTACATTCAGATTCGTATGTACTTTACAAATCTTTATATCTCCATCCTTGACATGCTTGCGGATGGAGTGAAACCGGGGCTTGACATGCTTGGAATTACTATGAGACCTAGGTTCTTTGGCATTTGCTATAGCTCCATTGTTGTCACAATAGATCACCATTGGATCCAACAGACTAGGAACCACACCTAGTCCCGTTATGAACTCTTTCATCCAAACTGCTTCCTGCACCGCTTCTAAAGCAGCAACATATTTTGCTTCGTTGTTGATCCTGCCACCACGGGTTGTTTGGATCTCCTCCAACTGAATGCTACTCCATTCATGATAAACATGTACCCGGATTCAGACTTAGAGTCATATGGATCGGTGTCGAAGCTAGCATCGATATAACACTTAGCGACAAGCTCTTCTTCACCTCCGTAGATGAGAAACATGTCCCCAGTCCTTCTTAAGTACTTAAGGATATTCTTGACCGCTATCTAGTGTTTCGAACCTAGAACAGATTGGTACTTGCTAGTCAAACTAATAGCATGTGCCACATATGGTCTTGTCCATAGCATGGCATACATAATAGAGCCTATGGCTGAGGCATATGGGATCTTATCCATTATCTCTTTCTCTTCTGCTGTAGCTGGACTTTGAGTCTTACTCAATGTATTGCCTTGCAACATAGGTAAGAACCCTTTCTTACTTCTGTCCATTTTAAACTTCTTTAAAACCTTATCAAGGTATGTAGTTTGTGATAGACCAATTAGACGTCTTGATCTATCTATATAGATCTTGATCTATGTATGATGCTTCACCAAGGTCCTTCATCAAAAATTTCCTGTTTAGATAACTTTTAACATTATTGATCTATATCATTTCCAATCAACAATATGTCATCAACATATAATATAGAAATGCCACAGAGTTCCCACTCAGTTTCTTATAAATACAAGCTTATCTGTAAGCTTGGACAAATCCAAACCCTTTGGTCACCTCATCAAAGTGTAGATTCCAACTCCGGGATGCTTGCTTCAGTCCATAGATGGACGGCTGAAGCTTGCACACCCTGCTAGCATCCTTAGGATTGAAAAAACCCTTTGGTTGTACCATATACAACTCTTCTTCAATATTACCATTGAGGAACACGGTTTTGACATCCATCTACCAAATTTCATAATTGAAAAATGCAACAATTGCTAACATAATTCTAACCGACTTTAATATCGCTACATGAGAGAAAGTCTCATCATAGTCAACTCCTTGAATTTGTCGAAACCCCTTTGCAATAAGTCAAGCTTTATAGATGGTCACATTACCATCAGCGTCAGTTTTCTTCTTGAAAATCCATTTATTCTCAACGGAGTTTCGGTCGTGAAGTAAGTCCACCAAGGTCCAAACCTAGTTTTTGTACATGGATTCCATCTCGGATTGCATGGCTTCTAGCCATTTGTTGGAATTCAGGCTCATCATAACTTCTTTTTATGTCACAGTGTCATCATTTCCATTTACCATGAAATTCATGACAGGGTTTCCGTATAGTTCAGGAACTGCACGTGTCCTGCTTGACCTGCGAGGTTCAGTAGTGTCCTCATTTGGAGTTTCATGATTTTTATCATTAGTTCCCTCTTCATTTGGTGAAATCAACCTTGGAACAATTTCCAACACTATGCCACTCGCCATTTCATGAAGAGAAGGTTCAGTAACCTCTTTGAGTTTTACCTTCCGACTACTCACACCTTTCATGGAAAAATCCTTCTCTAGAAAGGATCCAATCTTGGCAACGAAAACCTTGCCCTAGGAATACCCAATTATTTCCTTAGGGTATCCTATGAAGATGCATTTTCCGCTTTGGGTTCGAGTTTATCAGGTTGAAGTTTCTTCACATAAACATCACATCCCCAAACTTTTAGAAATGACAGCTTTGGTTTGTTTCCAAACCATAATTCATACGGTGTCTTTTCAACAGATTTAGACGATATACCATTACGCTATGGTGTTCAAGCATGCGTGAGTTTTTAAACTATTCCACACTCTCTCATGTGTGTGCCAAACTCGTAACTTAGATACTCACCTCCACAATCGGATCACAGAAATTTAATCTTTCTATTACGATGATTTTCCACTTCACTCTGAAATTCTTTGAACTTTTCAAAGGTTTGAGACTCGTGTTTCACCAAATAGATATATCCATATCTACTCAAACCATCCATGAAAGTAACAAAATAACGATATCCACCTCGCGCTGACACACTCATTGTACCACATACATCAGTATGTATGATTTCCAATAAATCTTTCACCCGTTCCATTGTACCAGAAAATAAGGTTCTAGTCATCTTTCCCATAGTCATGGCTCACATGTATAAAATCATTCAAAATCAAGTGATTCTAAAAGTCCATCAGAATGGAGCTTCTTCATGCATTTTACACCAATATGACCTAGACGGTAATGCCACATATATGTTGATATATCATCATTAAGTTTAATCCTTTTGGCATCTACATTGTGAATATGTGTATTACTACTACCGTGATTTAAAAGAAATAAACCATTCATCACAGGTGCATGACCATAAAAGATATTATTCATATAAATCGAACAACCATTATTTTATGACTTAGAGGGATAACCGTCTTGAAGTAATCATGATCTGGATACAATGTTCATGATCAATGCAGACACCAAATAACAATTATTAAGGTTTAAAACCAATCCAGGCGGTAAATGGAGAGGCAGCATTCTGACGTGATCACATCAACTCTTGATCCATTGCCGACATGCATCATGACCTCATCCCTTGCTAGTGGTCGCCTGTTCTGCAGCCCCTAATTCGAGTTACATATATTAGCAACCGATATAGTATCAAATACCCAGGTGCTACTGTGAGCACTAGTCAAGTACACATCAATAACATGTATATCAAATATACCTTTATTCATCTTGTCGGCCTTCTTGTCTGCTAGATATTTGGGGCAGTTGTGCTTCCAATGGCCAGTCCCCTTACAATAGTAGCACTCGGTATCAGTTTTAGGGCTAGCCCGGGTCTCCTTCTTAGGCGTAGCAACATCTTTGCCACCCTTCTTGAATTTACCCTTTTGTTTACCCTTCTTGTCCTTCTTGAAACTGGTGGTCTTATTGATCATCAACACTTGGTGTTCTTTCATAATCTCAACTTCTGAAGTCTTAAGACTTGCCAAAAGCTCAGGGAGAGACTTCTTCACGCCATGCATGTTATAGTTCATCACTAAGCTCTTATAGCTTGGTGGCAGAGATTGGAGAACATGATGTATGCCAAAGTCAATGGGAATCATTATTCCCAAAGCAACAAGCTTATTGGCATGCCCAAACATTTTGAAACATGCTCACTAGCGGAGCTATTCTCCTCCATCATGAAGCTAAAGAACTTTTCTAAAGCATCATAACACTCCACAATAGCATGGGTATCGAAAATAATTTTCTATGCACCCATGGTATCAAAGGCATTGCCATTTTCGAAACACTTTCAGAGTTCTGGCTCTAGCCCATAAAGTATGCCGCAATGAACCATGTTGTAGTCCTCTTGATGACTTAAGTAAACATTCTTTACATCATCAGAAGCATCATCAGGTGGTGGGGGGCCTAGCGGCGCTTCTAGCACATATTGCTTTTGTGCAGCAGTGAGGAGAATCCTCAAGTTCAAGGCCCAGTTGGTAAAGTTGCTACCATTCATTACAAGTTTCTCTTTCTCCATGAACACATTGAAATTAAAACAGGTGGTGCCATCTACAACAAAATTTGCAAAGTTTATGAAAGATTGAGTTTGGCTAATCCATGAGTACAAATGAACTCCTACTCAAAAACAACATCCCTCATGTCTTTTTGGTGATTAGATAAACTAGATCTACTACACCAAGACAGATCATCACGTGAATTGGTGTAGCTTCAAAGGCAAGCATCTAGATGCTCATCATATCAACCATATGAATTATGCTTTACCTTTGTATTCGTGTTCCGAGGCCATGTCTGAACATGCTTGGCTCGCCAAGTAAGAACCTTAGTACCCGTGTGTGTAAAACTATCTTACACCTGTTGTATCTGAACGTAGAGTCTATCACACCCGATCATGACGTGGTGTCTCGAAAGATGAACTTTATTAACGGTGCATACTAAAGGAAGAACACATTTTATCTTGATATTTAAATGAGGGATCATCTTATAATGCTACTAAAGCTCCATAGAAGCAATATAAGATGCAAACAAACATCATATGCAAAAAAGTGATATGGTATGGTTATTGCACTTGATCACTATCTTGTGCATCGTGGTATGTTCTTCATCATTCCTATCTGTGTAAGGCCAAGGTCTATGGAACTTACACTTTGGTATGTTATAATTTCCAAGACTATCAAACTATACTACAAATTATAACATTATTGTATCATGACACTTGCCCATCAACAACTAAACTAGATGCTTCTAATTTATCCTTTGCATGTTTTTACGTGGCTTAGGGATTTCGGAGATAGAACCATTCTTACCTACGAACATTGAACCACAACGATGATAGTCAAATTATTAGCAACTCTTTGTAAATCAGATATTGACTATAGTAGGAGAGATAGACACCCGCTAGCCACTTATGCACAACTAGTTGCATGTCAAGCATGGAACAGGTCTCATGTGCGAGGACATGTAAAGTTAGTCTGGGTCGCTTCATCCCAATATGCCACCAATATCCAAAATACATAGAAGATGCAATAACATGATCATCAACGCCCACATAATCATATGTGTTTTACCCATGCAAAGCATCTACGCATAGATCAGGCTCTAATATCACTGTTGGGTTCGCAGCATAGAAAACAAAAAATTCTACCATATGAAAAACTAAGAACCAAGATCTATCTAGCTAGATACAATCAATAGGTGGATATACATACATAGTGAACTTACCCTCTAAGAGAGACAAAGAATTACAAGATTATATCTCGTGGATGATGTACACGTTCACTTGCCGATATCAAGATCGGGATGAAGTACAACACCGCAAAGCAGCAGTGCATCTATGTTCACACACATGTCCGGTACCTGACCACCTCCTAGTCCTCGCTCCAGTGCAGCAGCGGAAGCAGCAAATCCTTCAAGAAAAAGCCACCGGGAACATGTACTTCGCTAATCTGAAGCCATAGGGAATATTCTAGAGGGAGAGAGAGATCCTTCACGAGGAGGTGTGAAGTGAGAGGAGTAGAAGGGCTCCTTTTATAGGGGGAGCGGCAGCCCCTCCCATGGCCGCTAGCCAAAGTGGTGCCCCCACCTCTCCCTTCATTCATGTGGGTGGAGGCTCCACGCACATAAAAACCCTCCACTCAAAATTCCACTCACATGCATTAAATTTCCATCAAATTTAATGCATCTCTCATTTAATTAAAGTCTTTTATTTATTTTATCCAGAATTTTATTAATTACTTTATTTAACAAACATTTGCATAAACTCCCCTTGCAGTACTTCGATATTACATCTGAAGCCCTTTTCAGCAATTTGACCCGAAACAATTCCATCGTCCATCAAAATAATTCCAGCGCTTTCATTTTCTTTCTATGGTATCTTATTTGCTCCAAATAGTGTCGGTATCCCTTAAGTGTGTCACCCTTAGGTTCGTAAATAATGAAGACATGATCGAGACCCCTCTTAAATCAATAATCAGCAGCGGTACCTGGAGATCCGTACTGACTCCCACACATTCAACGATGACTCTAG
Organism: Avena eriantha; assembly: GCA_910589775.1. NCBI lineage: Eukaryota > Viridiplantae > Streptophyta > Magnoliopsida > Poales > Poaceae > Avena > Avena eriantha. The sequence continues at coordinate 235,920,381 of OU342742.1, read as the reverse complement.
TGATGGTGTGAACCTTTAATGTCATAACTAAATCCCTTTGTCTCGCGATATATTACATGTCCGAGATTTGATCAACAGTATCCCCATACCTAGTTTGATCTCGTTATCGACAAGTACTCTTTTCTCGTTCCCGTGATATAACATTCTAGTGATCTTATCACTTGCTTGCAAGATATGTCAATGTGATATCACCGAGAGGGCCTAGAGTATATCTCTCCATCATTGGGATGGAAAAATCCCACTCTTTCTCCATGAGCCTCTACATAACACATTCAGAGTATCTAAACCCACCTTTATTGTCACCCTATTACGATGTGACGGTTGATTTATCAAGTTACTCTTCCGGTGTTAGTGATTGACATGATCTCATGGTCTAAGGACTAAAGTTACTTTGCATGATGTTATAGTAATTTAAACATAATGAATTTGATCATATTACTATACTTCAGATGAATGTTCATCCCATCATTCCACCAATGTTGTGACCTCATTATTAACAATATCCAATGTCCATGATCAGGAAACCTTGATCATCTTGTTAATTAACGAGCTAGTTTATATGAGAGGCATAACTAGGAACTCAATTTTTTTATTAAACACACATGTATTAACATTTCCAATTAACATAATTATAGGATGCAAAATAAACATCTATCATATACTTGAAATAAGACAATAACAACTTTATTATTGCCTCTCAAGCATATTCCCTTCACGGCAAACTTGGCACAGGCATGCAGCAGGTTCTCCTATGCGCGAGGAAGAATAAAAGAAATGCACGCAAAGGGGTGAGCGTGTTGGCTTGGGCAGAATGCACAACGATGACTCCAACATGGCCGACATCATCAACGGTGGTTCCACCCACGCCTTCACGCAAGAAGAAGCCAATACCTACGCCAACAAAGATGATGAAGGCGACGAGCATTGGAAAGATGAGGCATATGCCTATACAGATGCTAAGGATGAGGTGGTGGAGGTGCTGGTGTCCATCGCTGCCGACCCAAAAGGGAAGAACAAGGCAGTGGCCATGGAGATAAAGAAGAAAGGAGGTGGTGGCCGTGGACCCAAGTGGGGCTTGAGGGAGGACGAGTGCCTCTCTGAAGCTTGGAAGACGGTCAACATCGACCCCTTCAATAGTGTCAACCAAAACTCAGAATGCTATTGGAAGAGGGTGAAGGTGGTGTACGATGAGCGGTGGATCTTGGATTCCTACTTCAAGTGATTGGTCCATGATCGTGGCAACTCCGACATGTCTCACCATTGGGAAAAAATCCAACATACTTGCAACAAGTGGCATGGCATCATGGAGGAAGTGTGCCGAGTCCATGTTAGTGACACCAACTTCGATGATCAAGTAAGCGACCAAAACTAGCCGATTACCATTTGAAATTGTATCCCATTGTTGTTATTATACATTGCAGATGCGCGCCATGATCGCTGCCTACCGAGAGGACAACAACGACACTGAGTTCAAGTTCATCCACATCTTTGCACGGATCAGTGGATGCGATAAGTGGATGGAGACGCGGACTGCCCTTAGCAAGGACAAGGTTGCCGCCTATGACCCTAGCATGGCGCCATCAGCGCCCTTGGAGTGTCGACCCATTGACCACAAGAAAGCCAAGGACATGGGGGACGTGGTGCCGATCATCAAGAAGCTGCACTGATCCATCATGGCATGCATGGCCGACGCCACCGCACACACCGCCAAGAGGGTAGAGCAGGCCACCAATGTCGTCGGATTGAAGACAAGTACGCCATGAGGGGGTCTTGGAGGCATGGGAAAAGGTGGGGTGTGAGACGTACGGTTGTCCGGGACGGTGAGCACACAAGCTTACCCAGGTTCATATCTGACTGAGGTGGACTCCTAGGAATCTAGTATATCGATAGAGCCAGAACTCACAAAGGATTACAAGGGTTGGTTTCACCTGTGCGAGTTGAGATTGGTAGTTGTGGTTGTGCCCTAAAGGCTAGTCCCTAGGATGGCTTATATGGGCATCCGACCTAGGGTTTCCAGAAGAGTCCTATCTTGCTACGATACAAAGTTAGTAGAAAAGTACAACATGGAGTACGAGTCTATCTATAGGCCTAAGTCGGTAAGTCTTCTGGGCCTTCCCGTAGCTGGATGGGCCTCCATCTTCTCTCCCTGACTAGGCCGCTCGTGGAGCATAGCTCTAACATGGAAGTGGGCCACCCTAGTTAGTGAATTACCACGGATATACCTAGAAAGTATATCCCCAACAGTAGCTCCCGGTAGCCTCTAAGATCCAAAGTCAGATTTCATCGTCTAGCTTGAGAGTTCTTAGGTTGCACAATCTTGAAGGGTTCCTGAAACTTCAAAGCAAAATGTAGGATTCGAGCCATGAATGAGTCAAACCGGTGGTAGGTTATCTTTGTTTCCACACTCGATTCAAACTGAGCCATAATTTAGTCTGGCGACATAACCTGACAACTTTGTAGGTCTTGTCACGTCACTGAAATTTATTATTTCAGCGTGACAATTGGTGGGTACCATATCGCATGGAACCGAGGAGCCATTTCAATGTGGACATAGATATCGAGGTGGTGGAGGCTTCACCAGGAAGCTGCCTCCACCATTCCATGATGCGTGGCGGAAATCCAGCATGATTAGCGCTAATCTCCACGCGGAGTGATTATAAAGTGGGACAAACCCCTAATTTTCCCTTTACCTCTACTCTAGTGCTTCTCCTTCCTCATGAACTCATTCGCTTGACATCCCCTTTTCTCCTCCACCAAAGCCTCCAACGCCGCCAGTTCCTAGTCATCTCCAATGAGATGGCCTATTCCACTAGTGCGGCGGGCATGACGTCGTCTTCTACTACAGCCAAGGAGAAGAAGTATCATGGGATCTAGATCCCAAGCATCATCAATGATGAAAAGGTCAAGTCTGTGGAGGATGAAGGTTACCTCCATGCCATCGCATGGCAGAGCAGCCTCAACGAAGCCATCCCGGCGCCACACGACGGTGAGCATGTTCACTTTGCGACCCACATCGATTGCGCTCTCAGCTTCTCGCCATTGGAATTATTTTCCGAGGTAATCAATTATTACGGCATTCAGCTTCATAATCTTCCCCCGAATTCTTTGCTAGAGCTCAGTACCCACACATCTCTCTATGAGGGGTTCCTCGGCATTAGGCCCAGTCTGCTTATTTTTTGGTACTACTTTGGTACCCGGAAGAACTCTATCATTGTCGGTGTTCCTTACAACACCGATACTCTTAGTTTAATCCTTAGCAGAGACCGAGTCTACCATAAGGTTTTACCAGGTGATCCGGTTAAAAAGTGGCCAACAACCTTCTTTTATCATAAGGATATGCCGGCTCCTGGAAAACCAGAAAGTTTGTCGGTTTTCATTGACGGTGCTGCAGCCCATCAAGATTCCTGGGATGCAGAAATGCTGGTTCTGACTGAGGACTTGATCTGTGCCAAGAGGCGGATTGAGTTCTTGATGGAAAATAAGGGTTTGAAGGTATCCCACCTAGTGCACTACTGGCTGGAGCATCGGATCCAGCCTCTTCGGTATCCTGGTGATCGACTGATGCACTCGGTCACTTCCAACAAAAAGGACAGCTTGAAGTTTAGCAAACACTAGATCGCCTCCAAGGATTATAAGTCCCGGATCAAATGGTTTATCAAGGAATGGGTTGACAAGAATGCCCCGGAGATCTCCATGCATATGTATACCACAGAGAATTCCCTGGTTTTGGCAAGTTTAGGGCTCCATTTTGTTGTTTTATCACCATCTTCGATCCTTTATCATTCTGCAATATTGAGGTATTTCCGACTTCTCAGCTTGCTGACCTCCCCGAATCAGAGCTTGCTCCTCTAGAGGGTCATCCGCTTGAAGAATCGATTCCTATTTATGAGGAGGAGGAGGAGCTGGAGGAATTATTGGAAACACTTACCAGGAAGCATAAGGCTCGAGTTATTTCGGCTAGCCCGCAAATGATACCAGTCGTTAAGAAGTAAGTTCTTCTATCATATCTTGTACTTTTGCTTATATTCTTTCTAAATCATAACGGTTTTCATTCTTATGATTTAGAGCTAAACCATTAGAGAAGAGGAAGGGGAAACTCGGAAAGACGTTGCACCAACAGAAGTTAAACTTGACTTCTCTGGCCACCGCTCCTCTGACTCCCAACCCCAACATGTCATCAACACTGGAGGATATTTTGTCTCCACGCGCTGGAGATGTTGAGGCTCAAACTGAAGAGCTAGTGAACACAAGTTCACAAGCCGACTTCACCGTTGGTGACTCAGGAATAGACAAGGGTGAACCCTCTAAGGGTAATTGACATAGGTATGATTGCTCGGGTCCTTATGATTTGCTACCTAGGACTTGCAGAAAGGCTTACGGACCATGAAGAGTCAAGATGAAGATACAACGAAGCAAACGACAAAGATTATTGTAGTATTAGGAAAGAGGAACAAAGACCGACATAGAGTTGGTGTTGCAATCATATAACCTATCTACATACGGATTTGACTTCTGACCTATTATATATAGGGCGGGAGAAGCCTAGAAAGACCACTGAACAATCCCCAAGCAATTGGTGTAAGACCCTCGAATCGGCCCTATGCAGATTTCAGCGCTTCCTGCCAAACCCGCATAGAAACGATTCAAGGACGCCCACCAGGCACTTGCGTGCGGGTGGAAAACGAAGTAATACCATTACACAATAGTTCACAGAGGAACCCACAAAAACATTTATATACAACAACGACTCAAAGAGTCAAGGATATAGATATACAGTACAAAGATCCAAATCACCTTGAAAACGATACAATATCCGAGTACGGATAAGATGCAAATGGGGCTAAGAGCCCTGAAGAATAACCAATGGCGTCCATAACCCTGCCCAGGCCAAGCCGGAAGGGTAACCCTGCTAACAACGTCAAACTTAAACCTGCTAAAACAAAAGGGGTGCTGACAAAGGGCAAAGGAAAAAGAGAGCGGTCAGTACTGAGGCCAGTACACGGCGAGGCTAGAATTCAGCGGCTCTCGCCTACATAGGTATGGTGGACTAAAGCGCAGCGAAGCATGCACTATACAACCTATAGAGACTCGATATAACTGTCGGCTATTAGAGAGGGATAAGAAAGACCTATTCGAAACCAACCTTATACTAACACCAAAACATACCCATCCTGGTATTTCCCCCTCGAGACCACACGAGGAAGTCTAACCGAGGAACTCACATAGTTGGCAGTTTTATTCATTCCATTATAGTTGCAGCACTTACTAGTCAGATATAGATAGCACGAGTCATCCTGATATCATAAGCAGTGGGCAATTTTAGTTAACCATTCAGTTGTAGTTGCAGTACTTACTAGTCAGATACAATTAGCATGTGACATCCCAAACCCAGCAGTTGTTGGCACTTTTATTTCATTCCATTGGAGTTGCGATAGTTACTAGGTAGGTATAACATGACATGATACACCCCAGTTCCACCAGTTGTTGGCACTTTTATTATCCATTCCATTGTAGTGAAGCTGATTACTAGTCACATATTAAATCAAATTTATAGCACTACTTTAGTTATGATTGTCCATGATCGAGATACTATGCAACAAGTCGTCCATAACTGCGGACACGACTTTTAGAAAGATTTACCCTGCAGGGGTGCACAAATAGCAACACACACACGATCAACCTCGGAAAAACCAAATCAAAACCCAACGAGGCTTTCACGACAAAGCAATCACAGGATTCATAAAATATTTCAGGGGGCCACCCCATTAAGCTACCCGCAACGAAGTTGGTTGGCTCTGAGACGGACCCAAGGTTTGTGCCAATGGTTGTAAACGACTAGGAACCCGAAAGTGTGACTGGGCTTGTCGGTACCGCAAAAACACTCCGCAATTCCGAGACAGTACAGGTGCTCCACGCACAATCATAAATAAAGCAGTAAAGCATGGCATAAGTACAGGATAGTAATAAATCCCCAAACTGGTTTGTGGTCCTAAGAAATAAGAAATGAATCAAGCTCTGGCTAAGGGGGATTCATAGAGTCTCCCTATGTGGATAGTGAGAATAGTCAAGGAACAGGTATCAATTACTCAGGGCCTGCGGGACACAAGTGGACATGAAAAACCAAATAGCATATATTGCCCACCGGTGCCTCTTTCATTAGTTATCTCAGCAATTTAACATCAAGTTGTAATTAAAGCCATGATCATCTCCACCATTAAGCATCTCCATCATTAAGCAGGTGTCAACCTTTTATCAACGGTGGAACGACAACGACACGAAGCAGCACATGAGCAAGCAACTACGACACGCAAGGCTGACTATCTATCAATCAACAGGCAATAGGATGTGTCCAAGGCAATATAGAGGCTGTAAGGAATATAAATGGTGCACGGAAACTAAAGCATCGTAACACGGATAGCAATAGATCAACAGGAGGACGTAAAGACTATAAATGCAAAATAGGTAGAAAGGGGGAGAATACTCGCCTGGGAAACACTGCCGAAGATACACCAGAGAACTTGTCGATACTCGCATCCACTCAACAGCCTAATCCGTTGAGAAGCAAAGCACTAAAAGAAACACCGGATGCACTATTTAATACTACGGCAGAAGATCCAGCATGATTATGATATGATGCATGGCATGGCAAGATGCGGTGCAATTAGGCAATATTAAGCGGAACCAGGGTCCTGACAATTAATAAAAGGTTTAAGTTATTTAGGTACCCCGCAATTTAAATGTTGGCTTAACAAGGCAAAACATGGCATCGGTTCGCTACACAAATTTATATGGGGCCATTATAAGACTAGAATAGCCCGCATATGGTCTCCATATTTAATTATTAGGTGAATTGACATAATGCCCCCCAAATGACAAGTATGTATGCAATCATGAACAATTTATATGCAACAAGTATATGGATGGAAATTTATAAAAATAGGGGTCTCGGATCAGGGTCACACATTGGGGTCCGAATATCTTGGGGGTTTCGAGGGATCGGGTTTGGTCTTCGGATCCGGGAAGGAGAACTTGGCGTTCCGAGGGGTTCAGGCTCCGTCCTCGGGTCCGAGATGGAGAACTTGTAGTCCCATGGGGAAGATCTTCGGGTGTTCAATGTCAAGCTTGTAATCGTTGCCAGCATAGTCTTTGTTGGGGATATACTTTCCGGGTATCCTCACAGTTCCTCACTGACCAGGGTGGCCCACTTTGGGTTAGAGCTTTGCTTCACGGGCGGCCCAGTCAGGGAGAGAAGACGGAGCCCAATCCGGCTACAGGAAGGTCCAGAAGACTTACCGACTTAGGCCCATAATGTTACTGTAGTTCAAGATGTACTCTGTAACTGACTCTTAGTCGTAGCCGGATAGATCTCTCTTGTAAAACCTAGGCCGGATATCTATATAAGCCGTCCTAGGGAGAGCCTTTAGACCACCTAACACTTTAGACCCTCAACTTGCACAGGCAAAACCCTTGTAACCCATATTCCGGCTCTGCCATATTACTGGATTGCTAGCAGGAGTAGGATCCATCCAAAGGCGGCGGATTCAAACCTGGGTAAACTTGTGTGCTCACCATCCTAGAACACCGTACGTCTCACACCCCTCTCTTCCGCACACCTCGAGGACCCCCTCATGGCCTACTTGTCCTCAATCCGACGACAGTTGGCACCCACCGTGGGGCAAGTGAGCTTCGGATCTGCGTTCCGAGCGGAATCTGCAAGAACCGGAATCGTCGAGACTATCGCCATCGGTTGCATCCTCTACGCCAGTGACGTACCTCTCATCGTTCTTGACGAGACTTGGATTCCGGCTAGGGAGGCCGTGACTGCCTACTCATGTCTTTTGGCGAGATCGATGTTTACATCGGTTTCGCTGAAACTGCCCCACCCACCCCAGCGGTGATGATAGAGGCAGAAGAATCATCTAGGTCCCCTTTGTCCGCGGAAGCGACAAAGTTCCGGATCTCAGAAAAGCCTAATCCCACCCAACCCGCACCAGTTGCGGAGATAGTGGAGAAATCCGAGCCTGAAAAAGACCTAGCGGTCCAAGTCGAATCTAGAGTGGATCTCCCTGGAGAAGCTGGATCCCAGATCGACCCACCCGTAGAAGTCAAAATTCAGGAGGAGCTAGTCAAAGACACTGATTCCGGCTCTGACGATGCCGGGACAGACAGGCCTTTCCTAAGGTACACACTGCGACGTATGATGCTGACAAGGCGCAAGCGCAGATGCAATTCTTGAGACCATCAAAAGTTTCGACATGGCTGATCGCGAGGGCTGTAGGTACCTCAGGAAGCACGCGTCGCACTTCGTCGGATATGTTGGATCTGGATCCGGCTCTGCCGATGCTGGAGAAAACACCGACTCTATACTGGAGGCAATTGGAACAAACGTCGACGTACCCGCATCCTGGATGAATCGATGGCGTCAGCGGATTTCCTAAAGTTCTCCGCGGAATATGAAGAGGAGTATAACTCCAAAGCTGCAGAAGAAGGAGAAGCCATGGATGAAGGATTCGGGGAACACTCTCCCAAAGCGCAGGATGACATGGACGTCGGAGATAATCCCGAAGTCTAGATGTCCGAAAGTACCGATCAGAGCTTGACTCCAGGAAACGGACCCAAAGCTGTCTTTGCTACCGGCGCTGCCAAGAAGGCAAAGAAGAGGAACAAGAAGAATAAATCCCCCGCCAAAAGACCCTCTGACAGAGGAGGTGATTGCCGAGGAATACGAAGAAGACTCAGATGGAGCAGTTAACCCAGAAGAGCCGAAAAAAGAAGAATCGGTGGATGGACACGTGATCACCGAAGGTGCACGTAAACTCATCGATGCTGCATTAACCACACCTATCCCTACAGCTTCAGAACTTACTGTTGAAGAGCTGGACAAAAGGGCCCAAGCCCTAGAAGCGTGTCGTCAACAACTCCTGGATGAAGCCAAAAACATCGAGGAGGAGAAGAAACGCATGGCAACTAAGGACTATATGTCTCGGTTGCATCAGAAGACACGGAAGCGTCACACCAATGACGACCAATTCCCACATATCTGTGCCGTACTTTTTGGAGATGAGATGGGGAAGCCACGGAAAGATAGCAAAGGAGATTGGGTATATCCAACCCTAGTACAGAATACCGTGCCGGCCCGAGAAATTTTATCGGCTAATCTAGGACCAGAGGAGATCCATTTGGGTATCAAACTACTCAACAAGGGACTGGAGCAGAAAAAGGTCGCCCTGTCCGGAAGTCAAACACTGGTCTCGGATTCCGACCAATGTCGCACAGATCTAGCGTGGGTTGACGTAAGACCCCATCGCATTCTGGAGCAGCATCATCGCCCTGAACATCGAGAGGACAATTATTGAAGAACCGGATCGTCAGGACAGCATTAGAGAACTACGCGTGATTGGAGCAACGTCGCCCCAGCAGCCAAAAAACATGCCATTGCTGCACTGAATCCGAGGAATCCTCCCCGACGAGAGTCTAACGATCGAAGGGGAGAAGATAAAGAGAAACGTCAGGACAAGGATCGTCAAAAAATGCCACCTCCTAGACATGCAAGCCGTCTGGTTGAGCCTCACCGTGGTGGGAACGACGGACGAAGGAACGACGGAAACCATGCTGGCACAAGCCGGCAGGGGGCTCGTCGTAGTGAAGACCCTCCCCGGAACCGGAATAATGACGCTCTGGAAGGAGGCCAGCAATCAGCCGGAAACAATTCAGCTGCCCCACCCTCTCCACCAAGCAGTCATCACAACGACTCCCAAGGGGGACAAGGAGGACGACGTGGCGGAGGAGGTGGCGGCAGAAGCCGAAGTCTGGCTCCAAGGCATCGTAGCCACAGCCAACAGTCGGGGCGATCTCTATCCCCGAACGACGCAAGGCACAGGATCAACTCCAACATAGAGGCACGGCGCTATGAAAACGATGATATCTACGTGGGCCCAAAATGCTTCGAACCACGCATGAGAGCTACTAAGATTCCTAGAAGGATTTGCTTTCTGAAGGCATATCCAAGCCTACGACGCCATTGCTCGGCCAGATACCTGGCTACAGGATTTTTTCCAAGCTTGCTGCATCGCCAAAGGCGGAAACAGCCTGGTCGCAACCAGATATCTCCCACTTATGTTGTGGAAGACGGCACGATCGTGGCTCAATGAACTTCCGGAGAAGACCATCCATAACTGGTATGACATACAAAGTGCATTCTTTCGGAATTTCGAAGGCACATATCAAAGGCCCTGTACGGTCGGAGACCTACAGCGTTGCACCAAGAAAGCCGGAGAAACTTGCCGGGATTACCGCGGACGATGGATCGACACCAAGAACTCCTGTGAAGGAGTAAACGATCAAACCGCGATTGAAGCTTTCATCGCAGGACTCCCAATTGGTCTACTACGTCACCGCTTGAAGTGTGACAAGGTCACTGACTTGGGAGAGATGATAGAAACAGCGAGCAAGTATGCAGATGCTGACGACGATGCAGAGGGATTGCTCAATGCCCTAGTTGTGCCTCAGTCAGCAAAACAACCAAAGCAACAAGCTTAGAAGCTTAGAAGCTTAGAAGAGAAACCCAACGCGGAAACATCAGTGGTCACTGCTACTTTCGGGTCTGGAGGACGAGGAGGACGCGGCGGATGCCGTGGGAGTGGCCGTGGGACTTCAGTGGTCCAAGGTAGAGGAGACCAACAACCAGGCAAAACCTACTCTTGGGCCGACATTGCCAATAACCCTTGTGTGCATCACCTAGACGCCAATGGGGGCTCGTCCCACACCAACGCTGAATGTCGTTTCAGTGACGACATCAAAAGAGATGACACCGCGGGCTACAAAGCTAAGCGGAAGAAGAGAAAGAAAAATCCCGAAAAAGACAAGGAGACCAAAGAAGATTCTGACATGGAGGAAGCTGATGCTTCAAATCCCAAGCCAAAAGGGAAGAAAACTTTTCCCACCAAGAAGGACACTTACGTCACTTTCCTGGGATCTCAACCGGCAAAGGTCAAGAAAGCAGTTCTACATGAGCTCAACGCAACAGTTCCGGCTGTCCCCCTATACTTGGACTGGTCGGAAGTGGCAATCAGATTTGACCGCACTGATCATCCGCCTAAGTTGCACAGGCGAGGAAAATACGCCTTAATCGTCAATCCACTTATTGAGGGTTATGGTTTCTCCAAGACCCTCATGGACTACGGTAGCAGTATCAATATTATCTATGTCGAAACGCTACGCCGGATGAAGATCTCGGAAACCCAACTGAACCATAGCTCTGTGATCTTTCATGGAGTTGTCCCAGGAAGACAAGCTAATTCCCTGGGAGAGATTACTTTGGATGTCACCTTTGGAACTCCAAAGAACTATCGAACGGAGGCACTTTCCTTTGAAGTGGTCCGGTTCAAGAGCGCGTAGCACGCTATATTCGGACGTCCGGCTTACTGGGTTTTATGGCTCGTTCGTGTTACATTTACAATATGATGAAAATTCCAGGTCCCAAATGGCGTGATCACCATCAGGGGAGACCCGAAGAAAGGGCGAGAGTGCGAGGATGAAAATGCCGCCTTTGCCGAAGCCGTGCTGCACGCCCAGGAGTACTAGGAGATCAAGAAGAGCATAGATCCGTCCGAGATGCCTGCAACGAAGATGGAGGTGACAAAGCAAAATCCAGAGTTCAAGGCATCAAAAGAGACGAAGAAGACGCCGTTGAAGGATGATGACCCCTCCAAGGTGACACAGATAGGCGTAGGCCTAGATAGCGCATAGGAAAGCGCGCTCGTCAAGTTCCTCCAAGCAAATCAAGATATCTTCGCATGGCAGCCATCTGACATGACCAGAGTACCTAGGGAACTTGCCGAGCACTCTTTAAATGTAAACCTGAACACTAAACCCGTCAAATTGTCCCTACGATGTTTTGGCGATGAAAAGCATAAGGCAATAGCTAAGGAACTAGCACGGCTCGACTTAGCCGGATTCATAGAAGAGGTCATCCACACTGAGTGGTCGGCTAATCCTGTAATGGTCCCTAAAAAGGACACCACTGATTTAAGGATGTGTGTTGATTATACTGCCTTGAACAAGGCTAGTCCAAAAGATCCGTTCGCTCTGCCTAGAATTGATCAAGTTATCGATTCTATGGCAGGCTCGGAAGTCCTCTGTTTTCTCGACGCATATTCTGGTTATCACCAAATCCAGATGAAGGAATGTGATAAAGTCAAAACTTCATTCATAACCCCTTTCGGACCCTTCTGTTTTGTTACGATGCCCTTTGGGCTAAAGAACGCAGGAGCTACGTACCAGCGCACGATGCAGCGTTGCCTTCACGACCAACTCGGACGCAATGTACATGCATACGTGGATGATATTGCGGTGATGTCCAAAAAGAAGGAAACGCTGATTTCCGACTTGGAGAAAACGTTCGCCAATCTACGAAAATACAACATCATGCTTAACCCGAAGAAATGCTTCTTTGGAATACCAGCCGGAAAATTGTTAGGTTTCATCGTGTCTCGAAGAGGCATAAAGGTGAACCGCGACAAAATCAAGGATATACTCAATATTTCCAGGCCAACTCGCCTGAAGGACGTACAAAGATTAACTGGTTGCATCGCTGCAGTCAGTCGATTCGTAAGACGGCTTGGTGAAAGAGCTGCACCATTATACAAACTCCTGAAAAAGACCAAGGATTTTGTTTGGACCGACAAAGCTGAAGCTGCATTACAAGACTTGAAGAAAGTACTCTCATTTGCTCCTATCCTTGTAGCGCCGGAACCTCAGGAACCGATGTTGCTCTATCTTGCTGCGACAAATAAGGTCGTTAGTATCGTCATGGTGGTGGAGAGACTAGAGGAAAATCAGGAACACCTAGTGCAGCATCCGACTTACTTTGTTAGTGGGGTCCTGACAGAGTCAAAACAGCGGTATCTGCACTATCAAAAGTTGGCTTACGGTGTTTTTCTAGCATCTCGTAAGTTACAACACTATTTTCAGGAGCATCCAATTACCGTGGTGAGCACAGATCCCATGAGAGATATAATCAACAATAGTGACGCCACAGGACGCGTCGCCAAATGGGGCATAGAGCTTTCGTCTTTCGATATTGAGTATAAACCCCGTACAGCAATCAAATCCCAAATCATTGCTGACTTTGTTGCTGATTGGACAGAGACAAAGGAAAATATGATCCTCCCTGAGTCGGAATATTGGACCCTCTACTTTGATGGGTCTAAGGCTCGCGGGGGCTCGGGGGCTGGCATAGTGCTCAAATCACCCCAAGGAGATAAACTTCTATACGTGTTGCAGATCCACTTCACAACGACAAACAATATTGCCGAGTATGAAGCACTACTGCATGGAATCCGGATTGCTAAGGATATTGGCATCCGACATTTGATGTGTTACAGAGATTCGGATCTTGTTGCTCAACAAGTGTCGGATATTGGTAATGCTAATAAACACATGGCAGCATACAAAGCTGTCGTAGATGATTTATCTAAATCATTCGAAGGGTTTGAGGTTCAACACATCCCTTGAGCAAAAAACGAGGAAGCGGATGCACTATCTAGGATAGGCTCTGCACGGAAAGAGGTCCCGGATGGCGCTTTTTTAGAGCACCTCAAAGTTCCCTCAGTAAAGGGAGTAGATGAGGAATATCCGACCAAATCTGACTCACCTCTAATAGCAGTTCTGGCTGTAATTCCTAGATGGACTCAACCCTCCCTAGATTATCTGGTAGATGGCAAATTACCCGAAGACGAGGTTCTGAGCCGGCAGATTATCCGACAAGCAAAAGCCTATACTATTGTTAAAGGTGAGCTCCATAAACGGAGTGTTTCTAGGGTTTTTCAGCGCTGCGTATCTCTGGAAGAAGGAGTGGAAATCTTAAGAGAAATCCACGAAGGCGAGTGTGGTCACCACGCTGCAGCCAAATCTTTAGTGGAAAAAGCTTTTGGACACGGATTTTTCTGGCTTATAGCTCGGGAAGATGTCGAACGATTAGTCAAGACGTGCAAAGGCTGCCAAAAATACACCAAACAAACTCATGTTCCGGCTGATCAGCTGCGAACAATACCTATAACATGGCCTTTTGCGGTCTGGGGGCTTGATATGGTAGGACCATTTAAACAAGCTCCAAGTGGATTTACTCACCTCTTAGTGATGGTGGATAAATTCACCAAGTGGATTGAGGCTAAACCTGTCACAAGTTGTGATGGAGCAACAGCCAAAAGATTTGTCGAGGATGTTATAATCTGGTATGGTTATCCGCATAGCATTATCATGGACAATGGGAGTAACTTTTCTATGGGAGAATTGGTTGAATTCTGCAACGAGCAAAATATCCGGCTTAACATTGTGTCAGTCGCACATCCACAGGCTAACGGACAAGTCGAAAGAGCAAATGGTTTAATCCTACAAGGGCTAAAACCGAGACTCGAAGCACCACTACGACGTGCTGCGGGGGCTTGGGCAGAGGAATTACCCTCTGTAATTTGGAGTTTACGAACAACTCCAAACAGGTCAACAGGATACACACTTTTCTTCTTGGTATATGGCATAGAAGCAGTTCTTCCTAGTGATTTGATTCATACTTCTCCTAGAGTGGCCACGTATATTGAAGAGGATGCCGATATTTCTCAACAAAATGATCTCGACTTAGTCGAAGAAGTTCGTGTCGTTGCTGAAATGAGATCTACAGCCTATCAGCAGAAGTTACGCAAGTATCATAGCCAGAGAGTCCGAAATAGATCTTTCAATAAAGGTGATTTGGTTCTCCGGCTTGTGCAACAAAGAAAGCACAAACTTTCCCCAGTATGGGAATGGCCCTTTTTAGTCAGTCGAGTATTGCACAATGGATCGTACTACTTAACTGACATGAGGCCAGTCAAAGAAAGACCTGCTACTAAGAAGAGAAAGAGAGCTGGAGGCAGTACAAATCCGGATGAGTTAGACAGACCATGGAATATTGCTCAGCTATGTCCCTTTTATTCTTAGTTTATCCTTCTTCGTAATCATATATATATATATGTACATGCTCTGAGAGAAATAAAATTTTTGGTTGCCTCAAGTTTTTCTGAGAAGTTTTTTACCGTCTTATTTCCGAATGATCATGTCATAGTCGAAAATCCTAGAATGCTTGAAAGTACTTTATGCTCATGTTCGTTCTGGTTTAGATTTCCGATTCTAAAATTGCTAACTTCGGGTATAACTCTAAAGTTTCTAGTATTTACTTTGGTTATTTGTCTGATTGCTAGATGCGGGCATTTTCCGAGTAGTGAATTGTTGGTACTGGAAGCCGGCTTTGTTTCCGAGTTTAAACTGGTTTAGCAATTGAGCTCCGTTGCTCGGCAAAGTTTCCGGCAGAAGGTTTAGCCGGCTCACGAAAGGGACGAGGCGGAAATCCAGATAAACAATAAGTATAGATGAAAAAGTATAACTGCTTATGTAAACATTTCAGGCACACAAAAAATTTAAAGCCAAAAGTGCTGAATAGATCAAAAGCTTAGCACTAGCAAAATTATAGTACTTCATAATTACAGACGCATCATGTTTTTCAGGATAATACAAATATTTTTGGCAATTTATGATGCAGGAGGAGATGAAGGAGCTGCCGGCTCACTTGAGACGTCGCCATGGTACCGTTCCGAGATGTCCGCATCCGAGGTGGTGCGTTCATCGTCAGAAACTTCTGCTGAATCTTCTGGAGGCGGAGGCGGAGTGTCCACGCGGGTGAAGAAAGGGGTCTCGTAGCTGGTCAAATCAGCCACGTGACACCCATATCTGGCACAGGAGTCCATGATGGCTTGGATGTCTTGCTCCTGGCCGTCTTCATCTACTTTGCCGTACCCTCTGGTCACTTGTCATATTTCCATGTTTCCATGGTGGCTCATGACCATGGTGAGAGCGTTATGCGCCGCGGTCCGCGCGTAGGACATGTTCCAATCCTGGACGAGCTGCGGCATCTCCTTTGCCTTGTCCCGCACCTGAAAATCCGACATGCTATGCATGTCCGGAATCTTGAGAGCTTTGCCAATGTCTTCAATGGATTGGCGGAAGTCATCAAGTAGGTCACCGACTTTTGTAAGCCGGTGGGTGCGGGGCTCAGTGGAGGTGGAGTCCGTCAAATTCAGAGGACCTGTAAACAAAGACAGTTAAAGAAAAATCTGACATTGAAAGAAGTCGAAGAAAAAAGACAAGTCAGACAGATGGAACGTACCGAAAATGACGTCGTCAATTTTGGTCTTCTCTTCCTGAAGACTCTGGAGTTCAGCCCGGAGCGCCTCGGAAAGGTCCCTCTCTCTGCACAACTCATTATTGAGGTTCGAGATTTTTTGATCTTGAGCAGCAATCTTGCAATCACGCTCATCATTAGCCATGGAGGAGGACTCAAGGATTTGAGCAATGCTCTTTTCATGATACGCCTTGAGCTGATCCAGCTCTTGGCGAAGCTCCTTGTTCTCCACCACCAAAGTCTTGAGGTTCTCTGCCTCTTCAATCATATCACAGGATTGTTTCACTAGTGATGTAAGTCAAAAAGAACAACAGTTCAATGAAAAAATTCGACATTGAAAACACAAAGACAAGGTTTGAGTCTCGGAATATTTACCTTCGGCTTCATCCTTGGCAACTTTCAGCTCAGCATTTTTAAGTCGGAGAGCTCTGATCTCTCTCCGCTTATCGTAGACATTCTTCAATAAATCCTGGTTATAGGAATATACTTTCTGTAAGTCAGAATACCCAAAGTCAGAAAGCTACTAAAGGCTCGGGCTAATATTTTTGCTAATATCAGCACGAGCCTTGGGGGCTACACTAGTTCATTCTTTGGCATCCTAAGGAAGCATAAAGCCGGATTATTTACCCTACTTCATGCTTGGGGGCTAGAGGATATGATATAAAATAAAGCAAAAACAGGAGTTAGAATTCCGACTTACATATTGTTCGCGAGTGAGTTTATCCAAACTCGCGTTAACTTCAACTGCAACCTTCTTAGCGAGAGTTAGAGGGGTCACATGAGCGGTTGGAAGCTCCCCGGACCTGATCCTCTCATTGCAAAGAAGCACTTGTTCAAGAAGATTAGAGTGCTTGACGTCCTCTGCTTCTTGCGCTTCTTCTTCGGCAGATAAGGTACTTTTCTCTAGGCATTGCCTAGCCAGCCGCTAGATCTCTTCAGCAGATTTCCGGGATAGGCCAAATTTGGCAAGTCCCGGATTGCTGAGAATTTTTTTGGTGAAGGTTTCTGCCGAGGGATCATTACCCAAAGAGGGTTCACCCTTATCTAAATCTGACTCACCCATGGTGATGTCAGTTTGCGACTCAAGGATCGCAGGCTCCGTTGAAGGAGCCGGATCTTCTGCGACGACCGGGGAAGGGATGATCATCGGTGTTGCGGAAGGTTGAGTGGCAGGAGTCGGAGGAGCCACGGCAGGAGAAGCTATGGTAAGCTTCGTCTATCATAGGGGCTTTGAATAAATCCCTTTCCCCTTGCCCTTGATGAGCTGTTTAGCTCTGAGAATGTAATAAAGCCGGAAACATTACATCTCGGAACAAATTCGAGTAAAGTGCAAAGGCGGAAGTTGTGATGGAAAGTTACCTCTTCATGATGGGCACCTCCTTTGTGCCAACAGCCACTGTTGGAGCTTTGCGCTTCTTGAGCGCAGCATCCGGCAATGGTACCACCTTCGTCTCTTGAGAAAACTTGGGAGGATATCCTTCGAGCGGAGCAAATTCCGACTCGGGGAGGTCAGCAAGCTGAAAAGAAGAAAATATATCAGTATTGCAGTATAACTCAAAGATTGAAACACATAAAAAGGTGTACTGATAGAAGCTTTCCAGCACTACGGGGTTTTCTGCCCTATGCATATCCAGAGAAACCTCCGGGATCCTCCTCTCGATCCGCTCCCTGATCAGCCACTTAATCTGGCTTATATAGAACTGCGTGGTGTAGGCTTTGGGGCTGTTGCGGAGGGAGTCTTTCTTGGACGACATGATGGAGTGCATCAGTCGATCTCCGTGGTACTGAAGGGGCTGGATCCGGCGTGAGACCCAGCATTGGACCAAGTCGGATCCCTTCAGTCCCTTGTGTTTGATCAGATATTCGACCCGCCTCTTAGCGAGGATCAGATCGTCACTGAGAGCCAGAGCGGCCTCGTCCCAAGATGGTTGGGCCATGGCAGCTCCGTCAACAAAAGCCGGCAAAGCAGAAGCTTTGTCGGGAGCTGGAATATCCCTATGGTAAAAGAACGTGGCTGGCCATTGTTTGACCGAGTCACTCGCTAGGATTTTGGGATATGCGCGCTCGCGTCTAAGCGAAAAACTAATGGTACCGGTGATATAAGGAACACCGGCAGAAATAGAGTTTCTCCGGACATGAAAGTAGTATCGGAATAACATCAAACTCGGCCTAATGTCGAGAAAGCCCTCACACAAAGAAGCGTAAGCGCTCATCTCTAAGAGAGAGTTGGGAGGAAGATGATGGAGTTGAACTCTGTAATGGTCAATCACCTCGGAGAAGAACTCCGAGGGAGGAAACGACAAACCTCTGTCGAGGTGGGTGCCAAAATGGACCCGCTCGCCGACGCGCGGGTTAGGGATGGTCTCCCCGATGCCGCTCTGCCAGTCGCCGGCACAGAGGAGCCCTTCTGTCTCCATGCCGCGGAGCTTCTCGTCATCTAACACGCAGGGGATCCAAACCCCGCGGAAGCTTTCCTTCTCCGTCGCCGCTTCTGTCGCCGCCGTCGCCGCCGCTGCCGCCAAGCCGGAAGAGGAAGAAGATGCCATTTCTCCGGTGAGCAGTTGACCTAAGATGGGCGGCGCTGGGAGTTTTTGGGGGAAAGCAGAGGAGCTCTGTGTGTGCGGGGGAGATTTGGAGGAGAGGAAAAGGCAAGGGCACGGGTGAAGAGAGAAGGAGAAGATCCTAACCCCTTATATCCACCTAACCGCGCCAAGATTCGTGCAAATGCTACAGTGTAACCACCACGCATCGTGGAAGGAACTGGGAAGGACCCACGTGATGATTACGTCGCCTCGATCTCCGCGCACGCATTGAAACGGCGCCTCGGTTCCGCGAACCGCGGACCCACCAATGGTCGTGCTGACAGGATGTCTGTCAGATGACGTGACTTGACCATGAGTTGTGTCAGGTGGCGTTAGAGACCAAGTTCCGGCTTAGTTTGAAATCAAGCTGGAAAATCCGAGTAACCTGTTGATAGGTCCGACTTATTTTTAAGACCCGGATCGTATTTTTTGTTGTGAAGTTTCAGGAACCCTTCAAGATTCTGCAAGCCGAAGATCAAGCTGGAGGATGATGAATCCGACTTTGGATCTTGGAGGCCTCCGGGGGCTGTTGTTGGGGATATACTTTTCGGGTATCCTCACAGTTCCTCACTGACCAGGGTGGCCCACTTCGGGTTAGAGCTTTGCTTCACGGGTGGCCCAGTCAGGTAGAGAAGACGGAGTCCAATCTGGCTACGGGAAGGCCCAGAAGACTTACCGACTTAGGCCCATAATGTTACTTTTAGTTCAAGATGTACTCTATAACCGACTCTTAGTCGTAGCCGGATAGATCTCTCTTGTAAAACCTAGGCCAGATATCTATATAAGCCATCCTAGGGAGAGCCTTTAGACCACCTAACACTTTAGACCCTCAACTCGCACAGGCGAAACCCTTGTAACCCATATTCCGGCTCTGCCGTATTACTGGATTGCTAGCAGGAGTAGGATCCGTCCAAAGCTGGCGGATTTGAACTTGCGTGAACTTGTGTGCTCACCGTCCCGGAACACCGTACGTCTCACACCCTTCTCTTCTGCACGCCTCGAGGACCCCCTCATGGCGTACTTGTCCTCAATCCGACGACAGTCTTCGAATAGCCACACAAGGTTCCCGCAGCGACATCAGTCGGTGCCGCGTGGCTTCGAGGTCATCTCACTCTTCGCCGCGAAGATCGCGTCAGGACCGGAGGCAACAAACTGATGTACCCGGGTCTTTGGCTGCACAACACTGGAAAAGGGTTGTTGTGGTGGTGTCACGGTAGATGCCATGTATAGGCTAAAGGTGGGGACTAATACATGCTAGGGGAATCCAGGGAGGGATAGTGAAGTGATTCTCCACACAGTTGTTTGTATTGCTTTCAAGATTACAAGTGCTCCTAGAGCTGTATTGGCGAGAGGAGGAAGAAGGTGGTCTCTTACTCTCACCCACAGATCACACCTAAAACCTTAGCCAAATCAGAATAGCGGAACCCCTTCTACTGAAACCCTAGCCCCCCTTTTATAGAGGGAGCTCGGTCTCTGCCTAGGGCATACATGGAGGCATATTCCTAAGAATATGCCTCCTCCCAAAGTGGTAAGCCGACCGGGGTGCTTTTCCCTCGCTTCACACATGTAGAGGCTACGTGAGCCTCTGCGGCGCCCGCGTCAGCCGACATGGGCGTCGTCACCCTTGTCGGCCACGCCCCGGTGGTCCTGCCCTTGCTTGCTTCGCTCAGGTAGTGCGTACCGGGGCTTCTTTTGACCAGCGAGATTCCTTCCTTCTCCTAGAAGCTAGATGTGACCCGGATCATAGTTGATCCGGCCACACCTGTTCCTGCATACAAGTAAAACAGGCACTTCCGACTTACTGCTTAAGTCGGTTGAGACTTAGTTAGACGAACGCCCCCTGGTCTGGGTTACCCCGTGATTCGGCCTGCCTTGAGGTGACCCGGCTAGAATCTGCTTTGACCTTGCCGAACCTCGGCTAACTCGGCCTTTATACCCCGGCGTGACCCTACCCGTGGGTATCCCCCCAACATTAGTCCCCGAAGCTGGTGCGGTCTTAGCCACCTTGGCCGCTAAGGCCACATCAGGTTCAATTCTGAGCTCTGGTCATTATTGCCGAGTTACCTCTTGATCCCGGATTATGTGGATTTACGTTCCCTTCGCACATTCCAAGTTTTCACTTGCCGGTCGGGTTACCACTTTAACTCGGACCTCATGGTTTTACTTTCCCTCCGCACATTCCAAGTGTTAACTTGCTGGCCGGGTTACCATGGTTCCATCCGAGTCTTGTTTCCTTCTCTCGTACGCCAACCCATGTGGAGGGTAATCATTATGTTGTCTTATTTTAAGGGCCAGCACAGTAACCGCCGCAGTAATTGTCAATTATCACTGCACGCGGGTCACGTCATGCCTGCCCCCTCGTTTACTGCATCACAGCGTCACGTCATGGGATCATCTCGGCTCTGTTGCCTTCGTGTGGCTCCCCACTGATTGGCCGAGGTTGGTGATACACGGCCACTGCGTGTGGCAGATCCGCAGGATGCGATCCCACTCACCCCTTGAGGGAGTGGTTAAATAGCGGAGGGGCGCACCCCTTAGGATTTTCCCCTTCCGTGGCCCTCTGCCCGTTGCTCTTCTCCTTCGTCTTCCTCGCGACCGCGCCGCCGCCAGTGCTCCCAAATAGCAGCATCGCCGCCGCACTTTTCCCTCGCACCTCTGCATCGCAGCCACCGCTACGCAACTCCCTCGCCACGGGTCCTCGCCAATCTAGGCCTCTGCCCCCGGCCGCCGCTAGCCCCAGCGAGGGCAGCGAAGACCAGATGACGGAGGAGGAGCTCATCGTCGCTGAGCAGGAAATGGAGGAGGACTCCGCAACGGCGGACCGTGGTGCGTGGGCCGGGTCCTGGGTCTGCCAAGATGACTTAGACTGGCTCTACCGGACTAGACGCATCCTCGCCGGCGTTGCCGCTCGTCTCGCTTCCTCCGAATTGGCCCCCTCACCCAATCCGGGTGAGTTCGTCCTGTTCTTGTCCCACTTCCAACGGGGGTTCGGTTTGCCGGTGAGCGACTTTTCTGGGATTGGCTTAGTACCTACCAACTCCAGCCGCACCATCTTCCTGCCAACGCCATCACATCTCTTTCCGCTTTCGCTTCTACGATCGAAGGCTATGCCGGACTATGGCCCACGAAGGAGCTATGGATCCGGTTTTTTCGGCCTTCGTCGTAACGTCATCCCAAATATCCAACTTGATCCGGAGGACAAGCAGCTCACTCAATTTGGAGTTGCGTCCATCTCACCCTGGAGGCTTTCCGTTTTCCCTCGGGTCACCGGGTTAGACTCCTGCAAAGGGTGGGCCCGGACCTTCTTTTATGTCCGGAATACGGGCACTGAAGACTTGATCCGGCTGCTTCCCTATACTCCGGGTCCACCTAACCCGGAACTGTGGGACGTCGTCCCCAAGAAGCCCACGGCCTTGGCCAACCAGGTCAACAAGAGGTTCGCAGAGCTAAAGAAGCTCGGACTGCGCAACGAGTGTCAGGGGGATGATCCCCAAGTACCCCAACCGAATAAGAAACAAGACAGTTGGATCGCGTCCGGCTGACCAGATGCAGCCGGACAGGGCAAGACAGGCCGGCTACCCCCCGGTAGCCGGATCAGCAAGAGGCAGCCGGATACGGCGATGTAGCCGGACCCAATCAGTGAGACAGGACTACGTGCGTATCACTGTACGGTACGCTCTGTACGGTGACAAGACTGGCAACCACCCAGCCATACCGAAGACTTTGCGTGGATGACGCAGGAATAGTGGCCTGTGCTGACAACAGGCTTGCGCGGCGTCCACTGTGCCTACGACAGCCATACTGCTCATACTCCGATAAGACATGCCATACTGGATACTATAGATGACTAGCCGGCTGGGACCCGCCTGTGGGGCCCACCAGTCGGACTAGCCAGTGAGACCTTTGCCTCTCTACCTATATAAGGAGAGGCAAGGCCTCAGTAGAAAGGGTTGGTCATACAGCATTTAAGGCAGTAGCTAGCGTATACAGCTCGAGGAGCACTTGTAGTTCGAGTATTCCACATAGTCAGATCCGGCAGGAGTAGGGGCTTTACCTCACCACGAGGGCCCCGAACCTGGGTACTTCTTGCGTCCCGCTACGCTCGCTTGTATCCAATCTCGCCTACGGACGGCGTCGATAGCTTCCCTGCTAGTCCCCACACCTCTATCTAACCTCCTCAGGTACTGCCGTTCCCAATACAACGACAGTTGGAGCCCACCGTGGGGCAAGATGGCTTCGACCAGAGTCACGTTCCGCACGGGACCCTGCACTTCAGCCGGTGAGCGCGTGGCCTCCGGGCTGGTGCTCACGCTCGGCAAGTTCGACTACGTCATCGACAACGCCTCCTGGTTCGCCGGAACCTCCTTCCCGACGAACGGCACCGTCCTGCTATTCGGCGATCTCCCCGTTTACGTTGCCACCGTTCCGGAGCGTTTCCCTAGGGAAATCGTCTCTGTCGCAGAGCTGCCGCGCTCAGGCGGCAGCGCATCCGCCGCGTCCCGCGACGTGGAGGTCATGATGGCCGGTTCAAGCTCACATCCCCGCCAGCCCCGGGAGCGAGGCGCGGACGAGGTCGGAACTTCCGCTCCCCCGCAGCCCCGGAACCCGGTGGAGGATGCCATTGATCGGCTCCTGACGCCGGTTAACCTCGGGGATAACCTGGAGGAGGCGGAGGCCAACTTCAGCATGGAGAGATAGATCCTCCTCCATGAGGCCATGGAGCTAGCGGCAGCCCGCAAGCAGCTCGAGATCACCCGGCGCGAGTACGACCGCGCGCACGGCCTCACTCCGGCTACCGCGAAGCTGAGCCGGCGCGGCCAGGTACGGCGTCGGGGCGGCGAGCTGGGCGGTAGGATGGAAAAGGACGGGGAACCGGATCCCGCGCCTGTCCTCACATGGCCCACCTACAGCACGCCCATCAAGAACTTGCGCGCGGCGCGAGCCGCGGCAGAGGAACTACCCAGCCTGGAGGGCGAGGAGCGAGCCCGCCAGCACGCTCGCATGCAGGAGCTCCTCCGCGTCGCCGACGAGCAGGCCGGTGCCAACCGGCAGATGCAGGAAGACCTTAGCTACTCCAGGGGGAGCAGGCTACCTGCCAACAGCAGGGGCGCGCCGCGCAACACCCAGCAGGCGTCCTCCCCTCAGCCGCCCAGGGCCCGCAGTAGGCGTCGTAGCTCTGGCAACAGGGGCCAGCCGCGCCAGGAGCAGGCGGTGAACAGCAACCCGCCACCTCCCCCTCCGCCAGCCGGAGCGCCCAAACCAGTCGGTTCCCGTCTATCGGGTCGGGTGGGAGTGCCCAATCCGGATTGTCCGGATGCCCGCGACCGCATCGAGCTCCTCGCTCAAGCGCGTGTCACGGAGGAGGAAGATTCGGCCGGCCCGGTTTGTTTCAAACCCCGCATCCGGAACGAGCCGTTTTCGGATAAATTCTCCCTGCCCAGGGACACCCCCAAGTACGACAGAAGCATGAAGCCGGAAGACTTGTTGACTGACTACGCTACGGCAGTCGGCATCGCCCACAGGAACAAGCGCACAGCCGTGCGCTACGTCCCCCTCATGCTAACCGGGTCGGCAAGGACATGGCTCAATAGCCTCGCGCCCAACAGCATCAACGCCTGGCCTGACTTCGAGAAGGTGTTCGTCCGCAACTTCAACGGCACGTACAAGCGTCCAGGGCGCCCGCGCGACCTGGCCTTGTGCGTCCAGGGCGACCGCGAGACCGACCGCGAGTACCTCGCCAAGTGGACAGAGCTGCACAACACTTGCGAGGGCATCCTAGAGAGCCAAGCCATCAGCTTCTTGATCGAGGGTTGCCGAGAGGGCACCATGCTTCGCCACCGGCTACTGTGTGACGAGCCGAAAACCATGGCGGAGCTCATGACGGTTGCGGACCAGTATGCCATGGCGGATGCCGCCATGAAGAAGCCCCTCCGAGTAAATGTGGACGGCCATCCAACTCCCACGGAGCCGGCTCGCGACCGACCAAGCAATCCGGCTGGAGAAGCCGGATCCTCCAGGCGCCACGGCAACGACAACCGGTTCCATGGGGACCGCCAGGCCGGACAACAGAAGCCTCGCTACCACACGCGGCAGGTCAACGCTGTGGAGGGCGCGCCCGACGCGTCGGCTAATGAGGCAAGGAGGCAGAAGCCACGGCTCACCTTCGACTAGATGTTCGACGGCCCATGCAAGTGGCATAGCGGTCCCTTCAAGCCGGCTACGCACACCACCCGGAACTGCAGCTGGACCCGCCAGCTAAAGGACTAGGGCAACCAGCCTCGTCCCCTGCCTCCCCCACCGGGTTGACCTCCACCACCGGCTAGGGGAGCCGTCAATGATGGTAATGGCAGCAACGGCGGCAACAACAACAACGGCTACCCCCAGCCGCACGCCGCCTACCACATCTTCGAGGCGGAGCAGGATGACAAGCACAACCGTAGGCGACGCTCCAAGGAGGTCAATGCCATCGTCTCTCTGGTCCCCCATTACCTGAACTGGTCGGAAACCCCCATCACCTGGAGCCAGGCGGATCAGCCTGAGCATCTACCGACTCCCGGGGGCTATGCCATGGTGCTCGACCCTCTCATCATCTCCAACGCACGCACCTGCCGATTCTCACGTGTCTTCATCGACGGAGGTAGCAGCCTCAACCTCCTCTACCAGTCCTCGCTGGAGAAGCTGGGCATTCGCGAAAGCGACCTGCGCCCGACTACCACGATGTTCCACGGCATACTGTCGGGGCCAGCCTGCGCCCCGCAGGGGAAAATCCAGCTGGACGTCATCTTCGGGACCGAGGAGAACTTCCGCCGTGAACCAATCTGGTTCGAGGTGGTAAATCTGACGAGCTCCTACCACGCTCTCCTCGGGCGCCCCGCCCTCGCCAAGTTCATGGCCATCCCCCACTACGCCTACCTCAAGACGAAGATGCCGGGACCCCACGGCGTGATCACCATCGCCGGCTGCTTCAGGCGGTCGATGGAGTGCGCTTCAGCCGGTTCCAAACTGGCAGAGGCCCTCATCATAGCCGAGGAGAAGCGCGTGATCATGCGCAATGTGGCCATGGCCCAGCAGGACATTCCGGCTAGCAGCAAGCCGGCTGGAGAAGGAGCCTTCTAGCTGGCAAAGGAGACAAAGAGGATCTTGCTCGACCCCTCCGATCCGACTAAGTTCGTCACCATTGGTGCCGGCTTGGACAGCAAATAGGAAGGCGCGCTCTTCGACTTCCTCCGTGAGAATCGGGACATCTTCGCATGGTCCCCCAAGGACATGTCGGGTGTGCCGAGGGAGTCCGCCGAGCACTCACTTCATGTGCGTCTGGATGCCAAGCCGGTCAAGCAACCTCTGCGCCGGTTCGCAGAGGAGAAGAGAAAGATAATCGGTGACGAGATCACCCGGCTCCTTGCAGTCGGGTTCACCATGGAAGTGTACCACCCAGACTAGTTGGCGAACCCAGTCCTGGTGCTGAAGAAGAACAAGACCTGACGCATGTGTATCGACTACACCAGCCTGAACAAGGCGTGCCTGAAAGACCCCTTCGCCTTGCCCCGTATCGATCAAGTCATCGATTCCACGGCCGGTTGTGATTTGTTGTCTTTTCTAGATTCTTATTCCGGGTACAATCAGATCCGGCTAAACCCGGCTGATCAGATTAAGACATCATTTATCACCCCCTATGGGGCTTTCTGCTATGTAACCATGCCTTTCAGCCTAAAGAACGCATGTGCCACCTATCAGCGATGTATGCAGAAATGCTTGCACTCGCAGATAGGCCGAAACGTGCATGCTTACGTGGATGACGTGGTCATCAAGACCAAGGAGACGCGCACCCTCCTCGAGGACCTGGGAGAAACATTTGGCAACCTCCGCCAGTACCAGATGAAGCTGAACCCATAGAAGTGCGTCTTTAGAGTGCCGTCCGGTCAGCTACTCGGTTTCCTTGTTTCACAGCGAGGTATCGAGGCGAATCCGGAGAAGATCGCGGCCATCGAAAGGATGCGGCCGCCCAGGAACCTACTTGGAGTCCAGAAGTTCACCGGATGCCTGGCTTCCCTCAGTCACTTCGTCAGCCGGCTGGGGGAGAAGGCACTCCCGTTGTACCAGCTGATGAAGAAGATGGACAAGTTCTCCTAGACTTCGCAAGCCGACACCGTGTTTCACGACCTCAAGCGTATGCTATCCACAGCACCGGTTCTAGCCACGCCGGCTAGCAAGGAGCCGATGTTGCTCTATATAGCAGCCATCAGCCGGGTCGTCAGCGTCGTCCTGGTGGTGGAGCGCCCCGAGGAAGGCAAGGCTCAGCCGGTTCAGAGACCCGTCTACTACCTCAGCGAGGTTCTCTCCCTCTCCAAGTAGAACTACCCCACTACTAGAAGATGTGCTACGGCGTGTACCTGGCATGCAAGAAGCTCAAGCACTACTTCCAGGAGCACCCGATTAAGGTCGTGTGCACTGCACCCCTTTTGGAAATCATCGGCAACAAGGACGCCACCGGCCGAGTCGCCAAGTGGGCCATCGAGCTTGTCGCCTACTCCATCCAGTACGAGCCCCGGCTCACGATCAAGTCGCAGGCGTTGGCGGACTTCCTCGTCGACTGGGCCGAGACCCAGTATCTCCCACCGGTTCCAGATTTGGACCATTGGCGGATGCACTTCGACGGGTCGAACATGCTCGGGGGCTTGGGAGCCAGCATCGTGCTCACCTCGCCCAAAGGAGACCGGCTGGAATACGTGCTGCAAATCCACTTCAAGGCCTCCAACAACGTAGCCGAATACCAAGCACTGGCGCACGGGCTCTGGCTAGCCAAGGAGATCGGTGTCAACCGGATCCTGTGCTTCGGTGATTCGGACTTGGTGGTGCAGCAGGTATCCAGAGAATGGGACGCCAGAGATGCAAACATGGCTCTCTACCGGTTCCACATCTAGAAGCTCAGCGCCTCCTTCGATGGGTGTGAATTTCACCACATCCCCCGCGTCAACAACGAGGCAGCCGATGGGCTCTCCAAGATCGGATCCACCAGGGGTCTCCTTGGAGCACCTGCGCAAGCCATCCATCAACCCGTCGCCAGAATCAGACTCCATCGTATGGGCAGGAAGCGTTCCGGCTGACAGAACGGCGGAAGCGGAGCCGGCAGAACCACCGAAGAAGAAGACCCGCACCAATTCTGGCCAGGCAGTGCCTTCCGGCTCGCAAGACCCGGGGGCTGCCGGCTCGCCTAGTGGATCGGGGGCTGCCGTTCCGGGTACGCCACCCGGACGACCCCCCGACACCCGTCAGCCAGAGGACAAGAGCGTCCTCGTCATCCGGGAAGTGCCATCCTGGGCACAGCCCTTCATGAGCTACATCGCCGATGGAGAACTTCCGGACGACGAGGTGGAGGCCAGGCAAATCCGGCGTCGCGCGCACACGTACACCATCATAAACGGCGAGCTGTACAAGCGCAGTGTATTCAGTATCTTCCAAAGATGTGTTGATGTGGACACGGGCTACCAGCTACTCAAGGATATCCACCAGGGCGAGTGCGGGCACCATGCTTCGTCAAGGGCGATAGTCGCCAAGGCATTCCGCCATGGTTTCTATTGGCCCACCGCCCTCGAGGACGCTGAGCAGCTGGTCCACGCATGCAATGGGTGCCAGCGCTTCGGGAAGCTCAGGCACATGCCAGCTTCGGTACTCAAGACCATACCGATCACCTGGCCCTTCGCGGTTTGGGGCCTCGACATCGTTGGTCCCTTCAAGCGAGCACGCACGGGCATGACCCACCTGCTGGTGGCGGTGGACAAGTTCATGAAGTGGATCGAGGCCAAGCCTATCCAGAAGCTAGATGGAGCGACGGTTGTTACCTTCTTCACCGACATCATCAACCACTTCGGCTACCCCAACAGCATCATCACCGACAACGGCACAAACTTCGCCAAGGGGGCCTTCGCCCGGTTCTGCAGCAACAAGGGCATCCGACTGGACCTCGCCTCCATCACGAACCTGCAATCCAATGGGCAAGTCAAAAGAGCAAACGGCTTGGTGCTAGCCGGCATCAAGCCACGTCTCATCAAGCCATTGGAGCGTTCACCCGGATGTTGGATCGAAGAACTTCCG
Source organism: Avena eriantha (assembly GCA_910589775.1). NCBI lineage: Eukaryota > Viridiplantae > Streptophyta > Magnoliopsida > Poales > Poaceae > Avena > Avena eriantha. The sequence continues at coordinate 235,891,497 of OU342742.1, read as the reverse complement.
GTTGTGTTGTGGAGCCTCCGCACCACGCCGAATAGGTCAACCGGCTACACGCCATTCTTCCTGGTCTACGAATCGGAAGCCGTCCTCTCCGCCGACATCAAGTTCGACTCCCCTCGCAAGCTCCTCTACAACGAAAAAGCCAACCAGGAGGCGCGGGAGGATGGAGTGGACCTCCTGGAGGAGGCCCGCGAGCTGGCCTTGTCCAGATCAGCCCTGTACCAGCAGCGACTACGTCGCTACCATTCAAGCCGGATCCGCCCAGTCGCATTCTGCGAGGGCGACCTGGTTCTCCGGCTGGTGCAAGACATGAAGGGCATGCACAAGTTAGCGCCACCCTGGGAGGGCCCCTTCATCGTCAGTCGGGCGCTGCCCAACGACTCCTACTACCTCATCGACGCGCAGTAGCCGCGCAAGAACAAGATGGACAAGTCAGACGAGGAGACTAAGTGTCCCTGGAACGCGGCCCTGCTGCGCCCGTTTTACACCTAGTCGCCAGGCAGTGTATGTATCCCGAAAACCCTATGAATGAAAATGCGGACCCCCACGAGAATCTCGGGGGCTCCTTGCTAGAAATGGGTGTACGCCTATTTTTCGGTTCAAATTTTCCGGCTCCGGCAACCTCTACCCGGGGGCTTGCCGGCTGGCCCAGCCTGCTAAGTCAACAAACCGGCTGAGTACTATGCGACGATGTCAGAGGCCCACTCTTTGTCTCAGCTACAGACCGCAACCCGGCTGTCCGGCTAGCAAGAGCAAAATCCCGAGGCATCCCACACGAAAAACGGGGAGGAGACACGACAGGCCGGGCATCCCGGCCCTGCAACTAGCTCGAACCAGTCCGGCTGCTAAGCCGTTAGTACCGTGCGTAATGTACTGTCAGCTCCCTTCGATTCTGGCTGCAGACCGCGACCCGGCTGCCTGGCAAGGGACAAGCCAGTTTTCAAAAAAACAAGCCGTTTTCTGGCTACAATTTGGCAGACTAACCTAGTAACCTATGTGGACATGTGTGTATGCGTATGTACATTTTGTCTGACTACCTAGAGTCGGAATTCAAGAGAAGGAAAGAAGATTCGAAGTCCTTGCCTTCATCAAGCGCTCCGAATCTCGGGGGCTACACCCACTGGGTGCGCTCGCGCGCCCCCAGTGGAATCTTGTGGCTCCGGACCGGCTAAAGGTGTTTAGTCGGCCGATCGGAGCCCAGGTGAGGGCAAGGGCCAGAGAAAGAGAAGACAAGGAATATTCGAAGCACCTGGCTATGCCAGCTACTCCGAATCTCGGGGGCTACACCCAGTGGGTGCGCTCGCGCGCCCCCACTGGAGGTGCAGTTCCCCCGGCTAAAAGTGTGTAGCCGGGCGAAGTAAGCCGGATAAAGTTAACCGGCAAAGTATTGAAAGAAAATTCGAAGCACACAAGTTGAAGGAAATCCAAGAAAGGTCAATATTAACAAACAGAAAGGAGGCGAAGCTCCCATAAGTTACCCGGCATCAGAGACAACCAGTACAGACAGACAAGTTTTCACACACAACTGAAGCAAGACAAATACACCCGGCATCCCGGGGCGATAACTAGACGGCAGGGCCCTTGCCGCGAGGGAGATCTTGGCCGGCAGAAGCTTCGGGCGGTGGAGGAGGCGCGGAGCTTGACCCGGTTCCGGTGCTAGCGGGCGGTGGCATCGGGCCCTCCGCATCAGGAGTACCGATGGACTCTGAGTCGGTGAGCACCTCGTCGGGATCCACGTAATCGGCGATCTTGATGGCGGATCCGCGGAGCTCCGGATGGGCCTGGCGGATGGCGGCAAGATCGGCCCCGGCACGGAAGCCACCGTCGATCTTCTCGACGCGGGCGTCCTTGTACCAGGAGAGCATGAGGGCCAGAGCCATCTCCGCTCCGGCCCGCGCCGCCAAGTCTCGCAGCCGGTCCACCGCAGCCGGCACCTCCCCCACCTTCGCAGCTAGCTGCGCCATCGTCTCCGGAACCGGAGCCTATGGCCACATGAAGGAGAAGACGTCCCGTGCCGCCTGACGAAGCTTGGAAGCTTCCTCGCCAAGGAGAACGATGAGCTCCTGGGCCGTCGGCTGCGCTCCCAGCCAGTTCTCCTGCAGCCGGCTGTAGGCCAACAGGTCTATGCCGAGGTAAAAGGCTGTCAGAAAAGAGGAGTCAGATCCGGTTACCGGATTCGGAAAGAAAGGAAGACGGGAAAAGGACTCACCCTTGGCAGTGTGGCCGACCTGCATCAGCTCCTCCACCAGCTCCTTCTCCTTGGTCGCTAGCCGTTTGATCTCCTTCTCTTGGTCCTTGTTCTGGGCCTCGAGAAGGGAGAAGGCTTTGGCCCGGCTAGCGAGCGAGGCGTTGCGCTCCTTGATGGTGGCCTCCAGACCGTCCACCCTCGCGTGCCAATCCTTGTTCTGCAGCCGCAGAGTAGAATTGGACTTGCTCAGCCGGTCGTTCGCTTTCTTCAAGCGATCGATCTCGCGCTGAGCGCACACGAGGATGGCTGCAACAAAAACGGCTATCAGTACAAAAAAAAGGCAAGACCGGGTGAAGCGAACTTACTCTGGGAAGTCCCGTTGGCGGCAGCAAGCTTCTGCTCCAGCGTCCGGTTCCTGCCGGCTATGGCCTCCAGCAGCCGGATCTCCTTCACCGCCAGCTCGAGCGTGGCGGCGAGGTCCGACAGCGAGGCGGCGGAGGAAGCGTCGTCATCCACGGTGTTGACGGCCAAGGACTCCTTCACAGCGACCACCGCCGTCCGCCATTCCTCCCCAGGCTCCTCGTCAGAGTTGTCGCCGCCAACGACGAGGAGCTCCTTGCCGGCAGCCCCCCGTGTGCCCGCGGAGGAGCCTTCCTACTGGGAGGACTCCACTTCCGGTTGGGCACTTCCGGCTGGGCGGAGGCGGTCGGCTAGCCCGAGGGGGAGGCGAAGGCTGTGCCTCACAAGAAGGAGGGGCGCTCGTCGGCGCAGTCGGGGCATGGGGCGGCGACCCGGCCGGCGCTCAAGCCGGGCTCGTGGCTCCGAAGGAAACCAGTGTGCTAAAGAGAAAAAGGAGAAGGCAAAGGCAAAATAAGCCAAGGTCAGAAAAAGAAGAAGAAGGGCAAGCAGACTGAAAGCGCCGAAATAAAAAGAGGGTGAAGGAACGTACCTCGGTACAACCGGAGGCGGCCCCTTCTTCCGGCCAAGACTGCTCGGCGGCAAGGCGCCGGACCGGCTCCTCCGTCGCAGGCCGGTGGGAGCCGAAACGACTAGAGCCGCTCCCGCCTGCCTCGCCGTCCGTCGCGGAGCGTGTCGCCGGGTCCATGGTCGGCGAGGCCTCCTCCTCGAGCACCTCCGCGTGCGGGTCGGCTGCCGGCTCGTCATTCCGACTGGGGAAGGCATCGCCATCCCCATCCGATTCCTCGTCGGACCGCCGAGCGCGCGGCTCGGGCAAGTCGGACGCGAATTCCTCGAGGGGAGCCTCGCCCTCCTCGCAGATGATGCAAGGGAACATCTGCCGAGTACAAGAGATCAGGCAAACGAAAACAAGGAACAAGTACAAGAAAAACACCAAAAGAGCATCCGGTTAGAAGAGCTTACCCGGGGCGTGCGGTTCTCCCGAGTATAAGGCGCCAGACTGAACTTCCAGTTCTCCGGCAGCCGTTCCTTGGTGATCATCCACACCCACTACTTCAGGTTGTGGTAGCAGGGATCGTGGCGCGACAGCCGGGTCGGGTCCAACCGGCCGGAGTAGTAGAACATCTTGTGTGCTCGCTGCTACAACGGCATCATCAGCCGGGACATCCAGCTGAGAGTGACGTCCAGGCCGGTCAGCCGGCAGTGGATGAGCGAGCGCATGCGCTTGAGCAACTCATCCGTCTCCGCCTTGTCGTCGTGGAACTTCAAGTCCCAGTTCTGCCGGCTGGACTCGACGTCCTGGAAGGCGGGAAGGTTGATCCGGTCAACGTTGGTGAGGTTCTTCACGTAGAAGTACGACTGCTGCCACAGTCGTACCGTATCATGAAGAAGGAATTTGGGGTAGCCGGTCTGCGAGCGGGAGTAGATGGAGGCGCCGCCGCAGACGACTAGTGGCCCCTGGGTGAATTGCACCTGTGGCCGGACTCGGAAGATCCGGCAGAAGAGCCCGAGATCCGGCTGGATCCCGAGGTAACTCTCGCAGAAAGCCACGAAGTGCGCCAACGTCCCGATTGCGTTAGCGCCGAGGTGGTGGAGGCGGAGATCGAAGAAAGCAAGAAATGTCAAGAGGAACGGGTTCACCGGAAGGGCGAACCCGCGTGCCAAGTGGGAGAGGAAGATGACGCGCTCTCCCTCTGCCGGATGCGACGACACCGCCCCCGCCGGCGCCAACCGCACCGCCACCTCCTCCGTCGGCGGGAGGACACGGGTGGCGTGGTACTTCGCGATTTGGTCTTCGGTGACGGCGGAGCCGCACCAGGCCCCACGGTCGGCGGCCATTTCTGGTTGATGAGGGGGAGAGGCGACAGAAGAGTGGCGGTGGCCCGTAACATCGACGACGGCGAGCGGGCGGCGCAGAGGGCAAGAGCGCAGAAGCAGGAGCACGCGAGGGAGAAGGAAACTGCAGCGGGGGAGCGAAGGAAAGAAACTGCCTCCCCCGCGGCGTCCCTTTAAAGGACCGGAAGGGCAACCGTCGACGGGGCACGTGGCGCGCATCCGGGCAACCCACACCCCAACCGCCGCCTAGATCCCGTGTGCCAGGGCAGGATGCGCAGAAGATCCTGGAGCGAGAACCGAAGCGCCGGACAATAGTTTCCCGAGGCGACGTGTGATGGGACGTTACGCTGCCCGCCGCAGAGCAATGATGGCGCATGCGCGCGTGGCTGGCGTCAGCACTGACGTCACGGGTAGCGCAACCCCCAGGCTTAGCCGGACACAAATTCAAAAGCAAGAGGAAGCGCGCGCACATTTCGCCTAAGGGCGGAATCCACACGCGCTCGAGGGCTAGTGTCAGGGGGATGATCCCCAGGTACCCCAACCGAATAAGAAACAAGACAGTCGGATCGCGTCCGGCTGACCAGATGCAGTCGGACAGGGCAAGACAGGCCGGCTACCCCCCGATAGCCGGATCAGCAAGAGGCAGCCAGATACGGCGACGTAGCCGGACCAAATCAGTGAGACAGGACGACGTGCGTATCAGTGCACGGTACGCCCTGTACGGTGACAAGACTGGCAACCACCCGGCCATACCGAAGACTTTGCGTGGATGACGCAGGAACAGTAGCCTGTGCTGACGACAGGCTCGCACGGTGTCCACTGTGCCTACAACAGCCATACCGCTCGTACTCCGATAAGACATGCCATACTGGAGACTATAGATGACTAGCCGGCTGGGACCCGCCTGTGGGGCCCGCCAGTCGGACTAGCCAGTGAGACCTTTGCCTCTCTGCCTATATAAGGAGAGGCAAGGCCTCAGTAGAAAGGGTTGGTCATACAGCATTTAAGGCAGTAGCTAGCGTATACAGCTCGAGGAGCACTTGTAGTTCGAGTATTCCACATAGTCAGATCTGGAAGGAGTAGGGTCTTTACCTCACCACGAGGGCCCCGAACCTGGGTACTTCTTGCGTCCCGCTACGCTCGCTTGTATCCAATCTCGCATGCGGACGCCGTCGATAGCTTCCCTGCTAGTCCCCATACCTCTATCTAACCTCCTCAGGTACTGCCGTTCCCAATACAACGACAACGAGGATGCTATCATCACTTTCGTGCGCAACCGAATTTCCCCCCTCCAGAAGCATACCCACAAGGTGTGCCACATGAGCTTCGGCCGCGACCCCAATCGAACCTCATCCTTTGAGCTGAGCAACACAGAGATATATCGCCGGGTTAAGGCTCTCTTCACCACCCAGAAGGACTTCTCCTCTGAGTGGACTTGGGGAATTGAGCATTATTGCCGCGATAGGCTTCCTCCCGCGGTAAGCTTCACGCTGCAAACTTACCCCGGACTAATTACATGTCGGTTATTGTTGCATTTTTGACTCTTTTGTTCATTCTTTTCCTCAGCTATTTCTTCAGCAGACCCTTGAGGACGGCACCGATCTGACCCTTAAGTGGGCGCCGGACCGGGAGACTCCGGATGAGGAAGAGCCAGACCAGGAGATGTTCCTCCCGATGACCGACGCTACAAAGCGACCCACCGGTAAATTCTCTTCTATTAGAGATTGGCCCAATGATGAAGATGACTCGGATGTCGATGTGATTGAACCTATTGAGGCTGTCCCCCTTTCTTTTGCTTTTTCGGCATCAGTTAATCCCGGTGGGCACATCTACAAGGACCCTCCCCTTGCTACGGGCGAACCTGTTCCGATAGCACTGAAGAAGAAGCGCGGGGATGCTCCAAGTTCCTCCTCCGAACCTTCTCAGCCCGCTAAAATGCGAAAGAAGTCCGGGGACAAGACTGCCTCCAAGCCAGCAGGCAAGGCCCCAGCACGAAGGGCTCAGAAACCCAAGGAGGCTCAAACCTCGGATGCGTAAGTCATTTTTCCTTCTGTAACTTGCTCTTCCTTGCATTGTTGTAATTTCTCTTCTGACATTATTCTCTTTTGCAGGGCTCCGGTGGAGGTCCCTCAGAGTGGATCTAGCATCTCTTCACCGCTCCGACCTAGCCCTTCTCCCCCTTGTGACGACGAGTCACGTCCGCTGAGCCCTATTCCAGAGGGTTCTGCGGCTGCTCTGGGTTCTGCTCCACCTCGTCAAGAGGAGGGTAACCTTGGAGCGGGGGAGACCGGTCCAGCCGAGGCGACGGCATCTACAACTTCGGCTTCGCCGCAACCAGCAACCACTGAAACTACCTCGGCACCAGCACCAGCTCCAGTACCAGTGACCAAACCAGCACCAATACCAACTCCGGCATCAGCACCAACTCCGGCTGCAAAAACATCAGCAGCGGCACCAAGTCCAGCAACAAGAGCACCAGCGTTGAGCTCTTCTGCCTCATCCGAGTCTTCTCAACCTCGGGGAGGAACTACCCCCGCAGCTCCTAAGGGGAAATCCGCTGCAACGACTTCTTCTTCCCAGCAAGCCAAGGGCAAAAATGCTCCGAACGCCACCAAGCCAACATTCGTCGAGGCTGGGCAGCGTACCCTCTCATCAATGCTTCCCAAGAAGGCTCCAGCTGCGAAGGACACCCCTGCCAAGCTAACTAATGCACAGCAGATGGTTCTGCACACCAGCCTAGCCCTTGCCTTGGTTGAGAGGAAATAAGCGCACGCGAAGGGCTTGGTGGCGCCTCATATGCCCACCGGTGAGCGGTACCCTCCGAGCTTGATTGAATTTGTCATGAATTGGAACAAGGCGGAGTTCGTTAACAACGACGATCTTCCGGAGAAGTTCGGCCCCGCTGAATTTTCCGCCCAAATGAACACAGCCGCTAAGGCGATCAACCTCGCGGGGAGGATGATGGAGGTACGTCGCTTCCCCTTTACATGCTGTAGATAATAACCATTAGTCCCCGAGCCTCCAAGGGAGTAACTTGTTACTCGGCCGGATGCTCTTTAGAAAACTAACGTAGCTCCATGAGAACTTTGAATATGCACACACCTAGAGCCGGGTTAAGTTCCACTTGGCCTGGATCTTAGTATACTTTGAATATGCACACACCTAGAGCCGGGTTAAGTTCCACTTGGCCCGGCTTTTAGTACACTTCGAATATGCACACACCTAGAGCCAGGTTAAGTTCCACTTGGCCCGGATTTTAGTACACTTCGAATATGCACACACCTAGAGCCGGGTTAAGTTCCACTTGGCCCAGATTTCAGTACACTTCGAATATGCACACACCTAGAGCCGGGTTAAGTTCCACTTGGCCCGGATTTTAGTACACTTCGAATATGCACACACCTAGAGCCGGGTTAAGTTCCACTTGGCCTGGATTTTAGTACACTTCAAATATGCACATACCTAGAGCCGGGTTAAGTTCCACTTGGCCTGGATTTTAGTACACTTCGAATATGCACACACCTAGAGCCGGGTTAAGTTCCACTTGGCCCGGATTTTAGTACACTTCGAATATGCACCAAGCTAATTTATGTTTCTGTACTTCTTTCAGGTGACCACCAATCATCGGAGTTCTGAGTTCCAACGTTTGCTGGATACCCACAAGATGCTACGCGCAAAGCAGGCTGCACTTATCGCGGAATACGAGAAAAGGGGTAAAAAAATTCCTTAGCGCTTCTTTGTTCTTCTCCATCTTCCTCTGCCGAACTAATCTCATCATTTGGTTTCCGCAGCTGGGGTGGAGGCTGAGAACACGATTATGCGGAAGAATATGGAGCAGATCAAGGGTAAGTCATTTTTGTCCGACCTTACAGTGCTTTCCACTTCCTTTTCTCCTTGGCTCGGCGATCATTCATACCTCGGCTCTGCCGGGTCAACACACTATTTCAGCATCGCTTGAAGATAGTGTGCCCGTGCCTAATATGATGCTACATTTTCTCGAACAAGCAGGGCAGCACCAAGCCGAGCTTAAGAAGAAAGATGATGAGCTCGCCCTCCTCCGGACCAAGGACGATGAGATCGCCAGGCTCAAGGCTGAGATGGAGAAAATGAAGGCCCAACACCAATCCGAACTCCAAAAGGTTGGTCAGAATTACACAGAAGAGTGCGAGCACCTCAATCTCCAGATCACCAAGGACCAGGATCTACTCAAGGAGTCCGGCATCCAGCTTGGGTCGGCGAACACTGAGCTTGAGCAGCTTCGGAAGAGACGTGGTGACTGCACCAGGGAGTTGACCCGGATCCTCAGCCATATATCACGTAAGTTCCCTTCCCTTATCCGACCTACTTCTCCGGGTTACTTCATATGTCTTTTCTTTACCTTCTTCCTTTGTCTTTTTCTAGGCAAATTTCTAGAGGGAACTCATATTGCGAGCGCACCAGTTGCAGACTTCTGCCGAGAAAGGGGTACTCATGCCGCTCCTGATGGTGAAGAGATTCCGTATGACCTAGAGGACCTGTTGGTCAGCTTATCATCTCGCGTGGAGCTCATCAAAAATTATGGCAAGGACATCCTCGATGTTGCAGTTCGCATCTTCAACACGTTCTGGCCCGGTGAAGATACTCCGGAGACCACCGCAATTCTCGTTGAGAAGCTAATGGAAACCGAGACTCAGCTCGACCTCTGGAGAGAGACCGCTGGGCGTGCCGCAGCTGATACTATTCTCCACCACATACTCCTGTGGTATGAGAAAATTGATCTCAACCTCCTGACATGCCTGCGCACAGGATCCAGATGGACCAATGACCTGGAGTGGGTAGCTCGGCGCCAGGCTTGCGCCCATAGCCTCATCGAATATGCTCCCATTCATGAATGGGTTGAGGGGCCGAGCTTCCTGGAAGCCGCTGGGGACGAAGAGGTTGAGAATGATGAAGATGGCTCGGATGGTGATGGAGAAGATGACGCCTCGGATATTGAAGATGGCGAAGATGATGCCGAACTTCCTCCTCCTGCCGCTCCTTGAGTGAAAAAACTTGAAAATTTATCAAATCCCCGGTATGCCGGGTGGAGTTGTATTCCATATACATGTGATATTTTGCTACTAAGTTCTTATGCCGGATTAACTTGGGCGTAGTCCCCGAGTTTCTTTTTCTTGTTCGTCCAATCTCTTGGCTCGGTTCGTGTCTACCTTGATTCGCTTTTACGACTTACGAATTCGAGCATCAAAAATTGTCTTAACAATACTGGGAAACTTTTAGACTTAGCTCAAAAATAAAACTGCATAATAACTTGAAAATAAATACAGGGTTAGTCCGAAAAACAAACGTCGGCTCGAATAAATTCTCTTCCTTAGTTCTTTTTCATGTGCTACGCAATTCCAAACTTGTTGTCTTGCTTGCCATGAAGCCAATTCTTGTTGGACAGCAGCAAGTCGAAGAGTTAGGTTCTTGGTGCTCACACATTACTAATCCGAGTTAAGTAGAATAACTTATTCCAGCTAACGCACAAAAAACGGCAAATATCATTAAGGCAGTCCCCGGGTTACTGCTCGAGGTGCCAGCATTTCATTGATAAGCTCATTGCCGACATAAATACCGACATATGAGATGACTCGGATACATACACTTCTTAGCTAAGTGTAGAAAGGACGAAGTAGAGCTATATTCCATGGTCGCTTTGATTCCTCTCCGGACCTGTCCGCCTTGTTCTTTTCCTGTGGCTTTGCATCTATAAGATAATAAGAATCATTGTGGAATGCCTTGCTCACGATGAACGGCCCTTCCCATGGGGGGATAACTTATGCATGCCAGTAGTACGTTGTATCAACCGGAGCACCAGATCGCCTTCCCGAAAGACTCGGGGGCACACTTTCCGGCTATGATAGTGTCGGAGATTTTGCTGATATATGGCGGATCTGGACAGTGCCAGTTCTCTCGCTTCTTCCAGCAGATCAACATCATTTTGCCGGGCTTCTTGCACTTCGGCTTCTGTGTATTGGGTGACCCTAGGCGAATCATGCTCTATGTCGGCTGGTAATACAGCTTCTGCCCCATATACCAGAAAAAACGGCGTATAGCCTGTTGATCGATTCGGAGTTGTTCTTAAACTCCACAGTACCGCTGGTAGTTCTTCTATCCAGCGCCCCGCTGATCTTTGCAGCGGCTCAATGAGCCGGGGTTTTATCCCGGATAATACTAATCCGTTGGATCTTTCCACTTGTCCGTTCGATGCTGGGTGGGCTACCGAGGCTACGTCCAGTCGGATCTTCTTATCTCGGTAGAAACGCGCAAATGATCCTTCCGCAAAATTTGTGCCATTATCAGTTATGATACTGTGAGGATAACCGTACCTCAAGATGATATCTTTGAGAAACATTACGGCCGTAGCTCCATCACATTTTCTTATAGGCTTTACCTCAATCCACTTCGTAAACTTGTCCACCATTACTAAAATGTGAGTCATATTTCCCCTTGCTGGTTTGAACGGGCCGACCATATCCAAGCAACATACGGCAAATGGCCAAGTAATTGGTATCGTCTTGAGTTTCGACATTGGCATATGTGTCTTGGTAGCGTACCTCTGACAACCATTACATTTTCTCACCAAATCTTCCGCTTGCTCTAAGGCATTGGCCAGTAGAATCCGTGCCGGAAAGCTTTTGCTACCAAGGCTCGGGATGAGGCATGATGCCCGCATTCCCCCTGATGTAGATCTCGGATGATTTCAAGCCCTTCTTCTGGGTCAACACATCGCTGGAGGACATTGGTCACACTTCCTTTGTACAGCTCGGAATTTATGATCGTGTAAGCCTTTGCCCTCCTCTGTGTTTGCCTGGACAGCACTTCCTCAGTGGGTAACGTCCCATCTTTCAGGAATTGAAATATAGGTAGTGCCCAAGCCGGTATTGTTCGCACAGGGAACACATCATCATCAATCTCCATCTGATCCACCAGCATAACTTCAACCGGATCACGCTGAACAGTCCCCGGGTCTTGCGAAGCAGTCCCCGGGTTTACCGAAGCAGTCCCCGGGTTTGCCGAGGCAGTCCCCGGGTTTCGCGCACCACTTCCCATGTCAATGTCCATGGGCACAGCTCTGGCTTCCGTGTCCTCTAGGACATAGATTGAGTCAGTTCCAGGGGAGGGCCTGATGGATGGTTTTCTGAGGTGCTCTAATGCTACACCCGGTGGAATTGCTTGTCGGGTTGACCCGAGCTTCGACAGCATGTCGGCAGCCTCATTTTCCACCCGGGTACATGGTGAAATTGCATCCCTCAAAGTAACCAAATATCTTCTGCACATGAAATCTGTACAGCGCCATGTTTGGATCCAGGGCGTCCCACACTCCCGACACTTGCTGCACCACCAAATCTGAGTCGCCAAAGCATACGATCCGACGTATCCCAATCTCTTTTGCCACCTTGAGCCCGTGCACAAGTGCTTCATACTCAGCGATATTATTTGATGCCGTGAAATGGACCTGCAGCACGTATTTCAACTGGTCCTTCTTTGGCGAGGTAAGTACAACTCCGGCCCCTAGCCCGGTTTTGGTTTTTGATCCGTCAAAGTGCATTCGCCAATAGTTCAGATCGGGTAGTGGCGGTTCGTATTGCACCTCAGCCTAGTCCACGAAAAAGTCCGCCACAGCTTGGGATTTGATGGCTTCTCTTCTATCATATTGTGGAGCATAAGGAGCTAGCTCAATTGCCCATTTTGCAGTTCTGCCACTCGCATCCTTGTTACTCATTATCTCGGATATGGGGGCCTCACATATGACCCTGATGGGATGCTCCTCAAAGTAGTGCTTCAGCTTCTTAGCAGCCATGTACACGCCATATGCCACCTTTTGATAATGTGGGTAGTTCTATTTTGAGGCTGACAACACCTCGCTCAAGTAATACACTGGCCTTTGCACCGACTTACCTTCCTCGTCCCGCTCCACCACTATCACTGCACTTACAACCCGGTTGGTCGCGGCTATATAGAGCAACATTGGCTCCTTTGATAGTGGCGAGGCCAACACTCGTGCAGTGGCTAACATCTTTTTCAAGTGGGCAAAGGCTACATTTGCCTGCGGTGTCCAAACGAATTTATCCGACTTTTTCATGAGTTGGTAAAGAGGCAATGCCTTTTCTCCGAACCGACATACAAACCGACTTAACGAGGCCAGGCAACCTGTGAATTTCTGGACATCGTTAAGACACTTCGGCAATTCCATTCGTTCGATGGCCCGGATTTTAGTTGGATTAACCTCGATACCTCGGCTGGAAACCAGAAAACTGAGCAATTTCCCAGCCGGGACACCGAAGGTGCATTTTTCCGGGTTAAGCTTCATCCGGAACCTCCTTAGGTTCGTGAACATTTGCCTGATGTCGTCAAGGAGCGTTTTGCTTTCCTTGGTCTTGATAACCACATCATCCACGTACACTTGTACATTTTGACCTATTTGGTCGTGCAAACATTTTTGCATACATCTTCGGTACGTTGCCCCTGCATTACGTAAACCAAACGGCATGGTGCGATAGCAATAAGCCCCATACGGGGTAATAAACGCAGTCTTTATTTGATCATCCGGATTCAGAGGTATCTGGTGGAAACCAGAATATGCATCAATGAATGACAACAATTCACATATAGCAGTTGAGTCTATGACCTGATCTATTCTTGGCAGTGGTAATGGATCTTTTGGACACGCCTTGTTCAGGTTCGTGTAATCGATACACATTCGCCAAACCACTGCCACGTTCGGGTCATCCTTCTTCTTCTCCACCAGCACCGGATTAGACAGCCAATCCGGGTAAAGAACTTCCATGATAAATCCTGCAGCTAACAACCGATCTATCTCATCTCCGATGACTTTCCTCCTATCTTTGGCGAAGCGCCGGAGAGGTTGCTTCACTGGCTTAGCTCCGGGTCTTACATTCAAAGAGTGCTCGGCCAGCTCCCTCGGAACACCCTACAAGTCCTGTGTGGACCAAGAAAAAATGTCCCGATTCTCACGGAGGAAGCTGACGAGCTCGCTTTCCTATTTATCACTTAACCCGGCACCAATTGTTACGGTGCACTCCGGGAACATGTCATCAACAGGAACCTTCTTGGTATCTTTCGTGGCCTGGAAAGAGACACTTCCATGCGGATTACTCATTGCTGGCATATACTGTTGCGCGGACTGAGTCAATGCCACCACCTCCTGAATTTTCCTTTTCTCCTGCGCAATCACAAGTGACTCGGCTAAGCTAGACCCGGCCGACGCACACTCCATGGAACGTTGGAAATCCCCTGCGATGGTAATCACTCTGTTTGGTCCAGGCAATTTCATCTTCAAGTAGCTAATGTGACAGCTTGCCATAAACTTGTTCACCGCTGGCCTTCTGAGTAACGCATGGTACGCACTTTCCAAGTTCACCACCTCGAACTCCAAATTTTTGGTTCAGCAGTTACCCCTCGTGCGGAACAATACATCAACACGGACCTTGCCTATTGGCTCACAAGAAATGTCGGGCACAATACCATGGAAAGTTGTCCTCGTGGACTGTAGCATGTTTTCCGAGATACCCAACTTGCGCATTGTGTCCGCATACATGATGTTAATGTTGTTGCCATTGTCAATCAGTACCTTTGAGAACCTTACATTAATTCTTGGCCCAATGAATGTCGGGTCCAGCACCAACGCATACGAACCAGGGCTTGGCATAAGCTTGGGATGATCCTTTATGCTCCAGGTGATTTCCTGATCAGACCAAGGCATGTACCTCGTCACTGTAGGCATTACTGCATTCACCTCCAGATGCCTACGCTGCAAGTTTTTTCTATCTGTTTCCTTAGTGGTGAACATACAATAGCTCTGATGATGCTCTCTGTACTCGTTTCTCCCCTCATTTCCGGGGTACCTCTGATCCAGCTGATGCTGATTTTCCACTTGATGAACTGCATCCCTTCTCTCATTGTTATCATCCCTCGGCGGAGAGGGAGGCAACATTAGTTGTTGCATGTTCGCTCCGGAGAGCAATTGCTGCCGAGGTAACTCCTGCCGAGGCTGATCATTCCGGGGTGCCTGAGCATTCCCCGAACCACCTTGTTCAATCTTGCACATCCACTCACATTGCCTCGTCGTATGACCCGCTGGGTTACTCGGATTTGGCGTGTGAAACTTACACGGCTGGTCCAACATCGACTCATAAGTATACCTCGGTTGGTCCTTATTTTCTTGCCACTGTCTCTTTTGCTCTAGCGTCCAAGCTTTCTTGCCATCGTTTCTTGGAGTCCATTGGCCTCCAGTTTTCTGGCGCTGACTACCCCCTGCTCCGGGCTGATCCTGATTCACAGCCGCAACTTGTTGCGAACCGTATCGATGATCTGATCTATCATCTCTTCTTTTTCCTCTGTAGTCACTCCTCTGGGATGACCCGGCTCCATCCCTCTGATAGTACTCATCGTTTGACTCGTTTGATACGAGCCTAGGTTGAGTCGGATCACCCAAAGCATACGAATCTGCAATCCGGATCATCTCTGCCAACGTAGTTGGTATTTTCCTTTGCAACTTTTGCTACAGCTCACTTGCATATCTGCACCCTTGTGCAAACCATGCTATGGCCTGTGATTCTATCACGCCCTCACACGAGTTTCTCACAGTACACCACCGGGTTAAAAACTCCTGATCCGTCTCATTAGGTCTTTGCTTGCACATAGCTAGGGTTTGCGGCCTATTTGGCCTCTGGTACGTACTCGAGAAATTGCTGATGAACATTTCCTCAAAATCTATCCAGCAGTTGATGCTTCCGGGTGGCAAATTGTTCATCCATACCCTTGCCGGTCCTTCCAACATCTGGGGTACATATCATACAGCCCATCTCAAGTTGCCAGTGGCAATTTTCATAGCCGTAGCATAGTTTATCAGCCAATCCTCTGGCTTGGTACTGCCGTCATACGTATTCGTGCCCCTAGGTAACTGGAAGTTGGTTACAGGTGGCTCCTTCATGATCCGGGGTCCAAAACACGTAGGACCCGGTGGACCTTGACATTCGATCTGTTCCGACCAATACAGCTGATCCAGTTTCAACCTGGCATCATCCGGCATCAAATCCATGCTTCTCAATCTTGACCCTATCACATGATAGTCCGGTCTTGGGTATCCCGCGTTTGCCATTTCCGAATCTCCATCATTATACCTGTCTTGCTCTCGCGGAGCACCTTTCTGTTGCATGCCTCGGCCGGCACTTTGCTCTTGCCTTGGTATATTCCGCTGCTACGGTTGTCCTGCTCCTACCGAGTTTCGTTGTCCGGCATTGCCGTTGACAGCGTTCCCTTGACCGGCGTTGCCTTGGTCGCGGTTACCTCGGCTCACACTCCGTCGATCATCATTTTTCTGTGCTTCTTTTCCTTTCCCTGCCCGTGTTGGGTCATACGGGATGATCTATTTATTCCGTCTGGCCGAGGTTACTACCTCTTCTCTCCTTGGACCACCATGAGGAGATGATGCGGCTCCAGCGGATTTCTCCGGGTTACCCATCGCCGAATGGACGATCTTGGAGGCTCCAACTCTCTCTGGGTTAGCTCTGAGTAGTTCTTCGTTTTGTCTGTTCGCGATCCGAACCAGCTCCTTAACCCTATCTTGTTGTGTTTGACGGGCTTCACCCGTTAGACCCTCTAACTCGGATGCAGATGCATCTGCTGCTCTGAGGTTTTTTGCCGGGGTACTGTACCTCGGCAGCCCCACGGACAAACAGTTCTCTGATTCCTCAATTCTTGTATCACCCTCTCTGTTCATCTCGCTCATGAGATTTCTCCCCTTTACTTTTCCAGCATCTACTTCGTTCGCCTTTGCGTACTCACACAGCGTCATACTCAATGACTGCTGAGCCACGGCTATTTTCTTTGCGCCCTCTAGTATCTTTTGCCTAGTTTCCTCTAGCTCGGCTTGCGCTCGAGCCGGATCTATTGCTGCTACCACAGGGTTTGCCAAGCTATCCATCGCTTCCCTCAACACGTTTTCCGGCCTCTCTAGTGGAGGACCTCTACCTTTCCTTGGTGCCTTCGGCGTTACCTCCGGATCTGGCGCCGGATCCTTGCTCGCGCCCGCACCAGGCGCAGTCATCATCACTTCTGCGCGGTCCGGGGAGCGAGCGATACGCGCCCCGCGAGCCACGGTGAGGGGCGGCTCTCGAGCCTCGACGATGTGGCGCGGATGAACGCACGACACGTCCACAGCAACGTAGACTTTGTGCGCGCCGAGCTTGACGAAGAGGCCATTGCACGGAAGTGGGCACGTGCCGAAGCAGCCTGCGTTGTCCCTGATGAAGTCCAGCGCTCCAAAGCGCTGAACGAGCCTGGAGACGATGCGTTCGCCGGTGCCGATGAAGTTTCCCGTCCGGATCTTGACCCCTGCTAGCGCCGCTAGCCCTATAGGTGGGCGCCAACTGTCGTGGTGGTGTCACGGCAGATGCCATGGATAGGCTAAAGGTGGGGACTAATACACGCTAGGGGAATCCAGGGAGGGATAGTGAAGTGATTCTCCACACAGTTGTTTGTATTGCTTTCAAGATTACAAGTGCTCCTAGAGCTGTATTGGCAAGAGGAGGAAGAAGGTGCTCTCTTACTCTCACCCATAGATCACACCTAAAACCTTAGCCAAATCAGAATAGCGGAACCCCTTTTACTGAAACCCTAGCCCCCCTTTTATAGAGGGAGCTCGGTCTCTGCCTAGGGCATACGTGGAGGCATATTCCTGCCGACCGGGGTGCTTTTCCCCTGTGTCACACATGCAGAGGCTACGTGAGCCTCTGCGGCGCCCGCGTCAGCCGACATGGGCGTTGTCACCCTTGTCGGCCACGCCCCGGTGGTCCTGCCCTTGCTTGCTTCGCTCAGGTAGTGCGTACTGGGGCTTCTTTTGACCAGCGAGATTCCTTCCTTCTCCTAGAAGCTAGACGTGACTCGGATCATAGTTGATCCGGCCACACCTGTTCCTGCATACAAGTAAAACAGGCACTTCCGACTTACTGCTTAAGTCGGTTGAGACTTCGTTAGACGAACACCCCCTGGTCTGGGTTACCCCGTGATTCGGCCTGCCTTGAGGTGACCCGGCCAGCATCCGCTTTGACCTTGCCAAACCTCGGCTAACTCGGCCTTTATACCCCGGCGTGACCCTACCTGGGGGTATCCCCCCAACAAGGGCACAGACACAACTTAACATGTTGAACAAAATAGCAACATAGGAAGCCACACGGCTCAGCATGGTTACGCTACAGACGCGAGACGCGACGAGCACCTGCAGATGGAATCCACGGCAGACTTGATGCCACTAACGTGTTGTAGCAGGGGCGGCACCACGACATAGAGGGGGGGCGACGCACCGTAGATGGCCGAGGCAGCGGCGAGGCAGAGGAGAACGGTCGGACACGACGTTGAGGAAGGCAGGGCCACAGCCACGGATGGAGGATAGCAGCGGTCGTAGGGGTGCGGCCGGTGCTACAGGAGGTCGAGGAAGACCTTGAGGTGGAGGCCGGTGCAGAACATGGAGAAGGAGCACGGCGAGGATCTTTCTCGGGTGGAGAAGAGCTCGCGGGGCAAAGAGGATGCAGCGCTCACGAAGCGGACTTGGAGGCACGGGGAGGTGGCGACGCTGCTCCCCGGGGAAGCAGAGGCAGGCGGCGTGCCATGGCAAGGAGGTGGGACGCACATGGCCAGGGCCTGGATGTAGGGCGTCCTGGTGGTGAGCTCGGGCTCAGACAGACAACGAAGGCGGGGTCGCGAGGCTCACAAATGCAGCGGCAGAGAGAAGCGGGTGGTGCGGCAAGGTCGATAGGGGCGTGCGGCGGCACAACTGCTGCTGCAGAGAGCGGTCGGTGGAGCAGCTTGGCAGCGATGGGAGGTGGGGAAGGTCGCATGGGCGGCCAGAGGTTGCAGGGGCGAGGAGAGGCGGTCGGCGCGGAGGTCACGTGTGCTGGCACGGCCAGACTTGCGGGAGGGCCATGGCCGGCGGTCGATCTCGATCGGGGGGACGACAAGGTGGGGGACGTGGGGAGAGAGGAGCAGGTCGGGGGATCCCGACGCGGGGTGTGTAGGTGGGGCCGCGCGGGGGTGGGGCCAAGTGCAGGCAGGGGTTGTCAGTAGCGGGATGGGGATCGCGGGGCTGGGGCGCTCACGCAGGTTGCGTGCAGGGCTCGCGAGCGGTGACGGTCACGAGGTGGGGCCAGGGTGAAGGAGCGGGGCAGGTGGGGTTCGGGCCGACGCGCTGCACGCACGTGTGTGCATGTGAGGCTGGCGGCTGCGGGGTCTCAGGTAGGTTAGGTTTTAGTTTTTAGGGTTTTCTCTAGGTAGTAGGCTGTTGCCAGCTGGGTCTTCGGGCCTGGCCGGTGGCGGTCTCCTCAGGTAAAATAGTTTATATTATTATTTAGTTTGAAATATTCTTTTGTAAAATAGTTTAGACAAATAAAAGATTCGGTGGACCGAGGGTTTTATATTTGAAATAGAGAGGGGGTATTTAGAAAACAAGAATATGCTTTTGGAAAAATAGTTTTAAGCAAACATGTGCATGATGATGATGATGCTCAAATGCAATGTGGCACGATGACATGAGCATGCGGTCATGATGATGCACAAAACAAAAACACAACGATTTTCTAGTAGTGGTTTTATCGGGGTGCTACAATTGGTAACAAAGCAATCTCTCGTAATATTCAGGTGACTTTGATCCCATTGTTTCCTGACTTCTGACGAAATCCCCAGCGTTCTCTTTTCCGCAAAACCCTAAGTCCTTCTTCATGGACATTGCCAAGATCTCCCCTCGTCAATTGGCTCCGCCTATGGGAAACTTGAACCCTAGAACCAGCGGAATTCTTTTCGCCAAACAGCAACCCCACAAAAGCAGATCCACGCTCGCCCACCCCTGTGATAGTACCCGCTGATTTCAACGGCAGATTCGATCTAATCATCGGAAGCTTCCACTTCCAAGTTGAAGACCCCCAAAATCCACGCCCTTCGGCCCTGATTACATTAGAACCCTCAGCGGAGCAAACTACGCTTACAGCAATTCCAACATCATATGTCGGATCCTCCATGGATGTCACAGCGGAAATCGAAGCACCCGACGAAAACAATCAAGATGAGATGGATCTAGGGGACCTTGATGGTCTTTATGATAATCTCTCCTTCGGATCAGATTCCTAACTAACTCCACCATGCGGAACAAGTCCAGCAAACTCCGAACCCGGAGAAAGCAGCGAAAGCATCGACTTTGGAATAAGGATGGCAAAAATATACCCGGAGCAGAAATTTATGGACTTCGCTAATCCACCTGACAGTGTCTCCCCCAATTCGGATGAAGCGCCACAAGTCCATATACTACCCAGCACCAAGTATGCATGATCATCGGAGACGCATCGGCCCAGCAAGACTCCAATGGTAATCCTTTTTTAACCCTGATGATATCCTATCAAGCGATAATGCAGGAAACCATAGAAACGAAGGAAATCACGGAAACAGGGAAGACCCAGTAAACAACCGTGTAACCCTAGGAGGAGAAGAGCCACACGGAGGCGAAAGGCAAACTCTCCGGATGCCAACCGAAGCATGGGACAAAGCAAGAGCAGCAATTTTAGGCGCAACTCCCATGACAGCTGACGCTACGCGCGAAGATCTACTGGCATACCAATATTTGCTTCATCACAAAAAAGGGACCTGCTAAGGATGCAGAGGCAGATCGACGAAATAAAGAGGCTTGTCGATGAATCCAACCTACGACAGGCCCAACTAAGCTCTACCTAAGGATCAGGGAGCATGACAGGAGGAGCACCGCCAAGAAGGGGAACATCTTGACTACAGAACATCCCCTAAGGAGATAAAAGTGAACTGATTCGAGATCTGGATCTGTCTTTCATGTCAATAGATCAAGTAGGAAATATCAAGGCAAAAACAGCTCAAGCAACAATTGTGGCCGCACAAACATACCTGATAACAACTCAACCTGCACCCGACGATCCTCATGCAGCCCTCCACCGCTCCGCCCTGATGAACCTTGGCATGGTGGGAGCATCTCTCGTGTAGGCAGAGCAGGGAACCATACGGCAACCCGACATATCCCTGCACCATCACAGCAGCCCTTGGCAAATAGGTCACACCCGACAATCACGATCGCCACATCGGGTCCACTTCTCGGGATCAAAACCGCGAAATGATGCAAGAAACGACATTACACAGTGAAGGATCGATCGATCTAGGGAAGAGCGTAGCAGCTGAAGGTATTATGATGGTGAAAGCGAGGAAGAGCAAGAGCTATGCGGAGCCAGTTCCTTTATCCGACGAGTTCGCATGACTCCAGTACCAAAAGATTTCAAACTACCTCACGATCGTCAGAAATACGACGGCCTCCGAGAGCCCGAAGCTTGGTTGATAGATTATCTGGCCACAGTTAAACTACAAGGCGGCTCCAAGGCCATCACGATGCAAAGCTTGCAACTGCATTTAACCGGCGCGGTTCGCTCTTGGTTAAGCCAATTACCCGAAGACTCTATTAGCAGCTGGAACAACCTGGAGGACAAGTTTATTAGAAATTTCAATTCCAGCTTCAAGCGACCCGCATCTCTAGAACAACTACAAGCCTGTAAACAAAAGCCAGGAGAATCAATACGAGCTTTCGTCTGACGCTGGAGCATTATCAAAAACTCAGCTGAGACGATATCCGATGAAAGAGCAATTGACGCTTTCAACGACAGATTTCGTCGACAAGAGTTCATTGAAGAACTAGGACGAATCAAACCAAAGAAGCATTACACAACAAAAGAGCCCGCTCACCCGAAGAAGACAGGGAGCGGCGCAACAACGACAGAAGGCGGTGAAACAACGATGGGTATAACACACCAAGTTATGTGGCAGCCACTTTTTCTGGAGGGGACAACCGACAAAGCGATGACTACAATAGCGAGTACTGTAGCAATAGGGACGGTACCGGAGGAACCCAACCATGCAATGGTACCAGCCAGCAAATCGAGACCCACCTATGTCAGTAGGACAAATGTTGGAAGGTCCATGTAATCTGCACTTCTACGTAGACTCGATAGGGAAAATACGATCCAATCACCTCCTAAAGGACTACCAAACATTCTTAAAAATGCAAGAGTTATACAATGCAAGGGCAACCAAAGCACCAAATCGGGGCTACGCAACTACACCTGGCGCTTTTGCTACCGGGGCACCACCACCAGTTCACCCACTAGTGGGACAACCAAAAAACACAACAAACCAAGAAGATGAGTACCCTAGGTCAAAAGGAGCTATGTCGATGATACAGAAGGGGCGAATATCCAATAGAACACAAAAGTTGATCACTAGACAAGTAAACATGGCAGAAACAACACCACCTACACCAGTGTATCTTCATTGGTCAGAACAAGAGATAAGCTTCAATAGAGCTGACCACCCACTTTGGGTCCCACGACCTGGTTAATCAGCGCTAATAGTGGAGGCACAAATCGGCAGGCTCGATATGGGCAAAGTTTTCTTGGATGCAGGAAGCAGCATCAATCTCATCTATTCCAAAACTCTACGGGCAATGAACTGGTCCCTGACGAATCTAGCACCAACAGATACAACTTTCCACAGAATAGTCCTAGGCAAAGCCGAAACTCCTCTGGGAAAAGTATACCTTGACGTAGTCTTCGGGTCAAGAAGCAACTTTAGGCATGAAAAACTGGAGTTCGAAGTCTTGGATTGGCCATCACAGTACCATGCAATCCTGGGACGACCAACCTTCGCTCGATTCATGGCAGTACCCCACTGCACATACCTGGTACTGAAAATGCCAGTACCAATGGGGTCATAACAGTAAAAGGAAGCTTCAGCCGCTCGGACAACTGTGATCGCGAATTCAACAAAATATTAGAATCCTTTGGGATGGAGACATAATTTGGCTAGCTAAAAATAGCGGATGACGAACTATTACACGATAAATGCAGCAAGCAAAATCCAGAAAATAAAGAGCACCACGCATCCGCAAAAGCTACATATTCGGGCTCCACCTCCGGTCCCGTGTAGGAACAAGCACTCGTTAGCCCTCCCAAGTACAAGCAACCCAGAAAATCAACTACTTTTCTCTCTAGTCTGTCGTATAGACATGGCGTATCCAATCGAAAAATTACACTTACCGCAAAGAAGCATGATGGAACACCTCAAGAAAGAAGCCATAGTTTTTTTTACTTTTATGTCCAATAAGACCAACGGCCAGGCGATTACGCCTATGCAATGTATCCATTTATACTCATCAATGAATAAAGAAAGTACTTCTCGGCATAGAAATTTCTAGGACACATACAGGCAGTTGTGCAAAGAGACTTCAGTTCGTTGGGTCCTCAATAAAAGAATACAACATAAAATCAAAATCTCGTATAAAGCATACGACCTTTTTGACAAGTATAAAAAGATCTATACAGTGTTTATCCTACAAAAGTACAAAGCTACACAATAGAAGGAGAAGCAATCAGATATAAAAGTTCATAAAAAACTCCTCGTCAGCCTCTAGGCACTTTTGAACAATTCTAATTGCAGGTCTATGGGCGACAGCATAATGAGGCACCATGTCGATAAGACCACCATCAGTAGGAGAAGGCAGCCTCGACGATATGACGTCCAAATCTAGCGTTGGATAATGCACATGCACCCAAGATAGTGCAAGCTTGGCACCCACCACAAGTTAAAGCTTCACAAAATAGTGAATCCGTTCATCCTGCCGAAATTCCGCCATCAAATCAGCCAAAGTCTAAGGCTGGAGATCCTGAGGAAACATGGCATTATAAATAATGGCAAGTGATCTACGACAGCACTTGACAAAATACTCCACCTCGGATGCACGGTCCGGAAGCAAGGCCATGGCATAAGCGCGACGATGATCAATCTAGAAATCCATCCCGGAGTTTTGAGAAGCAGACACAAGAGCTTGCATTTGGTTGCGCAGACATTGGGTTTCTTCCCTCTCGCACAATCAAATTCCTACAAACGAAGATAAAAAGAGAGAGAAATTGGCATCCCACAAAAAGAGGAGTGGCAGAAAGCAAAAATTTAAAGGCTCGCACAGCATCTTCTCACTCGCCCTGGAAATCTCGTCCAAGAAATACACCTCACTATCAAGGGCTTGACGCGTCTTCGACTGAGCAACATCCACCATTGATTGAACAACACAAAGGTTTCTTTCAAGCTTCTTCACCTGCTCAATTTTTTCAGCATATAACGGCGGGTCTATCGTACGTACAGTAGCAGTCTCGGCTACACCCATCCCAGATGAAGACGGGGCCACATCAGACGGCTATGCAGGAGGACCCAACGAAATACTAAAATCTGTCAAGGCACACAAAAAATAGAAACAAAAGCCTTCAGCAAACAAAGAGCCACCCACACACCTATGAAAAGAAATCTTCTTTCGTCAAAAGGAAGTATTGTAGCAACAGGATAGGTTCAATATTCATTGCAATAGTACGAGAAGGAATACAGAAAACTACAAGACTAAAGCTACGGAGCTGTTTTCTCCAAGGATAAAGTTGCACTAGCAGAAGGGACACTATCTACGGCAGGGGTGGCAGCCGAGGAAGGAGCACCAGTCAAAGAAGGAGCAGTTGATCTCTCTGGATGGGAGCTTATGCCCAGGAGCAGACAAGAATATTTCTTGGCCCTCTTAATAAAAGGCTTCAAATCAATTGCTTAGCCTTTGGGGTTGACTGGGACAGAGGAGCTAACCTTCTCCCAGTCGACTTGCTCACCGTGCGCCATCGCCAATGCCATTGAAGTTTCGGCACCACTCTTCGATTACGTCACACTGTAGCCAACTAGGGGGCTTGGATTAGCACCGAAAATAGTGACGAGATCGTTCAAATCAACAAGCATCTCCTTTGACGGAAAAACTTCGGCATGAAGGATCTTAAAAGCACAACGTGAGCGGATAAGAAGGTTGCGCACATGAACACTGTTAGCCTCCAAAGTACTAACAACATCCATTAAGGGATCAACCTTTTTATCCTCGTCAAGCAGCAAATTTTGGCCAGATAAGTCTACACATATCAAAAGGGGGGACGGCCAGAACACAACAGTGAGGACTAAAACAAGATTTTCCCCCTCCCTACCAAGCAAAAACTTACGAGTCAAGGTAGCGTTGAGGGTCTGATACGTCAAAAACGTATCTACTTTCCCGAACACTTTTGCTACTATTTTTCCTCTAAAACTTGTGTGATTTGGATACAACTAACACGGACTGACGCTGTTTTTAGCAGAATTACCTTGGTGTCTAGTTTTTGTGTAGAAAATCAACTATCAGGAAAAATCCCGAAAAATATGCCAAAAATCCTATTTCACCAGAAGATTCACGGAGCCAAAAGACCAGACGGAGTAGGGCCACGAGGGGCCCACACCACCTGGCTACGCGGGCTAGGCCAGGCCGCACCTGAAGGTGGTGTGGCCGCCTCAGTCACCCCCTCGGCCTCCCTCTTTGCCTATAAGTTGCCCCTTGACCTAAAAACCAAGGGGGGTTGATGTTTTGCATGAAGAGTTCCGCTGCGCCGCCACCACCAGATTCCGCGATTCGGAACCAGAAACACCGTTCTGGCACCCTGCCGGGACGAGGAATTGGAGGAGATCATCGCCATCATCATCACCATCGCTTCTCCATTGACCATCCATGTTTCCCTCATCTATGAGTGAGTAATCCCTTGCTGTAGGCTATGGGGATGGTAGGGATTGGATGAGATCACTCATGTAATGGCATTGTCGACGGATTGAGGACAAGTACGTCATGAGGGGGTCCTTGAGGCGTGCGGAAGAGAGGGGTGTGAGACGTACAGTGTTCCGGGACGGTGAGCACACAAGTTTACCCAAGTTCGAATCCACCGGCTTTGGACGGATCCTACTCCTACTAGCAATCTAGTAATACGGCAGAGCCAGAATATGGGTTACAAGGGTTCGCCTATGCGAGTTGAGGGTCTAAAGTATTGGGTTGTGTCCTAAAGGCTCTCCCTAGGACGGCTTATATAGATATCCGGCCTAGGGTTTACAGGAGAGATCTATCCGGCTACGACTAAGAGTTGGTTACAGAGTACATCTTGAACTACAAGTAACATTATGGGCCTAAGTCGGTAAGTCTTTTGGGCCTTCCCGTAGCCGGATTGGACACCGTCTTCTCTCCCTGACTGGGCCGCCCGTGAAGCAAAGCTCTAACCTGAAGTGGGCCACCTAGGTCAGTGAGGAACTGTGAGGATACCCGGAAAGTATATCCCCAACAGCAGCCCCCGGAGTCCTCCAAGATCCAAAGTCGGATTCATCATCGTCTAGCTTGATCTTCGGCTTGCAGAATCTTGAAGGGTTCCTAAAACTTCACAACAAAAAATACGATCCGGGTCTTAAAAAATAAGTCGTACCTATTAACATATTACTCGGATTCTCCAGCTTGATTTCAAACTAAGCCGGAACTTGGTCTCTAACGCCATCTAACACAAGTCATGGTCAAGTCACGTCATCTGACAGGCATTCCGTCAGCACGACCGTTGGTGGGTCCGCGGTTCGCGGAACCGTGGCGTCATTTCAATGCGTGCGCGGAGATTGAGGTGACGTAATCATCGCGTGGGTCCTTCCCAGTTCCTTCCACGACGCGTGGCGGTTACACTATAGCATTTGCACGAATCTTGGCGCAGTTAGGTGGATATAAGGGGTTAGGATTTTCTCCTTCTCCTTTCACCAGTCCTTTGCCTCCTCCTCTCCTCCCAATCTCTCTGCACGCACAGAGCTCCTCCATTCCTCCCCCAAAAACTCCCAGCACCGCCCGTTCTAGGTCATTTGCCCACCGGAGAAATGGCTTCTTCTTCTTCCTCCGGCTTGGCGGTAGCGGCGGCGACAGCGGCGACGGAAGCGGTGGCGGAGAAAGAAAGCTTCCGTGAGCTCTGGATCCCCCGCGTCCTCGATGACGAGAAGCTCCAGAACATGGAGAAGGAAGTGCCCCTCCATGTCGGCGACTGGCGGAGCGGCTTCGAGGAAACCATCCCCAACCCGCGCGCCGGCGAGCGGGTCCACTTCGGCACCCACCTCGACAAAGGTTTGTCGTTTCCTCCCTCGGAGTTCTTCTCCGAGGTGATTGATCATTATGGAGTTCAACTCCATCATCTTCCTCCCAACTCTCTCTTAGAGATGAGCGCTTACGCTTCTTTGTGTGAGGGATTTCTCGGCATTAGGCCGAGTTTGACTCTATTCCGATACTATTTTCATGTCCGGAGAAACTCTATCACTGCCGGTGTTCCTTATATCACCGGTACCATTAGTTTTTCGCTTAGACGCGAGCGCGCATATCCCAAAGTCCTAGCCAGTGACTCGGTCAAACAATGGCCAGCCACGTTCTTTTACCATAGGGATATTCCGGCTCCCGACAAAGCTACTGCTTTGCCGGCTTTTGTTGACGGAGCTGACACGGCCCAACCGTCTTGGGACGAGGCCGCTCTGGCTCTCAGTGACGATCTGATCCTCGCTAAGAGGCGGGTCGAATATCTGATCAAACACAAGGGACTGAAGGGATCCGACTTGGTCCAATGCTGGGTCTCACGCCGGATCCAGCCCCTTCGGTACCACGGAGATCGACTGATGCACTCCATCACGTCGTCCAAGGAAGACTCCCTCCGCATCAGCCCCAAATCCTACACCACGCAGGGCTATATAAGCCAGATTAAGTGGCTGATCAGGGAGCGGATCGAGAGGAGGATCCCAGAGGTTTCTCTAGATATGCATACGACGGAAAACCCTGTAGTGCTGGTAAGCTTCCATCAGTACACCTTTTATGTGTTTCAATCTTTGAGTTACACTGCAATACTGATATGTTTTCTTATTTTCAGCTTGCTGACCTCCCCGAGTCGGAACTTGCTCCGCTCGAAGGATATCCTCCTGAGTTTTCTCAGGAGACAGAGGTAGTACCATTGCCGGACCTTGCGCTCAAGAAGCGCAAAGCTCCGATAGTGGCTGTTGGCACAAAGGAGGTGCCTGTCGTGAAGAGGTAACTTTCAATCACAACTTCCACCTTTGTACTTTACTCGAATTTCTTTCCGAGATGTAATGTTTCCGACTTTACTACATTCTCAGAGCAAAACCGCTCATTAAGGGAAAGGGGAAGGGAACTTCTTCGAAGCCCCTGTGACAGACGAAGCTTGCCATAGCTTCCCCTGCCGTGGCTCCTCCGACTCCTGCCCCTCAACCTTCTGCAACGCCGGTGACCATTCCTTCTCCGGTCATCGCAGAAGATCCGGCTCCTTCAATAGAGCCTGCGATCCTTGAATCGCAAACTGACGTCACCATGGGTGAGTCAGATTTAGATAAGGGTGAACCCTCTTTGGGTAATGATCCCTTGACAGAAACCTTCGCCGAAAACCTTATCAGCAATCCGGGACTTGCCAAGTTTGGCCTGTCCCGGAAATTTGCTGAAGAAATCCAGCGGCTCGCCAGGCAATTCCTAGAGAAAAGTACTATATCCGCGGAAGAAGAAGCGCAAGAAGCAGAGGATGTCAAGAACTCCAATCTTCTTGAACAAGTGCTTCTTCGCAATGAGAGGATCAGGTCCGGGGAGCTTCCAACTGCTCTTGTGACCCCTCTGACTCTTGCTGAGAAGGTTGTCGTTGAGGTGAACGCAAGTTTGGCTAAACTCACTCGCGAACAATATGTAAGTCGGAATTCCAACTCCTGGTTTTCCTTTATTTCATATCATATCCTCTAGCCCCCAAGCATGAAGTAGGATATATAATCCGGGTTTATGCTTCATTAGGATGCCAAAGAATGAACTAGTGTAGCCCCCAAGGCTCGTGCTGATATTAGCAAAAAATATTAGCCCGATTCTTTAGTAGCTTTCTGACTTACAGAAAGTATATTCCTATAACCAGGATTTATTGAAGAATGTCTGTGGTAAGCGGAGAGAGATCAAGGCTCTCCGACCTAAAAATGTTGAACTTAAAGTTTCCAAGGATGAGGCCGAAGGTAAACATTCCGAGACTCAAACCTTGTCTTTGTCCTTTTCAATGTCGAATTTATCTGAACTGTTGTTCTTTTTGACTTACAGCACTGGTGAAACAATCATGTGCTATGATTGAAGAGGCTCAGAACCTCAAGACCTTGGTGGTGGAGAACAAGGAGTTGCGCCAAGAGATGGATAAGCTCAAGGCGGATCATGAAAAGAGCATTGCTCAAATCCTTGACTCCTCCTCCATGGCTACTGATGAGCGTGATCGCAAGATCGCTGCTCAAGATAAAACAATCTCGGACTTCAATAATGAGCTTTGCAGAGAGAGGGACATTTCCGAGGCGCTCCGGGCTGAACTCCAGAGTCTTCGTGAAGAGAAGACCAAAATTGACGACGTCATTTTTGGTACGTTCCATATGTCTGACTTGTCTATTTTCTTTGACTTCTACCAATGTCGGATTTTTCTTAACTTGTTTTGTGTATAGGTCCTCTGAACTTGACGGATTCTTCTTCCACCGAGCCCCGCACCCATTGGCTTACCCAAGTCGGTGACCTGCTTCATGACTTCCGCCAATCTCTTGAGGATATGGGCGAAGCTCTCAAGATTCCAGACATGCACAGCATGTCGGATTTTCAGGTGCGGGACAAGGCAAAGGAGATGCCAAAACTTGTTCTGGATTGGAACATGTCCTACGCGCGGACTGCGCGCAGAACGCTCTCACCATGGTCATGAGCCACCATGGAAACATGGAAATATGGCAAGTGACCAGAGGATACTTCAAAGTAGATGAAGACGGCTAGGAGCAGGACCTTCAAGCCATCATGCACTCCTGCGCTGGATATGGGTGTCACGCGGCTGACCTGACCAGCTACGAGACCCCTTTCTTCACCCGCGTGGACACTCCGCCTCCTCCTCCAGAAGAATCAGCAGAAGTTTCTGATGATGAACGAACCACCTCGGATGCAGACATCTCGGAACGATACCAAGGCGGTGTCTCCGGTGAGCCGACAGCTCCTTCATCTCCTCCTGCATCATAGATTGCCAGAAACATTTGTATTATCCTGAAAAAACATGATGCGTATGTAAATATGAAGTACTATTATTTTGCTAGTGCTAAGCTTTTGATCTATTCAGCACTTTTGGCTTTAAATTTTTGTGTGCCTGAAATGTTTACATAAGCACTTGTATTTTTTCGCCTATACTTATCGTTTATCTGGCTTTCCGCATCGCCCTTTCGTGAGCTGGCTAAACCTTCTGCCGGAAACTTTGCTGAGCAACGGAGCTCAATTGCTAAACCAGTTTAAACTCAGAAACAAAGCCGGCTTCCAGTACCAACAATTCACTACTCGGAAAATGCCCGCATCCAGCAATCAGACAAATAACCAAAGTAAAGACTAGAAATTTTAGAGTTATACCCGAAGGTAGCAATTTTAGAATCAGAAATCTAAACTAGAACGAACATGAGCATAAAGTACTTTCAAGCATTCTAGGATTTTCGACTATGACATGATCATTCAGAAATAAGTTGGTAAAAACTTCTCAGAAAAACTTGAGGCAACCAAAACTTTTATTTCTCACAGAACATGTACATATATATGATTACAAAGAAGGATAAACTAAGAATAAAAGGGACGTAGCTGAGCAATATTCCACGGTCTGTCTAACTCATCCGGATTTGTACTGCCTCCAGCTCTCTTTCTCTTCTTAGTAGCGAGTCTTTCTTTGACTGGCCTCATGTCAGTTAAGTAGTACGATCCATTGTGCAATACTCGACTAACTAAAAAGGGCCCTTCCCATACTGGGGAAAGTTTGTGCTTTCTTTGTTGCACAAGCCAGAGAACCAAATCACCTTTATTGAAAGATCTATTTTGGACTCTCTGGCTATGATACTTGCGTAACTTCTGCTGATAGGCTGTAGATCTCATTTCAGCAACTACGCGAACTTCTTCGACTAAGTCGAGATCGTTTTGTCGAGAAATCTCGGCATCCTCTTCAATATACATGGCCACTCTAGGAGAAATATGAATCAAATCACTAGGAAAAACTGCTTCTATGCCATAGACCAAGAAGAAAGGTGTGTATCCTGTTGACCTGTTTGGAGTTGTTCGTAAACTCCAAATTATAGAGGGTTATTCCTCTGCCCAAGCCCCCGCAGCACGTCGTAGTGGTGCTTCAAGTCTCGGTTTTAGCCCTTGTAGGATTAAACTATTTGCTATTTCGACTTGTCCGTTAGCCTGTGGATGTGCGACTGACGCAATGTCAAGCCGGATATTTTGCTCGTTGCAGAATTCAGCCAATTCTCCCATAGAGAAGTTACTCCCGTTATCCGTGATAATGCTATGTGGATAACCATACCGGATTATAACATCCTCACCAAATCTTTTGGCTGTTGCTCCATCACAACTTGTGAGAGGTTTAGCCTCAATCCATTTTGTGAATTTATCCACCATCACTAAGAGGTGAGTAAATCCGCTTGGAGCTCGTTTAAATGGACCTACCATATCAAGCCCCCAGACCGCAAAAGGCCATGTTATACGTATTGTTCGCAGCTGATCAGCCGGAACATGAGCTTGCTTGGCATACTTTTGGCAGCCTTTGCACATCTTGACTAATCGTTCGGCATCTGCCTGAGCTGTAAGCCAGAAAAATCTATGTCTAAAAGCTTTTGCCACTAAAGATTTTGCTGCAGCGTGGTGACCACACTCACCTTCGTGGATTTCTCTTAAGATTTCCACTCCTTCTTCCGGAGATACGCAGCGCTGAAAAACCCTAGAAACACTCCGTCTATGGAGCTCACCCTTAACAATAGTATAGGATTTTGCTCGTCGGATAATCTGTCGGCTCAGCACCTCGTCTTCGGGCAATTTACCATCTACCAGATAATCTAGGTAGGGTTGAGTCTAGCTGGGAATTACAGCCAGAACTGCTATTAGAGGTGAGTCGGATTTGGTCGGATATTCCTCATCTACTCCCTTTATTGAGGGAACTTTGAGGTGCTATAAAAAAGCGCCATCCAGGACTTCTTTCCGCGCAGAGCCTATCCGAGATAGTGCATCTGCTTCCTCGTTTTCTGCTCGAGGGATGTGTTGAACCAGAAACCCTTCGAACGATTTAGATAGATCATCCATGACAGCTTTATATGCTGCCATGTGTTTATTTGCATTACAAATATCCAACACTTGTTGAGCAACAAGATCTGAATCTCCATAACACATCAAACATCGGATGCCAATATCCTTAGCAATCCGGAGTCAATGTAGCAGTGCTTCATACTCGGCAATGTTGTTTGTCGCTCTGAAGTGGATCTGCAACACGTATAGAAGTTTATCTCCTTGGGGTGATTTGAGCACCACGCCAGCCCCCGAGCCCCCGCGAGCCTTAGACCCATCAAAGTAGAGGGTCCAATATTCCGACTCAGGGAGGATCATATTTTCCTTTGTCTCTGTCCAATCAGCAACAAAGTCAGCAATGATTTGGGATTTGATTGCTGTACGGGGTTTATACTCAATATCGAAAGACGAAAGCTCTATGCCCCATTTGGCGACGCGTCCTGTGGCGTCACTATTGTTGATTATATCTCTCATGGGATCTGTGCTCACCACGGTAATTGGATGCTCCTGAAAATAGTGTTGTAACTTACGAGATGCTAGAAAAACACCGTAAGCCAACTTTTGATAGTGCGGATACCGCTATTTTGACTATGTTAGGACTTCACTGACAAAGTAAGTCAGACGCTGTACCAGGTGCTCCTGATTTTCCTCTGGTCTCTCCACCACCATGACGATACTAACGACCTTATTGGTCGTAGCAAGATAGAGCAACATCGGTTCCTGAGGTTCCAGCGCTGCAAGGATAGGAGCAGATGAGAGTACTTTCTTCAGGTCTTGTAGTGCAGCTTCAGCTTCGTCAGTCCAAACAAAATCCTTGGTCTTTTTTAGGAGTTTGTATAATGGTGCGGCTCTTTCACCAAGTCGGCTTACAAATCGACTGACCACAGTGATGCAGCCAGTTAATCTTCGTACGTCCTTCAGGCGAGTTGGCCTGGAAATATTGAGTATAGCCTTGATTTTGTCTCGGTTCACCTCTATGCCTCTTTGAGACACGATGAAACCTAACAATTTTCCGGCTGGTACTCTAAAGAAGTATTTCTTCGGGTTAAGCATGATGTTGTATTTTCGTAGATTGGCGAACGTTTCCTCCAAGTCGGAAATCAGCATTTCCTTCTTTTTGGACATCACCACAATATCATCCATGTATGCATGTACGTTGCGTCTGATTTGGTCGTGGAGGCAACGCTGCATCACGCGCTGGTACGTAGCTCCTGCGTTCTTCAGCCCAAAGGGCATCGTAACAAAACAGAAGGTTCCGAAAGGGGTTATGAATGAAGTTTTGACTTTGTCAGATTCCTTCATCCGGATTTGGTGATAACCGGAATATGCGTCGAGAAAACAGAGGAGTTCTGAGCCTGCCGTAGAATCAATAACTTGATCAATTCTAGGCAGAGCGAACGGATCTTTTGGACAAGCCTTGTTCAAGGCAGTATAATCAACACACATCCTTAAATCAGTGGTGTCCTTTTTAGGGACCATTACAGGATTGGTCGACCACTCAGTGTGGATGACCTCTTCTATGAATCCGGCTAACTCGAGTCGTGCTAGTTCCTTAGCTATTGCCTTACGCTTTTCATCGCCAAATCATCGTAGGGACTGTTTGACGAGTTTAGCATTCGGGTTTACATTTAGAGAGTGCTCGGCAAGTTCCCTAGGTACTCCAGTCATGTCAGATGGCTGCCATGCGAAGATATCTTGATTTGCTTGGAGGAACTTGATGAGCGCGCTTTCCTATGTGCTACCTAGGCCTACACCTATCTGGGTCACCTTGGAGGGGTCATCATCCTTCAACGGCGTCTTCTTCGTCTCTTCTGATGCCTTGAACTCCGGATTTGGCTTTGTCACCTCCTTCTTCGTTGCGGGCATCTCGAATGGATCTATGCTCTTCTTGATCTCCTGGTACTCCTGGGCATGCAGCATGGCTTCAGCAAAGGCGGCATTTCCATCTTCGCACTCTCGCGCTTTCTTCGGGTCTCCCCTGATGGTGATCACACCGTTGGGACCTGGAATTTTCATCATATTGTAAATGTAACACGGACGAGCCATAAAAGCCCAGTAAGCTGGACGTTCGAATATAGCATGGTACGCGCTCTTGAACGGGACCACTTCGAAGGAAAGTGCCTCCGTCTGATAGTTCTTTGGAGTTCCAAAGGTGACATCCAAAGTAATCTCTCCCAGGGAATTAGCTTGTCTTCCTGGGATAACTCCGTGAAAGATCACAGAGCTATGGTTCAGCTGGGTTTCCGAGATCTTCATCTAGCGTAGCGTTTTGACATAGAGAATATTGATGCTGCTACCACCATCCATGAGGGTCTTGGAAAAACCATAACCGTCAATAAGTGGGTTGATGATTAAGGTGTATTTTCCTCACCTATGCAACTTAGGCGGATGATCAGCGCGGTCAAATGTGATTGCCACTTCCGACCAGTCCAAGTATTGGGGGACAGCCGGAACTGTTGCATTTAGCTCGTGGAGAACTGCTTTCTTGACCTTTGGTGGTTGAGATCCAAGGAAGGTGACGTAAGTGTCCTTCTTGGTGGGAAAAGTTTTCTTCCCTTACGGCTTGGGATTTGAAGCATCAGCTTCCTCCATGTCGGAATCTTCCTTGGTCTCTTTGTCTTTTTTAGGATTTTTCTTTCCCTTCTTCCGCTTAGCTTTGTAGCCCGCGGTGTCATCTCTTTTGATGTCGTCATTGAAACGACACTCAGCGTTAGTGTGGGACGAGCCCCCATTGGCGTCTAGATGATGCACACATGGGTTATTGGCGATGTCGGCCCAAGAGTAGGTTTTTCTTGGTTGCTGGTCTCCTCTACCTTGGACCCTTGATGTCCCACGGCCATGCCCGCGACCTCCGCCACGTCCTCCTCGTCCTCCGGACCCGAAAGTAGCAGTAACCACTGCTGTTTCCGTGTTGGGTTTCTCTTCAGAGGTCTTTTTGCGCTTCTGAGCTTGTTGCTTTGGTTGTTTTGCCGACTGAGGCACAGCTAGGGCATTGAGTAATCGCTCTGCATCGTCGTTAGCATCTGCATACTTGCTCGCCGTTTCTATCATCTCCCCCAAGTCAGTGACCTTGTCACACTTCAACCGCTGACGTAGTAGACCAATTGGGAGTCCTGCGATGGAAGCTTCAATCGCAGTTTGATCATTTACTCCTTAACAGGAGTTCTTGGTGTTGATCCATTGTCCGAGGTAATCCCAGCAAGTTTCTCCGGCTTTCTGGGTGCAACGCTGTAGGTCTCCGACCATACAGGGCCTCCGATGTGTGCCTTCGAAATTCCGAAAGAACGCACTTTGTATGTCATACTAGTTATGGATGGTGTTCTCCAGAAGTTCATTGATCCATGATCATGCCGTCGTCCGCAACATAAGTGGGAGATATCGGGTTGCGACCAGGCTGTTTTCGCCTTTGGCGATGCAGCAAGCTTGGAAGAAATCCTATAGCCAGGTATCTGGCCGAGCAATGCCGTCGTAGGCTTGGATATGTCTTGAGATGGCAAATCCTTCCGGGAATTTTGTAGCTCTGATGCGTGGTCCGAAGCATTTTGGGCCCATGTAGGTATCATCGTTTTCGTAGCGCCGCGCCTCTATATTGGAGTTGATCATGTGTCTTGCGTCGTTTGGGGATAGAGATCGTCTCGAATGTCGGCTGTGGCTGCGGTGCCTTGGAGCCGGACTTCGGCTTCTGCGGCCACCTCCTCCGCCACGTCGTCCTCCTTTTCCCCCTTGGGAGCCATTGTGATGACTGCTTGGTGGAGAGGGTGGAGCAGCTGAATTGTTTCCGGATGATCGTCGGCCTCCGTCTGGAGCGTCATTATTCCGGTTCCGGGGAGGGTCTTCACTACAACGAGCCCCCTGCCGGCTTGTGCCAGCATG
The DNA here is from genome assembly GCA_910589775.1 of Avena eriantha. Classification (NCBI taxonomy): domain Eukaryota; kingdom Viridiplantae; phylum Streptophyta; class Magnoliopsida; order Poales; family Poaceae; genus Avena; species Avena eriantha. The sequence continues at coordinate 235,856,119 of OU342742.1, read as the reverse complement.
GTTTCCGTTGTTCCTTCGTCCATCGTTCCCACCACGATGAGGCTCAACTGGACGGCTTGCATGTCTAGGAGGTGGCATTTTTTGACGATCCTCCTCCCGATGTTTCTCTTTATCTTCTCCCCTTCGATCGTTAGACTCTCGTCAGGGAGGGTTTCTCGGATTCAGTGCAGCAATGGCCTCTTTTTTGGCCGCTGGAGCGACGTTGCTCCAGTTACGCGCAGTTCTGTGATGTTGTCCTGACGATCCGGTTCTTGAATAATTGTCTTCCAGATGTTCGGGCCGATAATTCTGTTCCGAGACGCGATGGGGTCTTACCTCAGCCCATGTCAGATCTGTGCAACATTGGTCGGAATCTGAGACCAGTTTTTGACTTCCGGACAGGGCGACCTTTTGCTGCTCCAGTCCCTTGTTGAGTAGTTTGATACCCAAACAGATCTCCTCTGGTCCTGGATTAGCCGATAAAATTTCTCGGGCCGCCACGGTATTCTGTACTGGGGTTGGATATACCCAATCTCCTTTGCTATCTTTCCGTGGCTTCCCCATCTCATCCCCAAAAAGGACGGCACAGACATGTGGGAATTGGTCGTCATTGGTGTGACGCTTCCGTGTCTTCTGATGCAACCGAGACATGTAATCCTTAGTTGCCATGCATTTCTTATCCTCCTCGATGTTTTTGGCTTCATCCAGGAGTTGTTGATGACGCGCTTCTAGGGCTTGGGCCCTTTCGTCCAGCTCTTCAGCAGTAAGTTCTGCAGCTGTAGGGATAGGTGTGGTTAATGCAGCATCGATGAGTTTACGTGCACCTTCGGTGATCACGTGTCCATCCACCGATTCTTCTTTTTCGGTTCTTCTGGGATAAGTGCTCCATCCGAGTCTTCTTCGTACTCTTCGGCAATCACCTCTTCTGCCAGAGGGTCTTTTGCCGAGGTCTTGTTCTTCTTCTTTGCTTTCTTGGCAGCGCCGGTAGCAAAGACGGCTTTGGGTCCATTTCTCGGAGTCAAGCTCTGATCGGTACTTTCAGACATCTAGACTTCAGGATTATCTCCGACGTCCATGTCATCCTGCGCTTTGGGAGAGTGTTCCCCGGATCCTTCATCCATGGCTTCTCCTTCTTCTACAGCTTTGGAGTTATACTCCTCTTCATATTCCGCGGAGAACTTTCGGAAATCTGCTGACGTCATCGATTCATCCGAGGATGCGGGTACGTCGGCGTTTGTTCCAATTGCCTCTAGCACAGAGTCGGCGTTTTCTCCAGCATTGGCAGAGCCGGATCCGGATCCCACGTATCCGACGAAGTGCGCCGCGTGCTTCCTGAGGTACCTGCGGCTTTCGTGATCAGCCATGTCGAAACTTTTGATGGTCTCGAGAATTGCATCCGCGCTTTCGCCTTGAAGTATCATACGTCTCAGTGTGTACCTCAGGAAAGGCCAGTCTGTCCCGGTGTCATCAGAGCCGGAATCAGTGTCGTTGATATGCTCCTCCTGAATTTTGACTACCACGGGTGGGTCGATCTGGGATCTGGCTTCTCTAGGGAGATCCACTCCAGATTCGGCTTGGACCGCTAGGTCTTCTTCAGGCTCGGATTTCTCCACTATCTCCGCAACTGGTGCGGGCTGGGTGGGATTAGGGTTTTCTGAGATCCGAAACTCTGCCGCCTCTGCGGACAAAGGGGACCCATAAGATTCTTCTACCTCTATCATCACCGCTGGGGTGGGTGGGGCAGGTTCAGCGAAACCGATGTAAACATCGATCTCGCCAAAACACATGATTGTGTAGGCAGTCACAGCCTCCCTAGCCGGAATCAAAGTCTCGTCGAGAACGATGAGAGGGACGTCGCTGGTGTAGAGGATGCGACCGACGGTGATAGTCTAGCCGATTCCGATTCTTGCAGATTCCGCTCGGAACGCAGAACCGAAGCTCACTTGCCCCACGGTGGGCGCCAACTGTCATCGGATTGAGGACAAGTACGCCATGAGGGGGTCCTCGAGGCGTGCGGAAGAGAGGGGTGTGAGACGTACGGTGTTCCGGGACGGTGAGCACACAAGTTTACCCAGGTTCGAATCCGCCGGCTTTGGACGGATCCTACTCCTGCTAGCAATCCAGTAATACGGCAGAGCCGGAATATGGGTTACAAGGGTTCGCCTGTGCAAGTTGAGGGTCTAAAGTATTGGGTTGTGCCCTAAAGCCTCTCCCTAGGACGGCTTATATAGATATCCGGCCTAGGGTTTACAGGAGAGATCTATCCGGCTACGACTAAGAGTCGGTTACAAAGTACATCTTGAACTACAAGTAACACTATGGGCCTAAGTCGGTAAGTCTTTTGGTCCTTCCCGTAGCCGGATTGGACTCCGTCTTTTCTCCTTGGCTGGGCAGCCCGTGAAGCAAAGCTCTAACCCAAAGTGGGCCACCCTGGTCAGTGAGGAACTGTGAGGATACTCGGAAAGTATATCCCCAACAGAGAGAGCTATGATATTGAGGACGGTTATATAGAGATGACCGATGAATTTATTAAAGAATGTCAAAACACCCATGATAGAAGTGCTATTACGAGTCTCCTTGAGAGGTGTGCTATAAAACCCAAATTGCCTCCTAATGCTAAGTTTGTTGCATCTCCCATAAACATTAAACATGAGGATTATGATTTCTCTCTTGATCTATCTTACATAGCTATTGTTCAGAAAGAACTTTTTTGTGGGAATAAGAATGAAAGTGCGGTAGCACATATGACTGAGCTTTCTACCATGAGTGGCTTATTTTCTGATGATATTAATATGTGCACCTACTTTGTTGCTAAAAATTTCCCTTTTTCACTGAAAGGAGAAGGTAAAACTTGGTTTAATAATTTACCGCTTGGATCTATTGATAGCTCTTATTGCTTGATTAGTACCTTCCTTCAAAAATATTTTCCACCTAGTGTTAGACATGCTATTTTGTAGGAACTTTTTGATTTTAAACATGGAGAAAAAGAGATATTACCTGAATCATGGGCAAGGTTTTGTGCTTTGATTCATGCACAGGCTGGATGTCCATTACCTAAGAATGAGCTTCTTGACATATTTTATAATGGACTAACTGAAGAATCTAGGACATACCTGGATAGTTGTGTTGATTGTGTTTTCAGGAATAGGACTCCCAAGGAAGCTGAGGAATGAATGGCTAAAATAACCAAGAATTATGAAGATTGGACTCCTCCTGAACCAGCTATACCTGAGACAATTATACCCGAACCAGCTATACCTGCGCCTATACCAACATCAAAGAAGAGGGGAGTTATTGAACTAAATGATGAAGTGATGAAGGAAGCCAAGAAATGTCTTAAGGAGAAGGGCATTAAAGCTGCAGATGTTAAGAATTTACCTCCTATAGAAGAATTATGTAAGCCAATCACCCACTCATCCACTATTGAGGTACACTCTCTCCAACATTTTGACGAAGGTGATATCCCTTACTCTAAACCTCCTGATCAATACTTAGAAGAATTTGATATTTCTATTGTTAAGCAAGATAATTTTAATAAAAAGGTGCAAAATCATTTAATGGAAAACTCTAGAGCTATTGTTGAGTTGAAGGATATTGTGGAAAGAACCTCTAATGATGTTAAAATGCTTGTTAAACATTTTCAAATGGTTCAAACTCAAATTGATTAGCTTATTAAAGTACAAAAAAGACTTGCTAGTTAATATTGCTAAAGAAAAACATGCTTCTGAAATTAGAACTAGAAGTGGTGCTGCTACCCAGGATCCTCTATATCCTGAGGGGCATCCTAAAAGAATTGAGCAGGATTCTCAACAAGCTGAAAATAGTGGTACTACTCCTAATAAAATAAAAAAGAAACATAAAACTATTGTAGAACCCTCTGAACCTGCTAAAGATCCTAATAGTATATATGTCTCTGATGCTGAAACTAAAAGTGGTAATGAAGAAAATGATGTTCCTGATAAAGAAAAAGTTGAAGAAGAACCTGAAAGGCACACTAAGAATACTAAATACACTAAAGAAGATTTTGTTGCTAAGAAACATGGTAGTGAAAGAGAGCCTTGGGTCCAAAAACCTATGCCTTTCCCTGATAAGAAACACAAGTCAAAGGAATATGAACACTATAATAAGTTTTGTGAGTGGATGAAACCTTTATTCTTGCAAATTCCTTTGACTGATGCTATTAAATTGCCTCCTTATTCAAAGTATATGAAGGATATTGTTTTGAATAAAAGGAAGATCCCTAATGAAGAAAATTCTACTTTGCTTGCTAATTATTCCTTTTATGGTAAGGTTCCAAAGAAACTTGGAGACCCAGGGATTCCAACCATTCCTTGCTCTATTAAAAATAGTTATGTTAGAACTGCTTTGTGTGATTTGGGAGCAGGAGTTAGTGTTATGCCTTTTTCTCTCTATAAGAGACTTCAACTGGAAAAACTAATACCAACTGATATATCTTTACAAATGGCTGATAAATCTACTACTATTCCTATTGGTATATGTGAGGATGTACCTGTTCAAGTGGCTCATAATTGCTTGATATTAACTGATTTTGTTGTGCTTGAAATGCCTGAAGATGATAACATGTCTATTATTCTTGGGAGACCTTTTCTTAACACTACAGGAGCTGTTATTAATTGTAATCAAGGAAAGGTGACTTTTAATGTTAATGACAAGGAGCATACTGTCTATTTCCCCAAGAAGATTGATAGGACTTATGGTTTGAATTTGATTGAATATGTTGAGGGCATTCAAGTTGGAGAAATATATTGTCCCATACCACGAGAAAAAGTATGAAACTATTATGATTGGGACCATTGCTATCAAGGTTGAGGTAACATAATCATTCGTGGGATACTTTGTTTCATATAAAATTGTTTTGGTAACAAGACCTGATCAACCTTGTTAACAAAGGGATTTTAATGAACAAAACAATGTTTTCACCATGATTATCTCCGCTTACTTTTATTTTATCCATTTTAGTTTTTGCTTTCGTTTAGTTTACTTTTCTGTTGTTAGTTGCCTGCATGTTAGAGTGTCTTAGAACTTCTGAAGTTTTAGCTTTGTTTTGTCATTGCATCATTCAAAAACCTTTTTCTGTCAGAAAATCATTTATCTATACCTGAAAATTCCTCAAAAATAAAGTGTCTCGAAAAATTCCAGAAAATTCATATTAAATTTTTACGTGAAAAAGGGGCAAAGAAGTGCGTGGAGAGTACCAGGGGGCCCACCAAGAAGGCACACCACCTGGTGGCACGGCCAGCCTAGGGGCGCGTCTGGCCATGGTGTGGGCCACCCCTGGCCCTCCACTCACTCTCTCACTTCCCACTGCTCTCTGATACGTTGCAAACGTATCTATAATTTTTTATGTTGCATGCTTGGTTTTTATCTACTTTCTTATGTTTTGTCCACACTTTGGAGTATTTCTATACAATTTCTTGGACTACCCTATTAACAAGATGCCACAGTGCTAGTTGCCTATTTTCTGCAGTTTTTGGTTCCAGAAAGTCAGAAAATGAATATTCTCAGAATTGGACGGGACAAAAGCCAAAGTTGATATTTTACCAGAAGACTCACAAAGCCAGAACACAAGATGGAGAGGGGGCACAGGGCATCCACACCATGTGGTAGCGCGGGCTAGCCCTGGTCGCACCACTAGGTGGTGTGGGCCCCCTGGCCATCCACCGACCTTGCCTCTTCGCCTATAAGATGCCTCCAGATGCAAAAACCCTAAATCGTCCTCCCTCTAGCCACAAAAAGTTCCACAGCACCGCCGCCACCGAAGGGGAGATTCGGGGGATACAAAGCCTCTGTTCCGGCACCCTGCCGGGACGGGGAAGTGCCCCTGGAGCCATCTCCATCGATCTCCACCACCATCTCCATCACCGTTGCTGATTCCCATGATAAGGAGGGAGTAGTTCTCTCTCAAGGCTAAGGGTTCTACCGGTAGCTATGTGTTCATCTCTCTCTATGCATGATCATATTATGATCATGAGCTTTGTAATCAAGTAGATCTACCTTGCTACTCAAGTGCTTTAATAGATCTCTGCTCTCCCCATGTGTGTGAAGTTGACAATGTGCACACCATGGTGGAACTTAGGATAGAGATTACAAATACTTGTTATGAGTTATATTTGGAGTTGGATGTCTTTATGAAATTTTCGTGTTTGTTGGAACCATCTAGTACTCAAGGTGACAGTGTGGGGTTATCTAGATGGGAAAGATGAACTTTGAGGTGTGTTGTTATAGCCCTACCATGGATTAGTGTGTCCAACCGGAGAGTAGTTCAGCGTAGTATCATAAAGAAGAATATATTTATATGAGAGTGTTCACTAGTGAAAGTATGATCCCTAGGCCTTGTTTCTAAGCATTGAAACACTATTTGCAACTAGATTTGTTACATGTTTGCTTGCTTCCATCTTTATTTCAGCTTGCCTTTAGTCTCTTCCACGCCATCAAGCTATTTTCTAGTACCGTTACACTTATAATTATCCATACCACTTGTATTTCACTACCTCTTTGTCGAACTAGTGCACCTATACACCTGACAAGTGTATTGGGTGTGTTGGGCACACAAGAGACTTCTTGTATCTTCATTGCAGGGTTGCTTGAGAGGGGATACCTTTGACCACTTCCTCCCTGAGTTCGATAAACCTTGGGTGATCCACTTAAGTGAAAATTTGCTGCGGTTCTACAAACCTCTGCACTTGGAGGCCCAACAACTGTCTACAAGAATAGAAGTGCGCAGACATCAAGCTATTTTCTTGCGTCGTTGTCGGCGGGTAAGGTAAAAGGTACTCACATCCTCTAGTGTGAGTGCTCGAAGTTATTTCCTTTAGATTCTGCAATTTTGTCTTTTTGTTTTGTTGTTTTAACTAGTTAGGCTTAATGGAAAGTTAGAGAGCTTTATAGTATTTATCTTGAGTTAGGACATGAAGTGTTAGAAGACAAAATTAAAAAACCTATGGAACTTTATTTGCATTCTAATAGCAATGTTGTTAGATGAACTCTTTGGATACCATTATTGCTAATGCTATGGAAAAGTCTAAGCTTGGTGAAGCTAGTTTTTATGAAAATGATCTTTTTAGTTCCCCAGCTTTGGAAGATAGCTATTCTATTGCTTATGATGATACAAAACCTCCAATATATGATGATTACAATGATGAATATGATATTTTCAGTCCACCTACTATTGAGGAGAAAATTAACTATGATTACAATATGCCTCCTATATTTGATGATTATGGTGATGAGAATAATAATGATAGCTATTTTGTTGAATTTTCTCCCACTACGATTAATAAGAATGACTATGCTTATAGGGAGAGTAATAATTATTTTATGCATGTGGCTCATGATAAGAATGTTTTATGTGATACTTATATTGTTAATTTTATTCATGATGCTACTGAAAGTTATTATGAGAGAGGAAAACATGGTCTTATGTATCTCAACATTATTAAGTTTTCCCTCTTTATGTTGAAAGTCTTGAGGTTGCACTTGTTTTGCTTTACTATGCTTGTTGCTTTGTGCTTTCATGACTTGTTTCTTTACAATATTCCTGTGCATAGGAAGTGGGTTAGACTTAAATGTGCTTTGAATTTGCTTCTTGGTGCTCTCTTTTACTTCAACTCATATTTCTTATGTGAGCATCTTTTCAAACTATCATGCCTAACTTAAATGCGTTAAAGAAAAGTATTTTTTGGGAGATAACCCAAAAGTTTTAGATGAGTCTTGGAAGTTATTAATTCAACAATAACCGCTCCTTATCCTTTTTATTTGCTTTTTGTGCCAGGAGTAACCTCCAATGAGAGAGAAGTAATGATTGGGAAAGTCGTTGTCCCGAAACAGATTTTTGTGCTTCACCGTAAAAATTCGTGTAAACTCTCTGTATGTCTTTTTGAGGCGTGAATTTTTGTGCTTCTGCCCCAGGTTGTTATCTAACTTTCGTTAGTTCAACACTTTTTGATTTGAGCAACATAAGGTCTTCTAAAAAATTGGTTTTTACCTGATGGTCTGTTCTGACAGATTTCTGTCATTATTTGCATTTGCTCCATGTTGGTTCCTTTTTGAGTTCTTTTGGGGAATTGAGATTTTTCAGGGAACTCCTACAGTAGCTTGTGTTTTATTGGAAGTTTTATTGGTGTTGGAACTGAACCTAAAAGACGTATTATCTTGAGTGCACTAATGTTGCTAATAAAGATTGTGTGAAGTTTTGTATGAAGGAAAAATTCCAGGTGTATGTAAGGAATGAGTAATGAGATGAAGGATGGACTAAATCTCAAACTTGGGGATGCCACACGTGTCACCCCAATAAATATCCAAGAAGTACAAGCGTCAAAGCTTGGGGATGCCCAAGGCATCCCCTTCTTCATCAATAAAAATCCCTGGTTTTTTCCAAACGCTTCATTTTTATTGTTTCATGCACAGTTTTGTTGTTCTTGGAGCGTCTTATTTTTCATTTTTGTTTTGGTTTTTTGTTTGCTTGGTTTGATTAGTTTGCTTAATAAATGGTTGGACCCCCTCGTTCACACATTGGTTTTCAAATAGTTTGGTTTGGATTGGAAAAGAGTAGGAAAGTTCATGCTTAAGTGGTAAAGAGAGCTTGTTTTTGACTGTGGCCTATGCTTTGTCATGCCATGCTTGATATTGTTTTGGCTTTATGCTTAGTATTGTTTTCTGTAGCATGACTTGTAATAAACAATTGAGATTGCTTAATGTGCCTTGGAAGGATCATGCGTTGTTTTAGCATATTAAAGCATAGTATTGTGGTATTCTCCTTTGATGCTTTATTTGGGTTGACTTGGTGCATGCTCACACCATGTTATGACTATCCCAAGTCACCATATCCTTTATGATCCTTTAATTTTCAACGTGTACTATCACTTTATGCTTTGATCAATCATGTTTTGTCGCTCTGCATGATTATGGCCATTATTGCTCTCTTAGTTGGTCGCTCCCAGTCTTGTGCTAGCCTCTGTAACCAAGTATGAGTTCCACTCATGCATCCAACTCCTAAAACCAAGTTATTCCAAAGATTCCACCATACCTACCTATTAGCTTATGCTATTCCAAGTATATTCATGTTTGTATCTGCCTTCCGAATTAAACTTGTTATGTGAAAATTAGTGATTAAAGCTCTCACGAACTTGATGGCACACTTTACTTTTCTTGCCCTTAATAAAGTTGAACCATTGTGTCGACTATGTTGTATATGCTTGCACTTATTTGTTGGGGATTAGCAGAACCATGCTGTCATGGGTAACGCTTTCAACATTGCACTTGTACTTTGTACCTAGTTGATATCATGCTCTTTTGTCTATGGATGTCGTCGGTGTGAAATGAAAGGGGAGCTTGTAAGTCCATGGAGTTATGTATGTGTGTTAGAGAAACACCTGGGCCGCCGGTCTAATCCATGCTGTCATGGTGGAAACCTGCAGCGTAACCATAATGAGCTGTCTATGAAGCATTCTTCTTACAAAAAAAGAGTCAGATACTGAGAAAAGGAGAAAAAGAAAAAAAAGAGATATGAGAAAAGAGGAAAGAGAGAAAAAGGCACCATTTTCCCATGGTAAATAAGAAGATTGTTGAGATGCTTGTTGTCTGCTTGCCTTGTCATTTTGATATGGGGATTCTTCCGTATCATCGGGCAAGGGGTACCCCATTGGCGGTTCTCTATGATACACATGTACTTACTATGACAAGAACTTACCGGTAACTAAACTTGAGTAGCATGAGGAGCGGCCCTCGTATTCAAGGGACATGAGATTGCCAACTTATACTTTGTCAAGCATATACGCCATAGTTTGTTCACTTTAACCTTAATCACTTCAAGATGCTTATGATAGGGGCAATGAGAGCTGAAAGCTAATAAGTACCATCATTTTTGGAAGCTCTTTATGAGACTTGAATCCCTGCTTCCTTCTATGAAGGCCTTTCTTTTACTTTTATGTTGAGTCTCCACTTTCTATCTTTATGCACCTACTTTGAGAGCATAGTGGCCATTCTTAGTTCTATGTGCATTGTCCCAAGACTTGTTGATTAATTCATAGCTTTGATATTTCTTGTTTTAAACTATTTGTATCTAGTCACTCTTATGAACTTTGAAGGTGTCATATGCATTTATATTTGATACTCTATGAGGGACAAGCTGAATGCCACTATGCTATGTTTTCTTTATGTGAAACAAACAAATGTCTTGCAAAGCATTGTTATTCGTGAATCTTTTATTTGTGCCTTTTCATGTTGCAACTTAGTTTCTTTGTCTTATTGTTAGAACTTTATCTTTCATGTTATGATTGAAGTACTATGATCCCAGCTATCAATGTTTTACAAATACTTTGATCAAGTTTATGATGGTGCATCGCACCTCAAAAATCTTTTTATCACTTACCTACCCGAGGACGAGCAGGAGTTAAGCTTGGGGATGTTGATACGTTGCAAATGTATCTATAATTTTTGATGTTCCATGCTTGGTTTTTACCCACTTTCTTATGTTTTGTCCACACTTTGGAGTATTTCTATACAATTTCTTGGACTAACCTATTAATAAGATGCCACAGTGCCAGTTGCCTATTTTCTTCTGTTTTTGGTTCCAGAAAAGTCAGAAAATGAATATTCTCGGAATTGGACCGGACCAAAGGCAAAGTTGATATTTTACCGGAAGACTCACGGAGCCAGAAGATGAGACGGAGAGGGGCCATAGGGCGGCCACACCATGTGGTGGCGCGGGCTAGCCCTGGCCACGCCACCAGGTGGTGTGGGCCCCCTGGCCGCCCACCGACCTTGCCTCTTCGCCTATAAGATGCCTCTCGATGCAAAACCCCTAAATCGTCCTGCCTCCAGCCACGAGAAGTTCCGCAGCGCCGCCGTCACCGAAGGGGAGATTCGGGGGACAGAAAGATGAACAGTGTGGGGTTATCTAGATGGGAAAGATGAACTTTGAGGTGTACTGTTATAGCCCTACCATGGATTAGAGTGTCCAACCGGAGAGTAGTTCAGCGTAGTATCATAAAGAAGAATATATTTGTGGGGCCCCCGGATTAATCCTCCGAGAATCCATGTTATGCATATAACCCCGATCCCATGATCAGTTAGTCGTGGCACATAACCGACAAGTATCAAAGTAAACATCCAATACATAACGAATACATGTCATACCTTATTTGTCATTATGGCTACACCAATAATTATCAGCGGGCTTCATCAAGCGTAGATCCCGATCCATGCCTTAACCTACAGGCAACTAACTGGGAGAACGTCCTAGATCGCATAGTTGTCAATGTCACCTTCTTCTTGATATCTGACCAAGTTAATAGCTAGGGACAATGCCAGTGAGTACTTTGAATGTACTCACAAACCACCTTAAGATAACAATAATAACAAGAGGATATGCATTATGGTTGTGGTAGTACGAGGGCTCCAAGAGAGGTTCTTTTCTCAAATAGTTTCTCTTGTAGATATAGCATCTACATATCTTTATTGAAAAACTTTTGTAAACCATTTTGGAAACCTTTTGAAAAAAATTGGAAACACTAGGATTGGGGTACCCATTTGTTCCTTTCTTCCGGTCGTCCCACGACCAAACTCCTTTCTCCTCCTTCCGACCATCCCATGGTCAAAACCTTTCTCCTTTACGACCATCCTGTGGTCAAAAAATTTCCAAAGCCATTTCTTTTCCGACATCCTTTTGAAAACAAAACTAGCACCGCTCTACAGAAGTTTGTCCAACCCGTCCATAACCGCGAACACGGCTATTCGAATAGATTTACACTCTGCACAGGTTGTACACTTTACCCACACCATCTGGGTACACTACCCTGATCTACACCGATCGTGGGTCGAGTAACCGATCAAGACTCTCCGGATGCCCACTCCAATATAAGTGCCTACCCTATGAGTGTTGTTCCCCTCAACACCAGGACGTCGGGTACCGAGGACCAACCGGAGCGCTTTTTCCACTTTTCGAGTGTGTGCTTTCAATGAGGGGCTCATAGTAACGCGTGGAGGCCCACAGACCCTTCGTTCGTTCTCTAGGTCGATGTCCCACATGGACCTTTATCAGAGAAGGCCCACCCTCCAGGGATCGCGATCCCCTGTAGTAGTTACGAGGTAGCTTATACCAAAATAAACAGCCATCAAATCTAGCCATGTCCCATTCTAGAGTAATGTGGTTGCACAGGGTTAAGTTGTTATAGCTAAACTGCAAAGAATCGGGTGCGTTTTCGTAAACCTTTTTCATCCGGTTTTCCTCCAACATTTTATAAAACAAAACCTTTTCTATTTCTCAACATCTCTTGGGAGGTCCCACCTCACCAAGGTTTTATCATAAAACATTTGGTAAAACTTTTCTGGGGTCTTCCCATCCTATAGCTTTGCTTCGGCTAAATCAGGGTCTCCAAAGGGGTATGGTGTGTTACACCATCTACCATACTAGGGACAAGTAGGTATCATCGAGAGGGTTGTACTTAGTAGTACCATTGAGTAATGGTTTGGAGGAGCCAAACCACTACCAGATATACAACATCATATAGTGAAACAATGCAGTTTTCATAAAACAGTAAGTAAAACATGCATAAGTAAAATAGTAGGACGAGGCTTATGAGCAAGAAGGTGGCTTGCCTGATGATCAGCAATATGGAAATATGTCCCTGGACTTTTTCTTAGAATACTCCATAATACCAATAATGATTACCACTTCTTCTGCTCTCTGATTTCATCGCAACTATCGTCATCCAGACAGCACATGCAGACAAACCAAACCACAATCAGCACAAGGTATACAAGCACCAATACAATACAACAAGCAACTGAATAATACCCAACTAAGATTTAGAGGGTTTTGATAGGATTTGATTTAGAAGGTGGAGATGGCCTTGGAGAAGGGGATGAACACCCCTTAGGGTTTATTGTCAAGGAACTACCTAAGAGGGGGTTTTGTACCAAGGACATATTATGTATGATTTCATTGTAGGAAAATGGTACCATCAGATAGGTATTGATAAAATGAAACCAACAAAAGTGGTTTCACTATTTTACCACATTTCTTTAATTTCTTATAAATTTTCTAGTGATAAAAGCTCTAGTTTTAGTAAATAATTCACCAGAAAAGTTCTGGAGCTCCAACAATTATTTCCCTGGGTGGTTAGGTAAGGCTTGATGTACTTGTTCACTGAGAGTTGGAATCATGTCCAAATAATTAACAGAATGCCCTCGGGAAATTCCCAAAGGCGGTTCTATAGACAACTTGTCTTTTTCACCACATTTAATCTATAGAGTCTTTTGATATGAGGTAAACGTCAATGGATAGGTATTGAAAATACCTCCCAGTACCAACTTGAATCACTCTTTTTGGAGTTGCAGAGCTACTGTAGTGATTTATCTAGTGAAAAACACTAGGGATAGAAATGTTTAATTCATTAAAATTCATCAGAAGCCCAATAAATGGTGAGCTCTTGGGTTTTGGTAGGTATTCGTGTACCACATCACTGGGAGTTATAATGAGGTCAAAACTACTCATGGTTTGGTCTAGGGAATTTTCTAAAGTCAGATCAGAGTTGTTTTTGCTATTTTGCTAAGGATCAACTGTTGTTCACCTTGGCATGGGACAAGGTCTGGATGGTAGGCCTATAGTTATGCTATCGGTGGAACCTGGTTTCATCCCTGTTGGAGATATGTGTCTCACTCAGAAATTTATTTACTAAAAATGGTACCTCTTGGTAAATAAATCTACAGAGGAGATATTAGTGGTATTTGGCCAAACTTTTGGTACAGCAAGATAGACAAAACCCTAAGGTATCCTAGAAAATTTGTACCAGTTCATTTGGAGGAATTTAACATTTTTATTTGCATTTAAAGTAAACAGCTAGATAAGGATTTACAGAAAATGGTTAAAAGAAAAGGGGGTGGAGCAGTGTTGGGCTAAGATCTCGTCGGAGATGGGCTGAGGGAGGCGGATTCGGCCCAGGTGGGGCGACGCTGCGCGCGGGAGAGTTTGAACTTGACTGGCGGGGCCTGCTAGTCAGCGGCGGAGGGGCACCGAAGCGGTATCGGCGAGTGGTGGCCGTTGGATCTAGTCGCGATGGATGGCTTGCGTCCATCGTCTAGCTCGCGCCGACGGCGACTAACAGAAACCCTAGGGCGGCTTGGGACGGCGGAGGGGGAGCTCACCGGTGGTTGGGAGGCGACGGCAGCGACCCAGATCTGTGTGGCGCACGGAGACGAGTCCGGAGAGGGGCGGCATCAGCGCTCTCGTCGCCGGGACCTCGCTCGCGCAGTGGCGCCTGAGAGGGAGCTCACCGGAGCTTGACCGAGGCAACGGTAGAGGCGGTCTTGGGCAAAATAGAGGGTAGGGTTAGATGCGGGAGAGCATGGGGAGTCCTGGAAGCTAACATGCAGAGGAGGGGGAGCACGGGAGAGGGACTTAGCTCGAGGAGAGGAAGGAGGCCGATGCTCCTTGTTCTTCCCATGGGCAAGGTAGAGCGGGGAGGAGGAGTGGTTGGCAGGGGAGGTGAGTGGGGATGAGAGGAGGCAAATGAGGGGTAGAGGGAGCGCTGGCCTGCCTCTGGCCCTTTTTTCTCGGGGGGAGGTCCATGATGGACATGGTGTAGGAGGAGTTTGGGGAGAGGGTGCTGGCCAGGCATTGGGCATCCAGGGCGGTGGAGGGAGTGTGGTGGGTCTCTGAGTCGGACAGGGAGATAGGGAGGGAGTGGTGGAGGCTGCTGCAATTAATTGGCCCCACTTGCTTGTCTCTCTCTCTCTCTCTTTCACTTCCAAGCATAAGAGGACAAGGGGAGGTGGTGCTACAGTGGTCGTGCTACAGTGATGGTTGACCAGAGGAGGGGTGGGTGCTGTACAAGCTTGCTTGGTAAGGTTGGAGAGAGGGTTTGGTTTGGTTTTTGATACAAAAAGGCTAAATGTTCAAATCTGCCATAAGGGATGATCAAGGTTTTTTTCTTGATTTTTGATCTTGACCAATTGAGGTAATGATTCTGGTAGATGGGTAGGGTTAATATGCATCTCTAGGATTTATTTGGGATTTTTCAGAAGATTAGAAGTTCACTCAAATCCATTTATTCAGAAACTGCAGAAGTGAAATCTTGGAGTTCATTTGATATTTTTACATTGGACAAGGTGGTTTTTGATGTGAGATGGTCCCAATTGTGAATACACACTTAGTAAAAATTTCCCAGGATTTATTGAGGTTTAAAAGTATTTAAAACAATTATTTTCTCATTTCTACCATTTAAGAAAAAGGGCAAAAAGAATTATTGAAACTATTCAAAAATATTATTTTAGAAGTGGGATGATAGGGTATGATATATGGATCTCAATTGAGCCAAAAGTTGAGGAAGTGTTTTGGCAAAAAACAAAATTTCCATTGTGGATGGAGTTTTGGGGATTTTGTCTATTAAAGGAATTAAATAGATTTGGGGCCATAATAATTATGGATAATTATTGGTAAATCTTGATGATCAAGTTAGATGATGTAGACAAGGTGTAGCAAGCATTTTCAACCTTGGTAATTGGAGATCCAACTTGAATTAGATGGAAAACAAGGGGTTGTGGATCTAGGGTGATGTTATTTTTATACCACCAAAACCTTGTTAGATCTTGGAGCTCAGAGCTCACCTTGATGCAAGGGATAGATGGATAGTTAGAACAAGTCATATATATGATCATGGCAGAAGGAGTTTGGATTGGTTACATTTGAGGTGGTCTGGAAGTGATGGCAAACTTTGTGGAAAATAAGGCTGCCATATCAGATGAGTCATGATGCCTTATAACCCATGTGGTTTTAAGAAGCACAAAGATCCACTTGGAACAAGTGAAGTAGATGTTGATATACCTATATGATTAGAACGCAACCATGCAAAGAGTTGGTCCATAGAAGGTTGGATGATGGTGTGAGCCTCTGTCAAAGAAGGCATGTTAATAAGATTTGCAGGAAAAGTTATTTTCTTGCCAGCAAAACCATCGAGAACAAGTGGGTTGAAGGATGATTTAACCAAGGGAAAGAGTGGTCCTTGGTAGTACTTAGGATGGTTAACAATATGGTTCAGGTGCCTTACCAAAAGTGCACAAGGATTGAGAAAGGGATACATCCAAAAAGGTGATGTTGGAAATAGTTTTCTAGACTTGGCCAAATTTAGCAGATTTGAGGATTTTGACTAGAGGGTGAGAGGAGATGTTTTTGATGGGTTGCAAGGTATCAAATCATCATCAAGTGGATGATGTTTAAGTGTAGATTGGATAGAATAGATCCATTATTGATATTGGTCTTCATTGACTTGGAAACTTCTAGGAGGGATCACTTCAGAATTGATCTAGTTAAGGGTTTTAGATGATCACCTAGTGGCTAGAGATCAGATCCATCTTGTATTCCTTCTTAGGATTTGGTGATCTTAAAGTATCTTGATCCTAGAGGATGAGCTCCTAGAGTAGCTCATACTACTTCTAAGAAATCAAGTCAAACAGCAGATCAAGACAACTCATCTTACAAACAAATCAACTACTACTAGGGTTACCATCAAGCCTAGCTTGAGGTAAGGTTGGGGATTTCGAGAAGGTTGTAGTTTGGAATAAGATGAGGGTCTCTTGGTATCTCTACCAAGGGTAGAATTCAAATGCTTCATAACAAGGTTTTGTTAAATCTAGAGATAAGAATAGTAGAAGGTTCTGTCTTGGAATCATAAGGAGATTATGTTATATAGCTCTCCATAGTTTGATCAATAGAAGCTACTAAAATAGTTGGTTTGCAAAGGCTTCTTGGCTCAGGTTTTGAAATGCCAGAACATTTGAGAATATGTAAAATGAGCCAGGATAGTTCTGTTAAATAGCTTTTATCAACTGGTGGTGAGATAAGGAGTATCATATGGTATACACTCACATGCACAAGCACAAACAAACAACAAGCAAACACTGCACCAATGAACCAGAAAAAGTTTTTGTTCCCCCTGATTTTTGCATTCTAGACAACTAATCAGGGTTGCTGAAATTGGGATGTTACAATATTTATATGAGAGTGTTCACTAGTGAAAGTATGATCCCTGGGCCTTGTTTCTAAGCATTGAAACACCGTTTGTAACTAGATCTGTTACATGTTTGCTTGCTTCCATCTTTATTTTAGTTTGCCTTTAGTCTCTTCCATGCCATCAAGCTATTTTCTAGCACCGTTACCACTTATAATTATCCATACCACTTGTATTTCACTATCTCTTCGCCGAACTAGTGCACCTATACACCTGACAAGTGTATTTGGTGTGTTGGGGACACAAGAGACTTCTTGTATCTTGGTTGCAGGGTTGCTTGAGAGGGGATACCTTTGACCACTTAAGGGAAAACTTGTTGATGTTCAACAAACCTCTGCACTTGGAGGCCCAACAACTGTCTACAAGAATAGAAGTGCGTAGACATCACTCTCCCTCTCTCCCGATAAAACACCAGTTCATTGCTTGAAATTGCGTTCTTGCTGTTCTTGTCCATGATTTTTTGATCTCCTTGCTCAGCCCTTCTTTGCTGCTGAAATTTGGAGCATTTGTTCTCCGGTATGTGACTCCTCCGCTTGTCCAAGTAGATTTGTGTTTAGTGGTTTATATCTTGAGTATTTTGCTGATGTAGGTGACAGGTTATGAGAGCTTGTAAGCTTGGTCAATGCTTAGAGATATTGTTTTGATGCATGTTTAGGCCTCTTACAAGTCCCCATGAGTAGTTCCCTTCATTATGTATTCACTTTGCAATCACTTGTATAATTGATGTTTAAATTTCAGAATAGAAGATGAATGAGCACCACCTAAACCAACATGAACTGAGGGTGCCTGAGGTTATGAAGGTTCACCGAGAGGAGGAAGTTTTTCCTTCCATCTATCCATGCCCCGAGTTCATGAGGGCTGCAGGAATTTCCCATGACTTTTATACTTTAGTTGCTAATGCAGGAATGGAGCATGTTGTGGAGGATGAACCTTGTCAATTTGTGAAACTAACTATGTTTGTAGTGCTAGACTTTCGATTTAGTTGCTCTTTGCCTAACCCCATGGTTCACTACAAAATTTACAATATAGCTATCGACCTTCCTCTTGATAACTTTTGTGCAGCTATTAAGGTACCTTAGTGGGGATCGTGTGGAAGGATTAAAGAACGACCTGCACCACTCATGGACTTGTATGCGGAGATTTGCCAAGGGAGCAGCTTTTCAAAGGAGAGCGGGAAAATCTGTAACATTCATCTCCCGTCTATTCGCTACTTTGCTTACTTTATTGCCAAGTGTGTTCTCGCTAGGAAAACTGCTAATAAGTTATCCTCTTATGATCTAGCATTCATCTCAGCTTCTTTAAAATGAGATAGGACTTATAATTTGGGTGCCTTGATAGCTTTCTGTCTTGCTGCTAACCACGAGAAAGGTGGAATTTGTGGAGGCCTCATTGCCTCTCGTTTATTAGCTTTGCATGGTGTAGTGCCTCATCATCTAGACCTACAGTTTCCTATAGAGAGGCTTGACCTTAATTCCATGATACAGCATAAATTTGTTTCTTCTTGGGCTAATTTGAGTGATTTGTCTTATGAAATAACCTTTCTCAAGGCTGGTTGGAGGAGTAAGTCCGAGCGAGCTGTTCTTTTGCCTGCACCTGTTTTGTTTAACCTTGATACTAGGGTAGGATGCTCACTCATTGAGGAGGAGCTCGATACGTACCTGGGAGAGCTCTCCCAACAGGAGCAGGATACTGGAAGGGAGGTTATAGATGATTCGGTCCAGCCCTCGAATGAGGGGGAGTCTTCATATCAGCATCCCACCTATGATTGGGGAGCTTCTTATTCCCAAGGGCCTAACCACGATCATTCTTACAATGACCCGCCTGCTTGGAACCCTTACCCGCGTTGGGGTTGATACCCACTTAGGCCAAAAGCCTAAGATTGGGGGAAAGTACACCGACATCACACTCATCTCCATATCATGTTTAGTCGGCACTTTGTATATCCATGATTCGCTCTCTTTTTAGTCTTTGTTCTTTCTTTGCTTTTGTTTTCTAAAACACAAAACGACCAAAAATATTTCCGTTGTTTCTCTTTGTTTGCTTCTTCTTCTTTTTGCATTGGTTTGCTTTTTCCTTTTTGCTTTGTTTGAACTATTCAAAAAACCACGAGGGGCCCACACCACCTGGCCACGCAGACCAGGCTAGGCTGCGCCTAGGGGTGGTGTGGCCACCTCAGTCACCCCCTCGGCCTCCCTCTTCGCCTATAAGTTGCCTCTTGACCTAAAAACCAAAGCTGTTCAACATTTTTCCATAAAGAGTTCCGCCGCCGCCACCACCAGATTCCGCGATTCGGAACCAGAAACTCCATTCTGGCACCCTGCCGGGACGGGGAATTGGAGGAGATCACCGCCATCATCATCACCATCGCTTCTCCATCGACCATCCATGTTTCCCCCATCTATGAGTGAGTAATCCCCCGCTGTAGGCTATGGGGATGGTAGGGATTGGATGAGATCGTTCATGTAATGGCATAAAAATTGTTAGGGCATGGTGCCTAGTATCTATTATTAGTGTTTTTTGACTTTGTTGCAACTTGTTATGATTAATTCTTGTCACTAGGGCCCGAGTGCCATGATTTCATATCTAAACATGTTATTGATTCATTATGATAGTATTGTTTATGGTCTTACCTGCAAGTTGTATACACATATTGTTGTCCGGAACCAAAGGCCCCGAAGTGACAGCAATCGGGATAACCGGAGGGAATGGCTTTTATGTGAGGATCACATGTGTTCATGGAGTGTTAATGCTTTGCTCCGGTGCTCTATTGAAAGGAGCACCTTAATTGCCAGTGGTTCCCTTGAGGCACTGCTCCAAACGGGCTGGCAGGACAAAAGATGTTGTGCAAGTTCTCATTGTGAGCACGTATGACTATATATGGAACACATGCCTATGATTATTTAGTACTTGGATGCTTTATCTTATTTATCTGCAAATGCCCTACGTCTTGATTGCCATATGAATTGTCTTGTCCATGCAACACCCGTCCATCCATCTCTATGCCTACCGCGCTTTAATCCTATAGTTTACTGCAATTGTTACTACTATCTTTACTTTTACTACTGTTATTACTTTACTATTACTACTACAAAACTGTTGCTACTGATAAACTCCTGTGAGCAAGATTGTTTCCAGGTGCAGCTGAATTGACAACTCAGTTGTTAAGGCTTATAAATATTATTTGGCTCCCCTTGTGTCGAATCAATAAATTGGGTTTCACTTCCCTCAAAAATACTGCAATACACCCCCTATACTTGTGGGTCATCAGGGTCTCCAAGCGCTTCCGAAGATTTTCATCTCGGATAGCGGCTCATTTGGCTCTCTCTCTTTGGTAACATCACTGGCTTTCTGATTGGCCTCCTCCAAAGCTTGTTCAGCTATCCGAAGTTTGGCCTCCAGATCATCGACACGCTACAATGCCTGGTCCCGGATGACCTCAGACTCCTTGACAATGGCTAAAGAAATTAGAAAGTAATGTAAAAGGTTAGAAAAGTAAGATGAAGCGCGGAAATCACAAAATAAAAAAATGATGATGAAAGTATACCTTTCAGACCTTCGGCTTCATTATGGATCTTGATGAAGTGAGAGGCCATATCAACCATATCACACATCACAGGTTGTAGCAAAAGGGGCATTAGGAAAGACAAGTAAAAGGAGGGTCCATGGTGAAATTAAAAAAATCCTGGGTGTACTCACATCTTGCATGTCCACCTCGGTAGGGCCCTCAGATATCACCACACCTTTGCCAGCCGACCTTATTTTCTTTGGCGGTGGGGGCTTCGGCGACACAGCAGCATCCTTCTGGACAAGTGGATCCACAGAAGACATGGGCAAAACTTTCAGGTCCTTGGTAGAAGGAGCAAAGGAAGTGCCAAGAGGAGACAAAGGAGGGTCTTCCGCATCATCACCACTACAAGAGTAAAGACGAAGAATAAGGAAGCATCAGCAGCTGAGTCATCCGAGGAAGCGTTAAAAAAGAAGATAAGTACGCACAAGGATACGTCCTGCGCAAAGCGGAATAGGTTCTTCTCAGGAGGAGCCGACGACATTGGAACAACATCAAAAGGCTTTGCGGCCGTAGAATCATCCGAGTCTTCAATCGTCTCCGCTGCAAAAGAACATTTTATTTTCTCGCTAGCGTGGTCCATGCGAAAATCCTCCGAGCAAGACGAAGGAAGAGACTGCGTTTTCAATGAAGAATCAGCGACAGATGTCTCCACCTCCTCGTCAGCAGTAGTCCCAGTAACAGTCAGATCATCGGAAGCAGAAGGACTGGCAGGGAGCTCACTGCTCTCAGGGAGAGGAGGAAGTGAAGACAAATGATCATGGTCCTATATCATAATAGATGAAACAACCAAAGATGGAGGTTACTGCTAAAGAATGAAATGCATCCACAAATACAACTAACAAGAAAAGAAGGACGGTTGCAAGTGGAAACTTACTTCGGGAAGGCGATTCTTTTTGCCATAAGGCTCTACACAACAAGTGGAGGGGGTTGGGCTCTTCTTGGCCAACATAGTGATGTTCCGAACCCTTTTCTCATACTGCTTGAGGGCAAGGTCTTCCTTTGAAATCCTCATCGAGTCCTTTTTTCGGTATATGCCCACATACCAGAAAGCCGGGCTTGTAGTGGTTGCACACGAATCCGCAAGAAATACGCCAGAATCTGAAGACTAGATAATTCCTTGCCAACCTCATTCCGCAGTTTTGAAATACGGTGAAGATGGGGTTGGATCTCTGCCATTTCTTCAGCAGAAGGACGCTAATCCCAGGAGTCAAGTTTGCGGCAAATTTTCTTCGGTTCAAAGGGGGCTAACCTGAAAGACTGGCCATCAACGGTTTGGTCTTTGATATAAACCACTAAGTTTTCCATCCTTGAATAGAGTCAGTGATTTTAAAATCAAAATAATTGACATTGGAGCGAATAGAAAAGATGGCACCGCCAACATCATGAACAAGGGTATCGGAAGCATTCCGATGAACATAGAAAAAGTATTTCCAAAGGCCCAAATGGGGATGAATTCCAAGTAAACACTCGCAAAGAGTAACAAAGCAGGAAACATAAAGGATAGAATTAGGCGTGAGCTGGTACAACTACACGCCATAGACAAAGAGGAGACCACAGAGGAACTCATGAACATGAAGAGAAAGACCACGAAAGAGAAAGGGGAGGAACATTACCCTCAATCCAGATTTAGGGATACGAGTAGCTTCATCCCCTGGAAGTTTGAAAGAGCCATCGGTAAGAAGGCCAAGGTTCCGTGCCTCGCGCAATTTGCGCGTGGTGCACTTCGATGGCGCCCATCTGACGGCCCTCTTTCGAGTGGCCTTGGTAGCCGCAGCGGAAGTCCCCACCTTTCGCTTGCCCATAATGATGGTGGAGTAAGCACTGGCGCTCGGAGGAACTCATAGGAGTTGGAGAGAGAGACAGAGGAAGGCACAGGCGCAAGGAAGAAGGTGGAACCAGCAGAGGAGAGGTGAAAAACAGTAAAAAAGGATTTCTCCCCTTTATAAAGAACTAAGGTACAAAGCTAAAATGGTTCGATGTAAAATCGAATGGTCGCAAGGACACATGATGGTGACGCGTGTCAACAGATTCTATAAAAGAAAATATCTTAAGAAGTTATTGCCGTGGTAAAACAAGAATACAGCGCACACCGCCTCGATCTCTGCGCAAAATGGGGGACGTGCAATCAGGAAACTGCGCTGAATACGCCACCACGCGTCATCATTACTACAGCACGGGCCCACGCTCGACACATCTCGTCACGATCATATGTTTCAAAAATAAAGAAGTGTAAAATTCGTCATCAATGACGTCACAATAAAAACTGTTCAGTGGAAGGGGTACACACCCAAAGAAGAATAGGGAGTCGAAGTAAATTCCTCCATGGAGAAGATTGAGACTACAGTAGAAAACAAAAAATTTGACTGTAGCCTCGAGGGCTACTCCTATCAGGAGCACTGGTCGCGCGCCCGACAAAAATTTGAGGACACATGAACATCATAAATAGAAAGATTTTCAAGCCTATGTCCTGATGCATACATCCAAACATAGCCTCGGGGGCTACTCCTATCAGGAGCGCTAATGCGCACCTCATAAAGGAAAAACAAAAAACTCCTATCGGGAGGGTGTGAATAGAGAAAAGATTAAATCAGCTAACAAAATATATAAATCTCGGATTGCAGCTAAATGCGACAAAACTCTGAATGTCGTGTCTAGAAACATGAAGGTAAGACCCCGGGATTCGTCCTGTGTGGCCTGGTAATCGCACAAGAATGCGCTCTACTGGTATTATATCCGTATCTACGATACGATGAAAAATCTCGATAGACGCGTTGGGTACCCAATAAAATAAAACTAGAACTCAGTATTCGATAAGACCTCAACAGCCCGAACTAAATTACGCCGGTAATAAATCCCGAGTTCAGGCCTGGGGACTTGAATTTGATGTAGGGCAACCTTGCTTTTGCCCAGGAGCAATTAACTGATTTCCCGATCCGTCGGAAGCATCAGGCTCGTTGTACCAAATCCCTATAAAAGCTTAAAGATAGTAAAATAAAAGATATAAACATTTTTCTTGAGACTCAACCCGAATCTACGGTCCGAGTAGAGTCTTGGGAGATACTGACATAGGTATGATTGCTCGGGTCCTTATGATTTGCTACCTAGGACCTACAGAAAGGCTTACGACCCATGAAGAGTCAAGATGAAGATCCAACGACGCAACTGACAAAGATTATAGTAGTATTAGGAAAGAGGAACAAAGACCAACATAGAGTTGGTGTTGTAATCATATAACCTATCCGCATACAGCTTTGAGACCCGACCTATTATATATAGGGCGGGAGAAGCCTAGAAAGACCACCAAACAATCCCCAAGCGATTGGTAACAAAGCAATCTCTTGTAATATTCATGTGACTTCGATCCCATTGTTTCCTGACTTCCGATGAAATCCCCCACATTCTCTTTTCCACAAAACCCTAAGTCCTTCTTCATGGACATCGTCGAGATCTCCCCTCGTCGGTAATGATCCCTTAGCTGACACTTTTGCCGACAATCTCTAGAAGAATCCTCGCGCTGTCAATCTTGGTCTTACCAGGAAGAATGCGGAAGAAATCCAAGAACTTGCACGTTCCTTCCTGGAAGCCCAAAAATTATCTTCCAAAGAAGAGGCCAACGAGATTGAAGATGCGAAGCTTGAAAGCTTGCTGAGGCAGATTCATCTTCGGGAACAAAGGATAAGGGTTGGTGGAGTTCTGTCTCCACAAATATAGCCCTTAACCTTAACCGAAAAGGTTTCTGCCGAGGTTAACGCTAGCCTCACAAAACTACATCAAGAGCATATTGTAAGTCTTTAACCGACTCTTTTTTACAGTCTTTATATCATATCCTCTAGAGCATATTAGAGGAACTGGGAGTGTAATATCTGAGTTTATGCGTTTAGGATGCCAAAGGAAGTAGTGTACCCCCAAGGCTCATGCTGAACTTTAACTTACTTAAAATAATAGCCTGAGTCTTAGTAGACTTCTAACTCTGGTTATTATTCTGGCTTCCAGAAAGTTACTTGTTACAACCAAGAATTGTTGAAGAACATATGCACCAAGCGGAAAGAGGTTAAATCTCTCCGACTTGAAAATGCACAGCTTAAGGTTGAGAAGGACGAGGCAAAAGGTAAACTTTTCCAGCTCTCCTGTTTCGATTTTTTTAATTGTCATGTCGAATTTCGATTCGACTAACTTTCCCTTTGCCATTTCAGCATTGCTGAAGCAATCTTGCAAACTTGTGGAGGAGGCGGACAATTTCAAAGTCCTCGAGGTGAAGAATGTCGACCTTCATGATGAACTTGAGAAACTCAAGGACGAGCACGAAAAGAGCATGAACAATTTGTTAGAATCCAACAACCATGCCACTGAGAAACTTGACCGAATCATTTCCCTCTAGGACAAAGAGATCGAAGATTTGAAGGCAGAAATGAATAGGCAGGGTGACATCACCCAGCCACTCTGGGAAGAACTCTAGAGTTTGAGGGAGGAAAAAGGCAAAGTAGATGATAACATATTTGGTAATTTTCCCATGTCAAATTATTTCACTATCTTTGAAATTTTCTGACTATTTTTGTTAGATTTACTAATCTTTGTCTTTTCACACGACCCTCAACATTCTGGATGCATTTTCTTCTGAGTCCCGCACCAGCCTACTTATCGTAGTTGGAGATCTGATCCATGACTTCCACTAGATTCTTAAAGAAACTGGTGAAGCCATTAATATCTCCGACCTAGACAAGATTTCCACCTTTGAGGTGAGGGACAAGGCCAAGGAATTTCAGAAACTTGTTGAGGACTAGAATATGTCATATTCTTGGGCAGCTACCCAAAACACCCTTACCATGGTGATGAGTCACCATGGTAGTATGGAAATCTGGCAAGTCACGAAGGGTATTTCGACTATTGATGAAGACGGCAACGAACAAAATGTCAGAGCCATTTTGGAGTCTTGTGTTGGATACACTTGTCATGTGGCCGAGATGACCAACTAATCCAAGCCGTTCTTTCAGTTTGTCGTTGTGGCACCAAGCCCCTTGCCAAAGAAATTGAAGCCTCTGATGATGATGAGAAGACTGGATCTGACGTCATCGTCTCGGATAAAGATCAGGGTGATGTGGACGCTGGCACTAGCGAACCGGCAAGACCTCTGTCTCCTCCACCTACAACATAGAGCCGAAAAAACTATGCATTATTCTAAAACAAGTGGTGTAATATAAATATTCTATCTATATGTGCTTTTATGTAAGAAATTATGAATTTACTCTAGCACTTTTTGTTCATACTTATCATTTATCTAGCTTTTCTACCTCGTCCCTTTTGTGAGCCGGCCAACCTTTAGCATGGAAACACTGTCGAGCAACGAAGCTCACTTGTTAAACCAGTTTAAACTCGGAAACCGAGCCAGCTTCTAGTACCAACAATTCACTACTCGGAAAAAACCCGCATCCAAGCAATCAGACAAAAACCAAAGTATAAACAGAAAATGAGAGTTACACCCGAAGGTAGCATTTTTATATAATCGGAAATCTAACCAGAACAATCATGAGCATAAAGTACTTTCAAGTATTTTGAGATTTTGTACTTTGACATGGTCATTCGGCAATAAGATGGTACTAAAACATCTCAGAAAAAAGATTGAGGGAACCAATACTTTTTTCACTTTGAACATGTACATATGTATGATTATAGGAAAATACTTAAGAATAAAAGGGACATAGATGAGTAATGTTCCATGGATGATCTAACTCAACCGAATTTGTACTAATGCCAGCTCTCTTTCTCTTCCGAGTATCAGGTCTTTGCTTGGTTGGTCTCATATCGGTTAAATAGTATGACCCATCGTGCAGTACACTGCTAATCATGAAGGGTCCTTCCCAGACCGGGGTAAGTTTGTGCTTTGTTTGTTGCACTCGTCAGAGAACTAGATCGCCTTTTCTGAAGGAATGATTTTTGACTCTTTGACGATGATACTTGCATAACTTCTGCTCATAGGTTGTAGATCTCTATTCAGCAACAACACGAACTTCCACGAGTATATCAAGGTCATCTTGTCGGGAATTTTTGGCACCCTCTTCAACATATGGAGCAACTCGGGGAGAAATATGAATTAAGTCACTTAGAAGTATTACCTCTGTGCCGTAGACTAAGAAAAAGGAGTATATCTGGTTGACCTATTTGGAGTAGTGCTCAGGCTCCATATAACAGACAATAATTCATCCGCCCAAGCCCCCACAGCACGGTGAAGTGGTGCTTCATGGCAAAGTCGGAGGCCTTATAAAATAAGACCATTTGCCCTTTCAACTTGTCCATTGGCATGCGGGTGTGCGACTGATGCGATACCGAGTTGGATCCCTTGCTCTTTGAAAAGTTCCATGAGTTATCGCATTGAAAAGTTGCTCCCATTATTTGTGATAATGCTATGTGGATAGCCGAATCGAATGACGGCATCCTCGATGAATTTTCTAACGGTGGATCCATCACAACTTGTTACAGGTTTAGCCTCAATCCATTTCGTAAATATATCCACCATCACTAGTACGTGGCTAAATCCAGTTGGTGCGTGTTTAAACGGTCCTACCATGTAAGCCCCCAGACCGCAAAGGGCCATGTAACCGGAATTGTTCGCAGCTCATAAGTCGGAACATGGGCTTGTTTGGCGTATTTTTGGCATCATTTGGACGTCTTGACCATTTTCTCGGCATCTATCTTAGTTGTGAGCCAAAAAATCCGTGTCCAAAAGCTTTTACCACTAAGGATTTGGCTGGGGTGTGATGGCCGCATTCACCTTCATGGATTTCCCTTAGGATTTCCACTCCTTCTAGAGAAATACAGTACTAAAAGTCCCTAGATACACAACGCTTATAGAGCTCACCATTCATTATCGTATAGGGTTTTGCTCGTCGGACAATCTGTCGGCTTAGAACTTCATCTTCATGTAATTTTCCGTCTACCAAGAAATAAAGGTAGGGTTTTGTCCGGCTAGGAATGATAGCCAGAACTGATATTAGTGGTGATTCGGATTTGGTTGGGTACTCCTCATCAACTCATGTGATAGAGGGAACTTTTAGGTGCTCCAAGAAAGCACCATCCGGGACCTTTCCGTGCAGAGCCTAATCTTGATAGTGCATCTTCTTCCTTGTTTTATGCTCTAGGGATGTGTTGAACTTCAAACCCTTCAAACGATTTTCATATCCATCCATGACGGCTCGATAGGCCGCCATGTTCTTGTTTTCCCTACAGTGATCGAATACTTGTTGAGCAACTAAATCCGAGTCTCTATAGCACAAGATTCGGCGAACATCGGTGTCTTTAGCGATCCTAATTCCATGTAACAATGCTTCATATTCAGCAACGTTATTGGTCATCCTAAAGTGAATCTACAAAACATGGAACAACTTATCTCCTTGGGGTTATTTGAGCACCACGCCAGCCCTCGAGTCCCCGAGCACTCTCGACCCATCAAAGTGGAGGGTCCAGTATTCTGACTCTAGGGTACTAGTGTTTTCTGCCGTCTCTATCCAATAAGCAACAAAGTTGGCAAGTATTTGGGATTTTATTGTCGTTCATGGCTTGTACTCAATGTCAAAAGCTGCTAGCTCGATTCCCCACTTAGCAACACATCTTCAGGCATTGATGTTGTTAATTATGTCTCTCATGGGAGCTATGCTCACCACTGTGATCTTGTGCTCTTGAAAATAGCATTGTAGCTTTCTGGCAGCAAAGAATACGCCATAGGCTAGCTTTTGATAATGTGGATACTGCTGTTTCGACTCTGTCAGGACCTCGCTGAGATAATAAGTCGGATGCTGCACCAAGTGCTCATGTTTTTCTCCTTTCATTCCACCACCGTGACGACGCTAATGACTCTATTTATCGTAGAAATGTAGAGCAACATGGGTTCCTGAGTTTCCGGTGCTGCAATAGGGGTGGATGAGAGTACTTCTTTTAGGTCCTGGAGTGTAGCTTCAGCTTCTTCGGTCCAGAAAAACTTGCTGGTTTTCTTCAAGAGTTTGTATAATGGGGCGGCTCTTTCGCCGACGAGCCGGCTTGCAAAACAACTCACTACTGTAATGCAACCAGTGAGTCGTTGTACGTCCTTCAAGCGAGTGGGCCTGGTAATGTTGAGTATGGCCTTTATTTTGTCAAGGTTCACTTCTATGCCTCTCTGAGACACAATTAAACCTAACCATTTTCCGACTAGGATTCCGAAGAAACACTTTTTCGGGTTAAGCATTATGTTGTATTTTCATATATTAGTGAATGTTTCCTCCAAGTAGGAAATTAATGTTTCCTTCTTTTTGGTCATTACTGCTATGCCATCCATGTATGCATGTACATTGCATCCAATTTGGTCGTGGAGGCAACGCTGCTTAGTGTGCTGATATGCAGCTCCTGCATTTTTAAGGCCGAAAGACATCATTACGTAGCAAAAGGTTCTGAAGGGGTTGATAAACAAAGTCTTCAGTTTATCTGGCTCCTTCATACGTATTTGGTGATAACCAGAATATGCATTGAAAGCAGAAGAGTTATGAGCCTGTCGTTGAGTCGATAACTTATTCAACTCTAGGCAAAGCGAATGGATCTTTGGGACAAGCCTTGTTTAAGGCAATGTAATCAATTCACATCATTAAATCAACAATGTCCTTTTTAGGGACCATTATAGGATTATCCGCCCACTCAGTGTGGATGACTTCTTCAATAAATCTAGCTAGTTCTAGTCGGGTTAATTCTTTGGCGATAGCTTTGTGTTTTTCATCGCTGAAACATCATAAGGACTGATTATTGGGCCTATCGTTAGGATACACATTAACAGAGTGTTCAGCAAGTTCCCTAAGTACCCATGTCATGTTAGAACGTTGCCATGTGAAGATATCTTTATTAGCTTTGAGGAACTTGACGAGCACGCTTTCCTATGCGTGATCTAAGCCTACGCGTATCTCCGTCACCTTGGAGGGGTCATCGTCCTTCAACGGTGTTGTCTTTGTCTCTTCCGATGCCTTGAATTCTGGAGTCAGCTTTAGCACCTCCTTATTGTAGCTGGCATCTCGGATAGGTCGGTGTTTTTCTTGATCTCCTGGTACTCCTCGGAGTATAGCACAACTTCGGCAAAGGCGGTAGCTCTGTCTTTGCACTCTCACGCTTTCTTCGGGTTTTCCCGGATTGTGATGACGCTGTAGGGACCCAGAAGCTTCATCATGTTGTATATTTAATAGGGGAGAGCCATGAATTGCCATTAGGCCAGACGCCTCAAGATGGTGTGGTATGCGCTCTTGAACGACACCACCTAGAAAGATAGTGGTTCGGTCCGGTAATTTTCCTGGGTTCCAAAAGTAATGTCAAGAGTAATTTCTCCTAGAGAGTTCGCCTGTCTCCCTAGGAATATGCCGTGGAAAACCACATTGCTTTAGTTTAACTGGGTTTCCGATATCTTCATGGGGTGTACCATTTTGATGTAGAGGATATTAATGTTGTTGCCACCATCCATGAGTGTTTTGGAGAACTCATAGCCATCAATAAGCGGATTGACAACCAGTGCATACTTTCCTCGCCTGTGAGGCTTAGGCGGATGATCTCTTAGGTCAAAGGTGATCTTCACTTCTGACCAGTCAAGATATTAGGGGACATCCGAAATAGTTGCATTGAGCTCATGCATAACTGCTTTTTTGACCTTGGCAGGCTGAGATCCGAGGAAGCAGACATAAGTGTCTTTCTTGGTTGGGTAAGTTTTCTTACTATCAGACTTAGGATTAGCAGTATCTACTTTTTCCATGTCGGAATCTTCCTTGGTCTCCTTTTCTTTGTCAAAATATTTCTTTCCTTTTCTTCGCTTGGCCTTATAGCCAACGGTTTCGTCTTTCTTGATGTTGTCATTGAAACGACACTCGACATTTGTGTGGGAAGATCCCCCGTTCGCGTCCAGGTAATGTACACATGGGTTAGTGGCAATGTTGGCCTATGAATAGGTCTTCCTAGGCTGTTGATCGCCTTTGCCTTGGACCCAGGAAGCTTCGCGGCCTCGTCCCCGGCTGCCTCCGCGCCCTCCAAACATGAAAGTTGTGTTAACAGCTGCATTGTCTAGGTTGGGCTTGTCCTGAGAGGTGTTCTTGCACTTCTGTGGCTGTTGCTGCTTCGTCTGTTTTGACTAGTTTGGCACAACCAGGCTGTTCAACAGGCCTTGCGAATCATCATCGACATTATCATATTTGCTTGTCGTCTCTATCATCTCGCCCAAATCGGTGACTTTATCACGCTTCTTTAGCTGGTGTTGCAACAATCAGACTAGGAGTCCTGTGATGAAAGCTTCAATCGCGGTTTGTTTGTTTACTCCCTCATAGGAGTTCTTCGTGACAATCCATCGTCTGAAGTAGTCCCGACAAGTTTCTCCACTTTGCTGGACGCAATGCTACAAGTCTCCGACTATGCAGGGCCTCCTGTAGTACCCTGGAAATTCCGAGAGAACGCATTTAGCCATGATTGAGTCGTCTTCCACAGGAGCAGTGGGAGATATCAAACTGCGACCAAGATGTTTAGTCCTTTGGCGATACAGCATGCCTGGAAAAAATCCTGGATCCAAGTATCCGGCCAAGTTACGGCGTCATAGGGTTGAATGTGCCTTGAAATAGCAAAACACTCCGACAATTTTGTTTTGTGAAATTCGTGGCGCAAAACACTTCGGGCCCACATACATGTCATTCGACTCGTAGCATCGCACCTTGATACGTTGCAAACGTATGTATAATTTTTGATGTTCCATGCTTGTTTTATATCTACTTTCTTATGTTTTGTCCATACTTTGGAGTATTTTTATACACTTTCTGGGACTAACCTATTAACAAGATGGCACAGGGCCAGTTGCCTGTTTTCTGCTGTTTTTGGTTCCAGAAAAGCTAGAAAATGAATATTCTCGAAATTAGACGGGACAAAAGCCAAAGTCAATATTTCACCAAGGGGAACATGGAGCCAGAAGAGGAGACAGAGAGGGGCAGGGGCCGGCCACACCACCTGGCCGCGCGGTCAGGCCTGGCCCGCGCCTGGGGTTGGCGCAGCCGCCTCGGGCACCCTCTCGGCCCCCCTTCGCCTATAAGAAGCCTCCGATACAGAAACCCTAAGGACCCGATCAAAATTCCACGAAAGAATATGTAGCCGCCGTCATCTCCATCCCTAGATCGGGAGGGATCTGAAGCTCTTCCCGGCACCCTGCTGGAGGGGAGAGATCGCCCTGTAGGCCTTCTTCATCACCATGCCTGCCTCCGGTGTGATGCGTGAGTAGTTTATCCCTGGACTATGAGTCCATGTAGTAGCTAGATGGTTGGTTCTTCTCCGTTGTGTTACCATGTCTCGATCTTGTGAGCTCCGTTCATGATCAAGATCATCTATTTGTAATCATACATGTTGTGTTTGCGGGGATCCGATGGATATTGAGATGCTATTTCAGATTGATTATTGATTCTATCATGTCTTTGTTATTTGTGATCTTGCATGCTTTCTGTTGTTAGTAGCTATCTTGGCCGAGTAGATGCTAGCAACTCCAAGAGGGAGTATTTATGCTCGATAGTGGGTTCATGCCTCTAGTAATCTAGGGAAGTGACAGAAATCTCTAAGATAGTAGATGTGTTGTTGCTACTAGGGAGAAAACAGCAATCCTTTGTCCATAGAACAATCATATTGTTTACTTTACACACTTTGCTTAATGCAATTATTTGTTTCTTGCAACTTAATATTGGAAGGGGTTCGGATGATAACCTGAAGGTGGATTATTAGTCATAGATGCAGTTGGATTACGGTCTATGTATAATGTTGTAATGCCCAATCAAATCTCATAGGAGTCAAGATGATTAGTATATGCATGTATGCTTTCTCGGTGTCTGTCAATTGCCCCGCTGTAATTTGTTCACCCAACATGTCATCTATCTTAAGGAGAATCACCACTAGTGAACTATGGACCCTGGTCCTTTCTTTTACTATCAATCTACAATCTACTATTTACTATTTTCTGTTTACTTTCTGCAAGCAATTACTATCTTCCACACAATACGTTTAATCCTTTGTTTTCAGCAAAACCGGTGAGATTGACAACCTCGCTGTAAGTTGGGGGCAAAGTTCTGTGGTTGTGTTGTGCAGGATTCCAAGTTGGAAACAATACCTTGGAGGTATTTCCTTGCTCCTACTAGTTTGATAACCTTGGTTTCATAACTGAGGGAAAACTTGCTGGTGTGCTCATCATACCTTCCTCTTGGGGTTCCCCAATGAGCTCAAATATATTTTGAGCCATCAAGCTCTTTTTCTGGCGCCGTTGCCGGGGATTCAAGGACATCTTCACAAGGGGAGTCCCTCATAACCAATCTCTTTACTTTGTTGTTTTCATTTTGCTTAGTTTATTTCTGCTTTGTTTGCTTGTTTCTTTATCAAAAACACACAAAATTAGTTGTACTAGTTTGCTTTCTATATTAAAAACACAAAAAATGACTACTCTTGAAAACACTAAGTTGTGTGACTTCACTAGCACCAACAACAATGATTTCATGTGCACACCTATTGCTCCACCTGTTCCTGAAGCTACTTTCTTTGAAATTAAACCTGCATTACTCAATCTTGTTATGAGAGAACAATTTTCTGGTATTGGTACGGAAGATGATGCTGCCTATCTTAATAACTTTGTGAGAGTCAAAAACATAGGGATATAGATGGAGATATTATTAAGCTTAAATTGTTTCCTTTCTCTTTGAGAGGAAAAGCTAAAGAATGGTTACAATCCCTAACTAGAAATAGTATTGATTCTTGGACTAAATGCAAAGATGCTTTCATTGGAAAATACTATCCTCCTGCTAAGATTATATCTATGAGAAGTGAAATAATGAAATTTAAACAATCTGATAATGAACATGTTGCTCAAGATTGGGAAAGAATGAAATCTTTGGTAAAGAATTGTCCCACTCATGGACTGACTACTTGGATGATTATCCAAACCTTTTATGCAAGACTGAATTATTTTTCAAGAAATCTACTGGATTCTGCTGCTGGAGGTACCTTTATGACCATTACTTTGGGTGCTGCAGCAAAGCTTCTGGATAATATGATGGTGAACTATTCTGAATGGCACACTGAGAGAGCTCCACAAGTTAAGAAGGTAAATTCTAAAGAGACCTCTTCCTTGAGTGATAAAATTGATGTTATTATGTCTATGCTTGTTAATGGGAAGGCTCATATTGATCCAAATCATGTTCCCTTAGCCTCTTTGGTTGCTCAAGAAGAGCAAGTTGATGTGAACTTTATTAGAAACAATAATTTTAGCAACAATGCCTACAGGAATAATTTTAGAAATAACAATTATAGGTCATATCCTCCCAATAATGGTAATTCTTATGGAAATTCCTACAGCAATAATAGAAGTGCACCCTCTGAACTTGAAGTTATCCTTAAAGATTTTATTAGTAAACAAACTTCTTTCAATAAAAATATTGAGGAAAAACTCTCTAATGATGGAATAAATATAGCATCATTGTCTGAAGTACAATCTTCTTTGAACAAAATGGCTGCTAAACCTGAAACTATTGAAAATCCTTTTGCTGCTACTAATGCCATACAAGTAAGAATTGATGAAAATGTTAGACTATTAGCTGAATTGCAG
Organism: Avena eriantha; assembly: GCA_910589775.1. NCBI lineage: Eukaryota > Viridiplantae > Streptophyta > Magnoliopsida > Poales > Poaceae > Avena > Avena eriantha. The sequence goes on along the minus strand of OU342742.1, from coordinate 235,821,936 downwards.
CTAAGTGGGAAAGAGAAGATGAAATTGCTAGAAATATTAGTATTTCTACTATCACTACCACTAATGTTGAAGCTAGTAAACCTAATGGAACCTTTTCTAATAAAAATGCTGAAATTCTTCGAAATATGGGAAACAATAGCTCTACTAATTTAGATAATAATTATGATTTTGATCTTGATGGTTGCAATATCTCTGAAGTAATTATGTTCCTACAAAATCTTGCTAAAAGTCCTAATGCTAGTGCTATGAATATGGCCTTTACAAAACACATTACCGATGCTCTCATAAAAATTATAGAAGAAAATATGAAACGTAAAGCTTCTATTACTATGAAATGAGAAGATGGTTGGGAAACCATCATTAATATGAAAGTGAATGATTTTGATCTCAAAGCTTTATGTGACCTTTATAGTAGTGTTTCTATTATGCCTAGAAAGATTTATGAAATGCTTGATTTGCCACCATTGGAAGATTGTTATTTAAATGTCCCACTTGATGATAAAGCTAAAAAGAAACTCATGGGGAGTATTAATGATGTTCTTATTATGGTTAACAATACCTATGTCCCCATTGATTTCTATGTTTTGGATGTTGAATGCAATGCTTCTTGTCCTATTATTTTGGGAAGACATTTTCTTAGAACTGTTGGTGCCATTACTGATAGGAAAGAAGGCACCATTAAATATCAACTCCCACTCAAGAAAGGTATATAACACTTCTCTAAGAAGAGAGAGGAGATTCCTTTTGACTCTCCTATCAAAACAAAATTTGCTCTTAATGCTTCTTCATTTGAGAATACTTGATTCCTTTCTTGCTCCTTATGCCTAACTTAAAGGCATTAAAGAAAAGTACTTATTGGGAAATAACCCAAAAGTTTTAGTTGAGTTTTGGAAGTTATTGCTTCAGTAATAAACTCTCCTTATCATTATTTTGTGGTTTTGGTGCCAAGAGTAACCTATAATGAGAGAGAAGTAATGTTTGGGAAAGTTGCTGTCCCAAAATAGATTTTTGTGCTTCGCTTTAAAAATTCGTGAAAAATCTCTGTACGTCGGTTTGAGCTGAATTTTTTGTGCTTCTGCCCTAGGTTGGTATCCAACTTTCGCTAGTTCAACACTTTTAGATTTGAGCAACAAAAGGTCTTCTAAAAAAATCGGTTTCTACCTGCTGGTCTGTTTTGATAGAGTTCTGCCATTATTTGCATTTGCTTCTTATTGATTCCTTTTTGGGTTCTTTTTGGGGAAATTGAGCTTTTGGAGGGAATTGCTACAGTAGCTTGTGTCTTTAGTGAAAGTTATGCTATTTTAAACCTAAAACCCCAAATTTCTATTATCTTTTGAACATACTAATGTTGCTAATGAAGATTGTGTGAAGTTTTGTATAAAGGAAAATTTTCAGGTGTAGGGAAGAGTAATGGAATGAGATGAAGAATGGACAAAAGCTCAAGCTTGGGGATGCCACCCCGTGTCACCCCAAGAAATATCCAAGAAGTACAAGCCTCAAAGCTTGGGGATGCCTTGGGCATCCCCTTCTTCATCAATAACAATTTCAGGTTTTCTTCCAAACACTTCATTTTTATTGTTTCGTGCACAATTGTGTTGTTCTTGGAGCGTCTTCGTTTTTGTTTTTGGTTTTCGTTTGCTCAGTTTGCTTGAATAAATTGGTTAGATCCCCTCATTCATGCATTAGTTTTCAAATAAAGTTGGTTTGGATTGGAAAGAGTAGGAAAAGTTCATGCTTAAGTGGTAAAAAGGAGCTTGTTTTTGACTATGGCCTATGCTTTGTCATGTCATGATTGGCATTGTTTTGGCTTTATGCTTAGTGGTTTTTGCTGTAGCATGACATGTTATAAACAATTGAGATTGCTTAATGTGCCTTGAAAGAATCATGCGTTGTTTTAGCATATTAAAGCATGATATTGTAGCATTCTCCTTTGATGCTTTATTTGGGTTGACTTGGCGCATGCTCACACCATGTTAAGACTATCCCAAGTCACCATAGCCTCTATGATCATTTAGTTTTCGATTTGTAATATCACTTTATGCTTTAATTAATGATGTTTTGTCGCTTTGCATGATTATGGCCATTATTGCTCTCTTAGTTGGTCGCTCCCAGTCTTTTGCTAGCCTCCATAACCAAGTATGAGTTCCACTCATGCATCCAACTCCAAATAAAACCAAGTTATTCCAAAGAGTCCACCATACCTACCTATTAGCATTTGCTATTCCAAGTATATTCATGATTTTATCTACCTTCCGAATTAAACTTGTAATGTGAAAATTAGTGATTAAATCTCTCACAAACTTGATGGCACACTTTACTTTCTTGTACTTAATAATCTTGAACCATTGTGTCCATCGTTGTTGCGTATATGCTTGCACTTTATAAGTTGAAGTTAGCAGAACCATGTATCATGGGGAACTCTTTCAACATTGCACTTACTATTCCGTTGATATCATGATCTTTTGCTTATGGATCCCGGCAGTGTGAAATAAAAGGGGAACTTGTAAGATCATGGAGTTTGTATGTGTGTTAGAGAAATGCCTGGGCCGCTAGCCTAAGCCATGCCTAATCATGGTGGAAACTTGTAGCATAACCATAATGAGCATTCTATGAAGCATCCTCAATAAAAACCTATGCAAATAACAAATAAAAAGATCGCTGAGATGTCTGTTGCCTTGTCATTTTGATATGGGATAGCTCCTGCGTCATGGGGCAAGGGGTACCCCGTTGGCGGTTCTCTATGATACATATGTACTTACAATGACAAGAGCTTACTTGTGACTGAAGTTGAGTAGCATGAGGTTCGGTACTCGTAAGCAAGGGGCATGAGATTTCAACTTATAACTTGTCAAGCATATCCTCTTAGTTGTGTCACTTTAACCTTAATCACCTAAAGATGCTTATGATAGGGGCAATGAGAGCTGAAAGCTAATAAGTACCATGATTTTTGGAAGCTCTTTATGATACTTGAATCCATGCTTCCTTCTATGAAGGCATTTCTTTTACTTTTATGTTGAGTCTCCATCTTCTATCTTTATGCACCTATTTAGAGAGCATAGTGGTCATTCTTAGTTTAATGTGCATTGTCCCAAGACTTGATGATTGATGCATAACTTTGATATTGCTTGTTCTTAAACTATCTGTATCTAGTCACTCTTATGAACTTTGAAGGTGTCCTATGCATTTATGTTTTTCTACACTATGAGTGACAAGCTGAATACCATTCTCATTATGTTTTCTTTATGTGAAACAAAGAAACGTCTTGCAAAGCATTGTTATTCATGAATATTTTGTTTGTACCTTTTCATGCTACAACATAGTTGATATGTCTTATTGTTAGAACTATATCTTTCATGCTATGTTAAAGTACTATGATCCCAGCTATCAATGTTTTACAAATACTTTGATCAAGATTATGATGGTGCATGTCACCTCAAAAATTATTCTTTCTTTTTATCACTTACCTACTCAAGGACGAGCAAGAGTTAAGCTTGGGGATGTTGATACGTTGCAAACGTATCTATAATTTTTTATGTTCCATGCTTGTTTTATATCTACTTTCTTATGTTTTGTCCACACTTTGGAGTATTTTTATACACTTTCTAGGACTAACCTATTAACAAAATGCCAGTGCCAGTTGCCTGTTTTCTGCTATTTTTGGTTCCAGAAAAGCCAGAAAATGAATATTCTCGGAATTGGACGGGACAAAAGCCAAAGTCAATATTTCACCGAGGGGAACATGGAGCCAAAGGACGAGACAGAGAGGGGCCAGGGGCCGACCACACCACCTGGCTGCATTGCCAGGCCTGGCCCACACCTAGGGGTGGTGCAGCCGCCTCGAGCACGCCCTCGGCCTCCCCTTTCACCTATAAGAATCCTCCAATACAGAAACCATATGGACCCGATCAAAATTCCACGAAAGAGTCTGTAGACGCTGTCATCTCCATCCCTAGATCGAGAGGGATCTGAAGCTCTTCCCGGCACCCTGCAGGAGGGGAGAGATCACCCTGGAGGCCTTCTTCATCACCATGCCTGCCACCGGTGTGATGCATGAGTAGTTCATTCCTGGACTACGGGTTCATATAGTAGCTAGATGGTTGGTTCTTATCCTTTGTGCTACCATGTCTAAAACAGCAATCCTTTGTCCATAGAACAATCATATTGTTTACTTTACACACTTTGCTTAATGCAATTATTTGTTTCTTGCAACTTAATATTGGAAGGGGTTCGGATGATAACCTGAAGGTGGATTATTAGTCATAGATGCAGTTGGATTACGGTCTATGTATAATGTTGTAATGCCCAATCAAATCTCATAGGAGTCAAGATGATTAGTATATGCATGTATGCTTTCTCGGTGTCTGTCAATTGCCCCGCTGTAATTTGTTCACCCAACATGTCATCTATCTTAAGGAGAATCACCACTAGTGAACTATGGATCCTGGTCCTTTCTTTTACTATCAATCTACAATCTACTATTTACTGTTTTCTGTTTACTTTCTGCAAGCAATTACTATCTTCCACACAATACGTTTAATCCTTTGTTTTTAGCAAAACCGGTGAGATTGACAATCTCACTGTAAGTTGGGGGCAAAGTTCTGTGGTTGTATTGTGCAGGATTCCAAGTTGGAAACAACACCTTGGAGGTGTTTCCTTGCTCCTACTGGTTCGATAACCTTGGTTTCATAACTGAGGGAAAACTTGCTGTTGTGCTCATCATACCTTCCTCTTGGGGTTCCCCAACAAGCTCAAATATATTTTGAGCCATCACACCTCTATGTTTGAGTTAATCTAGTTTCGGGCGTTGCTTGGTGACAACGAGCACGGATGTTCGTCGTGCCTATGGGGCTATGGAGTCGGATCTCTGCTTCTCCTACCACCTCCTCCATCCTGGCACCCTCTTTGGCTCCTGTGGGAGCCGTTATGGTCACTGCCTGGTGGGGCTGGAGGTTTAGGTAGGTTATTTCCGGTTGAACACTGGCTGATGTCTACGCACATCTATTCTTGTAGACAGTTGTTGGGCCTCCAAGTGCAGAGGTTTGTAGAACAGCAGCAAGTTTCCCTTAAGTGGATTACCCAAGGTTTATCGATCTCAGGGAGGAAGTGGTCAAAGGTATCCCTCTCAAGCAACCCTGCAATCAAGATACAAGAAGTCTCCTGTGTCCCAACACACCCAATACACTTGTCAGGTGTATAGGTGCACTAGTTCGGCGAAGAGATAGTGAAATACAAGTGGTATGGATATAAGACAACGATGCCAGAAAAGAGCTTGACGGGAGGAAAAGACTAAAGGCAAGAAGATGGAAGCAAGCAAACATGTAACAAAACTAGTTGCAAACGGTGTTTCAATGTTTAGAAGCAAGGCCTAGGGATCATACTTTTGCTAGTGAACACTCTCATATAAATATCTTCTCTTCATGATACTACTCTAACTACTCTCCGGTTGGACACTCTAATCCATGGTAGGGCTATAACAGCACACCTCAAAGTCTGCCTTCTCCATCTAGAGAACCCCACACTGTCACCTTGAGCGCTAGATGGTTTCAACAAACACCACAATTTCATAGAGACAACCAACTCAAAATATACTCATGATAAGTATTATAAACTCTAGTCTAAGTGCCACCATGGTATGCATGCTGTCACTTTAACACACGTGGGGAGAGCCAGAGATCTATTAAAGCACTTGAGTAGTAAGGTAGATCTACTTGATTACAAAGCTCATGATCACAATATGATCATGCATAGAGAGAGAGAGATGAACACATAGCTACCGGCAGAGCCCTTAGCCTTGAGGAAGAACTACTCCCTCCTCATCATAGGAATCAGCAATAGTGATGGAGATGGTGGTGGAGATCGATGGAGATGGATCCGGGGGCACTTCCCCGTCCCGGCAGGGTGCCGGACATAGACTTTCTGTCCCCCAAATCTCCCCTTCGATGGCGGCGGCGCTACGGAACTTTTCGTGGCTGGAGGCTAGATTATTTAGGGTTTCTGCATCGGATGCTTCTTATAGGCGAAAGGGCAAGGTCGATGGAGGCCTGAGGGGCCCACACCACCTGGTGGCGCGGCCAGGGTGACCGCGCCACCACATGGTGTGGCCAGCCCCTGGCCCCTCTCCGTGTCGTCTTCTGGCTCCTGGAGTCTTCCGGTAAAATATCGACTTTGGCTTTTGTCCGGTCCAATTCCGAGAATATTCATTTTTTAGCTTTTTTGAAACCAAAAACAGCAGAAAACAGGCAACTGGCACTGTGGCACCTTGTTAATAGGTTAGTTCTAGAAAATGTGTAAAAATACTCCAAAGTGTGGACAAAACATAATAAAGTAGATATAAAACAAGCATAGAAAATCAAAAATTATAGATATTTAAGAGTATCAACATCCCCAAGATTAACTCCTGCTCGTCCTCGAGTAGGTAAGTGATAAAAAGAAAGAATATTTTTTGAGGTGACATGCACCAACATAATCTTGATCAAGGTATTTGTAAAACATTGATAGCTAGGATCATAATACTTTAACATAGCATGAAAGATATAGTTCTAACAATAAGACATAGCAACTATGTTGTAACATGAAAAGGTACAAACAAAAGATTCATGAATAACAATACTTTGAAAGAAGTTTGTTTGTTTCACATAAAGAAAACATAATGAGAATGGTATTCAGCATGTCCCTCATAGTGTAGCAAAACATAAATGCATAGGACACCATCAAAGTTCATAAGGGTAACTAGATACAAATAGTTTAAGAACAAGCAATATCCAAGTTCTGAATCAATCAACAAGTTTTGGGACAATGCACATTAAACTAAGAATGACCACTATGCTCTCTCAGTAGGTGCATAAAGATAGAAGATGGAGACTCAACATAAAAAGTAAAAGAAAGGCCCTTCATAGAAGGAAGCAGGGATTCAAGTCTCATAAAGAGCTTCCAAAAATTATGGTACTTATCAGCTTTCAGCTCTCATTGCCCCTATCATAAGCATCTTGAAGTGATTAAGGTTAAAGTGAACAAACTATGGAGTATATGCTTGACAAAGTATAAGTTGGCAATCTCATGTCCCTTGAATACGAGGGCAACTCCTCATGCTACTCAAGTTTAGTTACCGGTAAGTTCTTGTCATAGTAAGTACATGTGTATCATAGAGAACCGCCAAAGGGGTACCCCTTGCCCGATGATATAGAAGAATCCCCATATCAAAATGACAAGGCAAGCAAACAATAAGCATCTCAGCAATCTTCTTATTTACCATGGGAAAATGGTGCTTTTTTCTCTCTTTCCTCTTCTCTCGTCTCTTTTTTCTCTTTTTCTCAATCTCTATCTCTTTTTTTATAAGAAGAATGCTTCATAGATTACTCATTATGGTTACGCTGCAGATTTCCACCATGATTAGGCATGGATTAGACCAGCCGCCCATGTGTTTCTCTAACACACATACATAACTCCATAGACTTACAAGCTCCCCTTTCATTTCACACCGACGACATCCATAAACAAAAGAGCATGATATCAACTGGGTACAATGTACAAATGCAATGTTGAAAGCCTTCCCCATGACAACATGGTTCTGCTAATCCCCAACGTATAAGTGCAAGCATATACAACATAGACGACACAATGGTTCAAGTTTATTAGGGGCTAGAAAAGTAAAGTGTGCCATCAAGTTTGTGAGAGCTTTAACAAATTTTAATTCGAAAGGTAGATAAAAACATGAATATACTTGGAATAGCAAATGCTAATAGGTAGGTATGGTGGACTCTTTTGAATAACTTGGTTTTATTTGGAGTTGGATGCATGAGTGGAACTCATACTTGGTTATGGAGGCTAGCAAAAGACTGGGTGCGACCAACTAAGAGAGCAATAATGGCCATAATCATGCAAAGCGACAAAACATCATTAATTAAAGCATAAAGTGATATTTCAAGTCGAAAACTAAAGGATCATAGAGGCTATGGTGACTTGGTGTAGTCTTAACATGGTGTGAACATGTGCCAAGTCAACCCAAATAAAGCATCAAAGGAGAATACCACAATATTATGCTTTTATATGCTAAAACAACGCATGATTCTTTCAAGGCACATTAAGCAAACTCAATTGTTTATAACAAGTCATGCTACAGAAATACTCACTAAGCATAAAGCGAAAACAATATCAAGTATGATATGATAAAGTCTATGTCACAGTCAAAAACAATCTCCTTTTACCACTTAAGCATGAACTTTCCTACTCTTTTCCAATCCAAATCAACTTTATTTGAAAACTAATGCATGAATGAGGGGGTCCAACCAATTTATTCAAGCAAACTAAGCAAACTAAAACTAAAAACAAAAACATAGATGCTCCAAGGACAACACATCTGTGCATGAAACAATAAAAATGAAGTGTTTGGAAGAAACCTAAAAAAATTATTGATGAAGAAGGGGATGGCTTGGGCACCCCCAATCTTTGACTCTTGTAGCTCTTGAATATTTCTTGGGGTGACACATGGTGGCATCCCCAAGCTTGAGATTTTGTCCATTCTTCATCTCATTACATCATTCTTCCCTTACACCTAAATTTTTTTCCTTCATACAAAACTTCACACAATCTTCATTAGCAACATTAGTGTACTCAAGATAATAAGTCTTTTTGGTTCAGTTCCAACACAAATAAAACTTCCATTAAAACACAAGCTACTGTAGCACTTCCTTTAAAAAGTTCAAATGATCAAAGAGAACTCAAAGAGAAAGAGATTAAGAGGCAAATGTTAATAATGGCAGAAATCTGTCAAAACAGACCAGCAGGTAAAACCAAAAAAATTCGAAGACCTTCTGTTGCTGAAATCGAAAAGTGTTGAACTAACGAACGTTAGCTAACAACCTGGGGGATTTATTCATAAAATTACAGATCAATCTGACATACAAAGATTTTTCATGAGTTTTTACAGTGAAGCACAAAAATCTGTTTCGCGACAACACTTCCCCAAATCTTACTTCCCTCTCATTAGAGGTTATTCTTGGAACAAAAATCAAATAAAAAAGGATAACGATAGGTTATTACAGAAGTAATAACTTCCAAGACTCAAAATAACTATTGGGTTATCTCCCAAAAAATACTTTTCTTTAACGCATTTAAGTTAGGCATGATAGTTTGAAAAGATGCTCACATAAGAAATATGAGTTGAAGTAAAAGAGAGCACCAAGAAGCAAATTCAAAGCACATTTAAGTCTAACCCACTTCCTATGCATAGGAATCTTGTAAAGAAACAAGTCATGAAAGCACAAAGCAACAAGCAGAGTAAAGCAAAACAAGTGCAACTTCAAGACTTTCAACATAAAGAGGGGAAACTTAATATTGTTGAGATACATAAAACCATGTTTTCCTCTCTCATAATAACTTTCAGTAGCATCATGAATAAAATTAACAATATAAGTATCACATAAAACATTCTTATCATGAGCCACATGCATAAAATAATTATTACTCTCCCTATAAGCATAGTCATTCTTATTAATCGTAGTGGGAGAAAATTCAACAAAATAGCTATCATTATTATTCTCATCACCATAATCATCAAATATAGGAGGCATATTGTAATCATAGTTAATTTTCTCCTCAATAGTAGGTGGACTGAAAATATCATACTCATCATTGTAATCATCATATATCAGAGGTATAGTATCATCAAAATAAATTTTCTCCTCCATGCTTGGGGGACTAAAAATATCATACTCATCAAAACCAGCTTCCCTAAGCTTAGACTTTTCCATAGCATTAGCAATAATGGTGTTCAAAGAATTCATACAAATAACATTGCTATTAGCATGCAAATAAAGTTCCATAGGTTTTTTAATTTTCTCTTCAAACACTTCATGTCCTAACTCAAGGTAAATACTATAAAGCTCTCTAATTTTGTTGCTGTTTTCCATTAAGCCTAACTAGTGAAAACAAGAAACAAAAAGACAAAATTGCAAAATCTAAAGGAAATAACTGCGTGCACTCACACCGGAGGATGAGAGTACATTTTACCTTACCTCCCCAGCAACGGCGCCAGAAAATAGCTTTGATGGCGCGTTGTTGACGTGGGAGATTCTTCTTCTTTTAGTCCCCAGCAACGGTGCCAGAAAATAGCTTGATGTCTACGCACTTCTATTCTTGTAGATAGTTGTTGGGCCTCCAAGTGCAGAGGTTTGTAGAACAGTAGCAAGTTTCCCTTAAGTGGATTACCCAAGGTTTATCGATCTCAGGGAGGAAGTGGTCAAAGGTATCCCTCTCAAGCAACCCTGCAATCAAGATACAAGAAGTCTCTTGTGAAGGAAATATGCCCTGAGAGGCAATAATAAAGTTGTTATTATATATTCCTTGCATATGATAGATGTTTATTTTGCATGCTATAATTGTATTGATAGGAAACATCAATACATGTGTGTTTAATAAACAAAAAGGGTTCCTAGTTATGCCTATCTTATAGACTAGCTTGTTGATTAACAAGATGATCAAAGTTTCCTGATCATGGACATTGGATGTTGTTAATAACAAGGTCACAGCATTTGTGAAATGATGTGATGAACATTCATCCGAAGTATAGCATTACGATCAAGTCATTATGTTTATATTGCTATAACATCATACAAAGTAGTCTTAGTCCTTAGACCATGAGATCATGTTAATTGCTAACACCGGAAGAGTATCTTGATAACATCAAACATCACACCGTAACAGGGTGACCATAAAGGTGGGATTCAGTGCTATAAAGGTGTTATGTTGAGGATCATGGATAAAGAGTGGAATTTTTCGATCCCGATGACGGATAGATATACTCTGGGCCCTCTCGGTGATATCACATTAAGATAGCTTGCAAGCAAGTGATGTGATCACTAGAATGTTATATCACAGGAACGAGAAAAGAGTGCATGTCGGTAACGAGATCAAACTAGGTATTGGGATACCGATGATCGAATCTCGGACATGTATTATATCATGAGACAAATATATTAAATTGCTGATGTTAAAGGTTCTCACGATCACAGAAGTCATCGTTGAATATGCAGGAGTCAGTATGGATCTCCAGGTCCCGCTTCTGATTATTGATCTGAGAGGAGTCTCAATCATGTCTGCATTATTCGCGAACCGTAGGGTGACACACTTAAGGGTTGCTGGACACCATTTAGGAGCACATATGTTCCAGACAAAACGTTTGCAAAGCGCAAGAAATGTTTCGATAGAAACAGGAATTGTTTCGATAGAAACCGGAATTGTTTCGGGTGAAATTGCAGAAAGTGGTTCTACATGTAATATTGAAATGTTGCAAGGGGTTTTATGTGAATGTTTGTTAATTAAAGTAATTAACAAAAATTCTGAATAAAATAAATAAAAGAGTTTTATTAAATGAGAGAGCATTAAATTTGGAGAAATTTAATGCATTTAAAGTGGAGACTTTAAAAGAGAATGTTAAGGGGCATTTTAATGTGGAGGGGTTACCACCACATGAATGGGGGAGGTGAAGGGTCACCCCCCCATGCGCCGGCCATGAAGGAGGGGTACCCTCCCCTCCTCCTATAAAAGGCCCCCCCTCCTCATTTCTCACTCACACCTTCTCGTGAAGGATCTCTCTCCCCCTCTAGATATTCCCCCATGGTCTCGGATTAGCGAGATACATGTTCTCGGTGGCCTTGCGTCTGGAAGGAGTTGCTGCTTCCGTTGATTCGCTGGAGCGAGGAGGTGGAGGTTGTCCGGTGGCTTGAACGTGTGTGCGAGGACGGATGCGCTGCTGATTTGCAGCGCTCGGACTTCCACACGATCTTGAGATAGGAAAGCGTACGACTACATCAACCACGAGTTCCTACTCGTTAACAAAACTCGTTGTCTTCGAGGGTAAGTTCTCCACGGATGTATGTCCACCCGTTGCTCTATATCTAGTAGATAGATCTTGGCGTATAGTTCTCATCGTAGGAAATTTTTTGTTTTTATGCTGCAGACCCAACAGTGGTATCAGAGCCTGATCTATGCATAGGTGCTTTGCACGGGTAGTACACATATGTTTATATGTGGGCGATGATGATCATGTTATTGCATCTTCTATGTACTTTGGATATTGGTGGCATAGTGGGATTAAGCGGCCCGGACCAACCGTACATGTCATCGTACATGAGACCGGTTCCACGACTGACATGCAACTAGTTTTGCATAAGTGGCTGGCGGGTGTCTGTCTCTCCTACTATAGTCAATATCTGATTTACAACGAGTTGCTAATAACTTGGTTAGCCTCGTTGTGGTTCATGTTCATAGGTAAGACCGGTTCTATCTCTGAAAGCCCTAAGCCACGTAAAACTTGCAATTGATAAATTAGAGGCGTCTAGTTTAGATCGTTGCTGGGCTAGTGTCTTGGTATGGTATTGTTGTAAGTAGAAGTATGATAGATACTCTTACAACTCACTTAACGTGTAAGTTCCATAGACCTTGGCCTTACACACAAAGGAATGATAGAGATCATACCACGATGCAAATGATAGAGATTAAATGCATGGACCATATCACCTCACTTCACACATTAGATGTTAGCATCTTATATTGCTAGTTTGGCGCTTTTGGTAGCATTATAAGATGATCCCTCATTTAGATATCAAGATAAAACGTGTTCTTCCTTAAGTATGCACCGTTTTGTGGATCGTGTTTCGAGGCATCACGTGATGATCGGGTGTTCTCGACTCTACGCTTTCATACAACGGGTGTAAGACAGTTTTACACACGCGAATACTAAGGTTCTTACTTGACGAGCCTAGAATGTACAGACATGGCCTCGGAACACGGACCGAAAGGTTAAGCATGAGTCATATAGTTGATATGATGCCTATATAGATACTCGCCTTTAAAGCTACACCGACTCACGTGATGATCGGACTTGGTGTAGTGGATTTGGTTCATGTAATCACCAAAAGGACACGAGGGATGTCGTTTTTGTGTGGGAGTTCATTAGTAATTTGGATTAGCTGAACTCAATCTATCATAAACTTAGTCTAAATATATTTTACAAATTCTGTTGTAAATAGCACCACCTGCTTTTAATTTCAATGTGTTCATGGAGAAAGAGAAGCTTGCTGCGAATGGTAGCAACTTCACCAACTGGGCTATGAATTTGAGGATTCTCCTCACTGCTGCACAAAAGCAATATGTGCTAGAGGCGCCGCTAGGCCCCCCACCAGCTCCTGATGCCCCTGACGAGGAAAAGAACGTCTATATAACTCGTTAGGAGGACCACAACTTAGTTCATTGCGGCATAATGTATGGGCTAGAGCCAGAACTTCGAAAACGTTTCGAAAATGGCAATGCCTTTGATACCATGGGAGAATTGAAAATGATTTTCGATACCCATGCTGCCGTAAAGAGTTATAATGCTTCTGAAAAGTTCTTTAGCTGCATGATGGAAGAGAACAACTCCGTTAGTGAGCACGTACTCAAAATGTCTGGGTACGCCGATAAGCTTGTGTCCTTGGGAATAACGATTCCCATTGACTTAGGCATACATCGTGTTCTCCAATCTCTGCCACCTAGCTACAAGAGCTTCGTGATGAACTATAATATGCAGGGCATGAAGAAGTCTCTTCCCGAGCTTCTGTCAATGCTTAAGACTGCAGAAGTGGAGATTAGGAAAGAACATCAAGTGTTGATGATCAATAAGACCACCGGTTTCAAGAAGGACAAGAAAGGCAAGCAGAAGGGAAAGAAGGGCGGCAAACCTGTTGCCGCGCCTGAAAAGAAACCCCAAGCTGGCCCTAAGTCTGACACCGAGTACTACTATTGCAAGGGGACTGGCCATTGGAAGCGCAACTGCCCCAAGTATTTGGCGGACAAGAAGGCCGGCAAGGCAAACAAAGGTATATGTGATATACATGTTATTGATGTGTACATGACTAGTACTCGCAGTAGCACCTGGGTATTTGATACGGGATCGGTTGCTAATATATGTAACTCGGTTCGGGGGCTGCGGAACAAGCGACAACTAGCAAGGGATGAGGTCACGATGCGGGTCGGCAATGGATCAAGAGTTGATGTGATTGCCGTCGGAACGCTGCCTCTCCATATGCCGTCGGGATTAGTTATAAACCTGAATAATTGTTATTTGGTGCCTGCACTGAGCATGAACATTGTATCCGGATCATGTTTGATGCAAAGTGGTTATTCGTTTAAGTCTGAAAACAATGGTTGTTCGATTTATATGAATAATATCTTTTATGGTCATGCACCTGTATTGAATGGTTTATTTCTATTGGATCTCGATACTAGTATTACGCATATTCATAATGTTGATGCTAAAAGGATTAAACTTGATAATGATATATCTACATATATGTGGCACTGCCGTCTAGGTCATATTGGCGTTAAACGCATGAAGAAACTCCATTCTGATGGACTTTTGGAATCACTTGATTTTGAATCATTTGATACATGTGAGCCATGCCTTATGGGCAAGATGACTAGAACGCCGTTTTCCGGTTCAATGGAACGGGCGACAGATTTATTGGACATCATACATACTGATGTGTGTGGACCGATGAGTGTGTCGGCGCGAGGTGGATATCGTTATTTTGTTACTTTCACATATGATTTGAGTAGATACGGGTATATCTATTTGATGAAACATAAGTCTGAAATCTTTGAAAAGTTCAAAGAATTTCAGAATGAAGTGGAAAATCATCGTAACAGAAAGATCAAATTTCTGTGGTCCGACCGTGGAGGAGAGTATGTTAGTTACGAGTTTAGCACACATATGAAAGACTGTGGAATAGTTTCACAACTCACGCCTACCGGAACACCACAACGTAATGGTGTGTCAGAACGTCGTAATCGTACTTTATTGGATATGGTTCGATCTATGATGTCTCTGACTGACTTGCCACTATCATTTTGGGGTTATGCACTAGAAACTGCTACATTCACTTTAAATAGGGCACCATCTAAATCTGTTGAAAAGACACCGTATGAATTATGGTTTGGAAACAAACCTAAGCTGTCATTTCTTAAAGTTTGGGGATGTGATGTTTATGTGAAGAAACTTCAACCGGATAAACTCGAACCCAAAGCAGAAAAATGCGTCTTCATAGGATACCCTAAGGAAACGATTGGGTATACCTTCTATCACAGATCCGAGGGCAAGGTCTTTGTTGCCAAGAATGGATCCTTTCTTGAGAAGGAGTTTCTCGCGAAAGGTGTGAGTAATTGGAAGGTAGAACTCGAAGAGGTTATTGAACCTTCTCTTCATGAAATGGCGAGTAGCGCAGCACCGGAAGTTGTTTCGGAGTTGACTTCACCTAATGAAGAGAGAGCTAATGATATTGAACATGAAACTCCGAAAGAGGACACTACCGAACCTCGCAGGTCAAGCAAGACACGTGCAGCTCCTGAACTGTACGGCAATCCTGTTATGAATTTCATGATTGATGAAATAGATGACCCTGCGACGTATGAAGAAGCGATGATGAGCCCTGATTCCAACAAATGGCTAGAAGCCATGAAATCCGAGATGGAATCCATGTACGAAAACCAGGTTTGGACCTTGGTGGACTTACCTCACGATCGAAAGGCCGTTGAGAATAAATGTATTTTCAAAAGAAAAACTGATGCTGATGGTAATGTAACCATCTATAAGGCTCGACTTGTCGCAAAGGGGTTTCCACAAATTCAAGGAGTTGACTACGATGAGACATTCTCTCCCGTAGCGATGCTTAAGTCGATTAGGATTATGTTAGCAATTGCTGCATATTTCGATTATGAAATATGGCAGATGGATGTCAAAACTGCGTTCCTCAATGGTAATATTGAAGAAGAGTTGTATATGATACAACCAAAGGGTTTTGTCGATCCTAAGGATGCTAATAAGGTGTGCAAACTTCAGCGATCCATCTATGGACTGAAGCAAGCATCACGGAGTTGGAATCTCCGCTTTGATGAGGTGATCAAAGAGTTTGGATTTGTCCAAACTTATGGAGAGGCTTGTATTTACAAGAAAGTGAGTGGGAGCAATGTGGCATTTCTGATATTATATGTGGATGGCATATTATTGATTGGAAATGATATAGATCTTTTAAACAGTGTTAAAAGTTATCTAAACAGCAAATTTTCGATGAAGGACCTTGGTGAAGCTTTATATATATTAGGCATTAAAATCTATAGAGATAGATCAAGACGCCTAATTGGGCTATCGCAGAGTACATACCTTGATAAGATATTAAAGAAGTTTAATATGGACGAAAGTAAGAAGGGGTTCTTACCTATGTTGCAAGGCAAGACATTGAGTAAGACTCAAAGTCCGGCTACGGCGGAAGAAAGAGAGATGATGGATAAGATCCCCTATGCCTCAGCCATAGACTCTAATGTATGCCATGCTATGTACAAGACCGGATGTGGCACATGCTATTAGTTTGACTAGTAGGTACCAATCTGATCCAGGTTCGGAACACTGGATAGCGGTAAAGAACATCCTCAAGTACTTGAGAAGAACTAAGGATATGCTTCTTATATACGGAGGTGAAGAAGAGCTGGTCACTAAGTGTTATGTCGATGCTAGTTTTGACACCGATCCGGATGACTCTAAGTCTCAATCCGGATACGTATTTCTCTTGAACGGAGCAACAGTTAGTTGGAGGAGTTCCAAACAACCTGTGGTGGCTGGATCAACAACGGAGGCGGAATATGTTGCTGCTTCAGAAGCGGCGCATGAGGCAGTTTGGATGAAAGAGTTCATTACAGAACTGGGTGTGGTTCCTAGTGCGTTGGACCCAATGGTGATCTATTGTGACAACAATGGAGCCATAGCCAACGCCAAGGAACCAAGGTCTCACAAGAATTCCAAACATATTAAGCGCCGGTTTCACTCCATCCGCGAGCATGTCAAAGATGGAGATATAAAGATTTGTAAAGTGCACACGGACCTAAATGTAGCAGATTCGTTGACTAAAGTACTCCCTAGGGAAAAACATGATCAACACCAGAACTCCATGGGTGTTAGATTTATCACTATGTGAACTAGATTATTGTCTCTAGTGCAAGTGGGAGACTGAAGGAAATATGCCCTGAGAGGCAATAATAAAGTTGTTATTATATATTCCTTGCATATGATAGATGTTTATTTTGCATGCTATAATTGTATTGATAGGAAACATCAATACATGTGTGTTTAATAAACAAAAAGGGTTCCTAGTTATGCCTCTCTTATAGACTATCTTGTTGATTAACAAGATGATCAAAGTTTCCTGACCATGGACATTGGATGTTGTTAATAACAAGGTCACAACATTTGTGAAATGATGTGATGAACATTCATCCGAAGTATAGCATCACGATCAAGTCATTATGTTTATATTGTTATAACATCATACAAAGTAGTCTTAGTCCTTAGACCATGAGATCATGTTAATTTCTAACACCGGAAGAGTATCTTGATAACATCAAACGTCACACCGTAACAGGGTGACCATAAAGGTGGGTTCAGTGCTATGAAGGTGTTATGTTGAGGCTCATGGATCAAGAGTGGAATTTTTCAATCCCGATGACGGATAGATATACTCTGGGCCCTCTCGATGATATCACATTAAGATAGCTTGCAAGCAAGTGATGTGATCACTAGAATGTTATATCACGGGAACGAGAAAAGAGTGCATGTCGGTAACGAGATCAGACTAGGTATTTGGATACCGATGATCGAATCTCGGACATGTATTATATCATGAGACAAAGGGATTAAATTGCTGACGTTAAAGGTTCTCATGATCACAGAAGTCATCGTTGAATATGCAGGAGTCAGTATGGATCTCCAGGTCCCGCTTCTGATTATTGATCTGAGAGGAGTCTCAATCATGTCTGCATTATTCGTGAACCGTAGGGTGACACACTTAAGGGTTGCCGGACACCATTTAGGAGCACATATGTTCTAGACAAAAGGTTTGCAAAGCGCAGGAAATGTTTCGATAGAAACAGGAATTGTTTCGATAGAAACCGGAATTGTTTCGGGTGAAATTGTAGAAAGTGGTTCTGCATGTAATATTGAAATGTTGCAAGGGGTTTTATGTGAATGTTTGTTAATTAAAGTAATTAACAAAAATTCTGAATAAAATAAATAAAAGAGTTTTATTAAATGAGAGAGCATTAAATTTGGAGAAATTTAATGCATTTAAAGTGGAGACTTTAAAAGAGAATGTTAAGGGGCATTTTAATGTGGAGGGGTTACCACCACATGAATGGGGAGGGTGAAGGGTCACCCTCCCATGCGCCGGCCATGAAGGAGGGGTACCCTCCCCTCCTCCTATAAAAGGCCCCCCTCTCCTCACTTCTCACTCACACCTCCTCGTGAAGGATCTCTCTCCCCCTCTAGATATTCCCCCATGGTCTCGGATTAGCGAGATACATGTTCCCGGTGGCCTTGCGTCTGGAAGGAGTTGCTGCTTCCGCTGATTTGCTGGAGCGAGGAGGTGGGGGTTGTCCGGTGGCTTGAACGTGTGTGCGAGGACGGATGCGCTACTGATTTGCGGCGCTCGGACTTCCACACGATCTTGAGATCGGCAAGCGTACGACTACATCAACCACGAGTTCCTACTCGTTAACAAAACTCGTTGTCTTCGAGGGTAAGTTCTCCATGGATGTATGTCCACCCGTTGCTCTTTATCTAGTAGATAGATCTTGGCGTATAGTTCTCATCGTAGGAATTTTTTTTGTTTTCTATGTTGCGGACCCAACATCTTGTGTCCCCAACACACCCAATACACTTATCAGGTGTATAGGTGCACTAGTTTGGCGAAGAGATAGTGAAATACAAGTGGTATGGATATAATACAATGGTGCTAGAAAAGAGCTTGACGGGAGGAAAAGACTAAAGGCAAAAATATGGAAGCCGGTAAACATGTAACAGATCTAGTTACAAACGGTGTTTCAATGTTTAGAAGCAAGGCTTAGGGATCATACTTTTGCTAGTGAACACTCTCATATAAATATCTTCTCTTCATGATACTACTCTAATTACTCTCCGGTTGGACACTCTAATCCATGGTAGGCCTATAACAACACACCTCAAAGTCTGCCTTCTCCATCTAGAGAACCCCACACTGTCACCTTGAGCGCTAGATGGTTTCAACAAACACCACAATTTCATAGAGACAACCAACTCAAAATATACTCATGATAAGTATTATAAACTCTAGTCTAAGTGCCACCATGGTATGCATGCTGTCACTTTAACACACGTGGGGAGAGCCAGAGATCTATTAAAGCACTTGAGTAGTAAGGTAGATCTACTTGATTACAAAGCTCATGATCACAATATGATCATGCATAGAGAGAGAGATGAACACATAGCTACCGGTAGAGCCCTTAGCCTTGAGGAAGAACTACTCCCTCCTCATCATAGGAATCAGCAACAGTGATGGAGATGGTGGTGGAGATCGATGGAGATGGCTCTGGGGGCACTTCCCCGTCCCGGCAGGGTGCCGGACATAGACTTTCTGTCCCCCAAATCTCCCCTTCGGTGGCGGCGGCGCTGTGGAACTTTTCGTGGCCGGAGGCTAGATTATTTAGGGTTTCTGCATCGAAGGCTTCTTATAGGCGAAAGGGCAAGGTCGGTGGAGGCCTGAGGGGCCCACACCACCTGGTGGCGCGACCAGGGGGACCCGCGCCACCACATGGTGTGGCTAGCCTCTGGCCCCTCTCCGTGTCGTCTTCTAGATCCTTGAGTCTTCCGGTAAAATATCGACTTTGGTTTTTGTCCGGTCCAATTCCGAGAATATTCATTTTTTAGATTTTCTGAAACCAAAAACAGCAAAAAACAGGCAACTGGCACTGTGGCATCTTGCTAATAGGTTAGTTCTAGAAAATGTGTAAAAATACTCCAAAGTGTGGACAAAACATAAGAAAGTAGATATAAAACAAGCATGGAACATCAAAAATTATAGATATGTTTACGACGTATCACTGGCCTCCCCTCGGAGCATCATGATGCCGACTCTTAGGTGGGTCTTTATGATGACAACAACCGTGCTGACTGGGGTCGGCGTAGTTTTCATCATCCCTTCGTTCGATGTTGTCGTCATTTCGATGAGGCTCAGCCTGACGGCTTGTGTGCATGGGAGGTGGCATTTGTTGCCTGTCTTGTTCTCGGCACCGCGCTTCTTCATCTCTATGGTTGTTAGATTGTTGACGGCGTGGGTGTCAGGGAGCCAGCGCTGCTACGACATCACGTGACACAACTGGAACAATGTCACTCCAATCTCGCGTGGTTCTGTGCCGCTGGCCTGAAGATCTAGTTCTTGAGTGAGTATCATCCCGAGGGTCAGAACGGTGGCACCGATCCGATTCCCGCTAGGGCCTTGATTCATGTTGACGTCCCTCATCAGTGCGGCACTGGTCGGATTTTGAAACCAGCTTCTCGCTAAAAGATGTGGCGGCTTTCTGCTGTTTTAGGCCCTTTTTGAGAAGTGTTACACACCATCGGACCTGCTCTGGGCTTGAATTATTCAGAAGGATCTCTCGGGTTGCAGTACTGTTTTTGACCGGTGTATTGTAGATCCATTTTCCCTTGCTGTCGAGCCGAGGTTGTCCTATGACAATGTCATTGCTTTTCCCTCAAAGAGATTCTTGTGTACATCCGAATTTTTATTAGCTAGCACAGGGCCGTTTCGGGTCTTTTAATGTTGTAGGGAGTTAAATTGTTCCGTATCTGCAACGTTTGCATCGAGGTGCTGATTTTCCTCGACAAGATGGGTTGCTTCATCAAGGAGTCATAAACGCTATGCTTCTAGGGCTTCGTCGCTTTGCTCCAATTCCTCTGGGGTAAGCTTCAAGGCAGTTGGGACCGGCGTTGTTAATGCTTCTCTGTAGATTTCATGGGCACTGGGATTAACCACGTGGCCTTCCACCGGAGATTTTTTCGATTCTTGAGGGATCAAAGTGCCATCCGAGTCCTCCATATAGATACTCTTGTCAACTTCCTCTTCCACTAGAAGGTCTTGTTTCAGAGTTTTGTTTTTCTTCGCCTTCCTTGCCTTCTTGACCCTCTAGGTACCAGTGGGAAAGATGGCTTTGGGTCCGTTTCCTGGGGATAAACTTCCATCAGTACTTTCAGACAACAGGACCTCGAGATTTTCTCCGAGATCCATGTCATCTTATGAGTCGGGATGTTCTTCATCGTAACCCTCTTCCATACTATCGTACAAACTCCAATGTGACCCTTCTCCTTCCCGCGGAGCTCTGGAGTTGATTTCTTCTCCGAATTCTTCTTCATACGCCCAAAGATCTGCCGATGTCATAGATTCCCCGGGGAAAGCCGATGTGTCAGTGTTTGTTCCGATGATGTCTAGTACCGAGTCGTTCTCGGCTCTAGCATCAATAGAGCGGTATGTAGAACCGACGTAGCCGACGAAGTGATATCCATGCACTCTGAGGTGGGTGAAGCTTTCGGTATTGGCTTCCACTCAACTTTTGATGGTCTCGAGGACGACATCTAGATTGACATTAGGGTGCAGCAGCATCCGCCTCACTGTGTGCCTCAGAAGCGAATTTTCTACTCCTGCATCGGTAGAACTGGATCCAGAGCTATTGCAGCTTTGGTCTTCCTGAGATTCGACCTCTAGAGAGAGTTTTTCTCCAGATTCGACCTTCTCTTTCTCCATGATCTCTGCCTCAGGGGAGGGTTGGGTGGAATTAGGTTGTTCTAAGATCCGGAACTCTACCGCCTCCACGAACAAAGTGGATCCAGAAGTGTTTTCCGCCTCTATCATCACCGTTGGGGTGGGTTGGGCAGGTTTAGCGAAGCCGAGGTAGATGTTGATCTCGCCGATAGGCAGGATGGTGTAGCTCGTCATGGCCACCCTAGCCGGAATCCAGGTCTCATCAAGGAGGACAAGAGGGACATCACTGGCGTAGAGGACGCGACCGATAATGATTGGTTCGCCGATTCTCGCACACACAAATTCAACCTGGAACGCAGATCCGAAGATCACTTGTCCCATGGTGGGCGCCAACTATCGTCAGATTGAATACAAGTACGCCATGAGGGGGTCCTCGAGGCATAGGAAAAGGTGGGGGTGTGAGACATACGGTTGTCTGAGACAGTGAGCACACAAGCTTACCTAGGTTCAGATCCGACTGTGGTGAACGGATCCTACTCCTGCTAGCAATCCAATATATCGGCAGAGCAGGAAGTCACAAAGGATTACAAGGGTTGGTTTCGCCTATGCGAGTTGAGATTGGTAGTTGTGGTTGTGCCCTAAAGGTTGGTCCCTAGGACAACTTATATAGTCATCCAGCCTAGGGTTTATAGGAGAGTCCTATCCGGCTACGATACAAAGTCGGTATAAAGGTACAACTTGGACTACAAGTCTATCTACATGCCTACGTCGATAAGTCTTCTGGGCCTTCCCGTAGCTAGATGGGACTCCATCTTCTCCCCCTGAATGGGCCGCCCGTGAAGTATATCTCTAACCCAGAAGTACACCACCCTTGTTAGTGAATTATCGTGTGTATACCCAAAAAGTATATCCCCAACAACCAGGATGGAAGAGATCGTCGCAACAAGGTGGGTGTCGGTCACGGAGAGGCAAGACATCAAACCCGGCTTCATCAAGGCCAACGTAGCGGCGAAAAAGAGGAGAGAGGACTTGACGATCTTGATGGTCGACATGAGGGACATGGACGACGAGGTGAAGGCGTGATGTGTTGATCAGCGCTCCTTGATCCTGTTAGAGAGCCGAGTGACTCCGACCAGCAACCAAGACAACACCCTGACTCCGGCGACTACGACCCCGACCACGATCGCTACCTAGACCAGCACCCCCACTCTGGTGACTGCGACCTTGATCGGCACCCAGGCCACCACCACTATTCTACCCTAGAGGTGCCTCCTATCGCGGCGGATGGTGACGTTTTATTTCTGTTCGCATGTTTATTTTGATCGCTAGACTTGCACTGCGGCGATTTACGACGATTTATTCGTCGAGACTATGATTATCCGGTGGTGGCAAAACTCTGTTTGTTTAATTTTCGGTGACTTTAAATGTTTGAATTTATCAAATTCTATTTGGGGACGGCGGCTTGGAGCCGGTGACCCCAATATGAGGTACCTGTGCCGACGCCCCATAAGGCCAACCACCGGACACCACACTCGCGTGTGTGTGGGTATGTGTATGTGGGGGAGGGGGTGGGTAGAGATGGCAATAGGGCCACGAAACCCGTAAACCCGATGTGTATGCGGCTTAAACGGGGAGAGTTTGGTAGAAAGTTAGATCCACCAAGTCTAACGGGGCAGGTCTAGGGGTGGCAAACCCGTACCCGCAGATCCGTTCCAAGACTTAATCCTATTTCTAATAATCCTATGTCTAACCACACATCCTACGCGGGCACGCACGCACACAATACACATCACATGCACGCGATAGAATATAGAGTCCTAGAGACAACACACGCACACAAGCGTTCATTTTCACCAACCCATCCCAATATCCCACCATTTTCTTCCCGCATGCATAGACGTCGCTCCCATCTCACGCGCTAGCGGGTACCCGTTGGGCTTGAACCCGGCCGACGGGTAAAGGGGGCCAGGCACGGACCGAACCCCTATGCGCGAGTGGAGATGCTTTTCGCAGCGATGTAATCTTGTCAATTTTTGATAAAAAAATGTAATCTTGTCAAATTTTTTTAATTTGGATTAAGGGTAGGGCGCAACCAACCCAACCCTCCATCCACACCCAGACTCCTCTCTTTCCCGTTCATTTGTTTCCTCTTCCTCCCCCTGACCTGCTTAACCCAATGCGGTTCTGAATCCAGCGGTCGCCGCCTGCCCTACAGCTGCCGCCGCGCCGGGCCTTACCACCGTCTACTGCCAACGCCCCCCCCCCCCCCCACCTGACACCCCTGGGCCCTCACGCGCGTCGGTGCCATCCATCACCGGTTCCCCTTTCTCCTCATCGCATCATCGTGTTCCTGCTGTCTCTGCCCCGTCCGCAATCTTTGGCCATTGGGGTTTTGAGGTACGAGCTTGTTTTCATCCAGATATTGGTCAAATCCCCACGGACCTCCACAGTTTCTGGGTGTGCCCTAGCCGGTGCACGCCCGGCACCCCATCTAGATCCGCCGCTGCTTGTGCTACGTCTTACTAACTGTATTTTTAGTAACTTGGTAGTTTAAGTAGGTCAACCAATCCCCTCAAAAAAATGTTGGAACCACAATAACATGTTTTCGTTTATCCGCTACGGCAAAGAGGCCTCACTGAAAGTGTAGAGCCTTTGATGTGGAAGGCCTTTGCAAATATTCTCGGTTACCTTCGCTGAATAATGTCTTTTTTTTTTCCCTCATCTTACTGGCAGTTACTGTAGGCTGAGTGGACATTATCTTCGTAGCCAATGGCGAGGGAACCGAGTCCGGAGATAGATGATGAACTTTTTAATGAAGTTTATGGGAAAGCCTACAGCGGTCCGGTTGCACCAGCTACAAACAGCGTCATACCTAAAGTGAATGATGAGAAGAGGCCGCTGACCCATGAGAAGTCAGATGATGAAGATGAGCCCCGCGATCCCAATGCTGTCCCTACTGACTTCACTAGCAGAGAGGCTAGGGTTTGGGAGGCTAAAGCTAAGGCTACAGAGAGGAACTGGAAGAAGAGGAAGGAGGAAGAAATGATCTGTAAAATATGTGGAGAATCGGGTCATTTCACTCAGGTATTTCTTTCTCTGATGAAACTAATGCTGGCATGCCCACTGATTACCTGATTGAGATAAGTAAGTAGTGAACTACAGCACTTTGTTTTCTCGTTGCACCGTGCTTGGCTTTCTAGTTACTCTTTCTTGACCATAGTGAACTTGAACAGCAAGAGTAACTTTACTGATATCACTTGCAAATAACTGTCAGGCATATCAACAGTCTTTCTTAGCGTTACTTTATCCTTGTATGTACTCATCGTGACCTGATCTTAGAAAAATATGCTTCAAGAGTGGAGATTTAGTGCACATGGGCACCAGTGCTCCCTTCGTTTTGAAGAAAATAAAAATGGTATTTTTGAGTGTTAAAAGAATTTGAAAAACAATCTAGGGAATACATGTACATGATCCATATATTTGTACGAAAT
This sequence comes from Avena eriantha, assembly GCA_910589775.1. Classification (NCBI taxonomy): domain Eukaryota; kingdom Viridiplantae; phylum Streptophyta; class Magnoliopsida; order Poales; family Poaceae; genus Avena; species Avena eriantha. The sequence goes on along the minus strand of OU342742.1, from coordinate 235,796,855 downwards.
TTCAGTAAAAAATCGTTTTATTTTAGCCTACAGGAAAAAATCAAATTTCTGACAGTAGATAAGACTAGAAATACGTATGTTTTGATAGACATTTGTCTTTTTTGTGTAGCCTAAAATAGAACATATTTGTCGACAAAATTTCTGTCATACATTCTAGATGTATGTATCTACTTATATATATTTATTTTAAGAATTTTTAGAGACCTAAAAATAGAAGTTTTAATTTTTAAAAAAAACAAGAGCACTGGTGCCCATGTGCCAAAGACAGTTTCTGATGCTTCAACCTTTATTTATGGAAACATCATTTCAACATGACCATTTAAATTCTAACCAAACATAGTTCCGCAACTAACTTTTTTCATCTTTCTTTTCACCGATTTTTCTTAATTGATAGAATTGTACTTAAGTTCTTATTAATGATCTTGTACTTCTGGCAAGTCTTCAGGGAAATATTTAGTTTTCTGCTGTAACCCAGCTAATTTGTTCCTTCATGCATGCATAATTGTGTATACTGGTGCTAACAGCAGCACAAGGTGTGCAACCGCGCAGGCGTGTATTCATGGGAATCGAGGAACACTAGAAAGGCCACTTCAAAAATCAGTTAGCAATAGAGCCTAGGAGAGTTATGGGAGTCAATTAGTATTCGGAAATAGTAGGTCTTGAGTCTGTACAGAAGCTAAAACCTCCATATAACGATACCCTGCAACTCTATTACAGTTTAACAGCAAGCAGTGTTCCCTCATTTGATTCCCTTCATCACCTTTTGCCACTACTCTACTTCAAGTTGTTGCAGCCCAACCTCTCTCCTGTGCATATTTACCTCAGTTTTGTACCATCTTAACAACGTATAACATAAATTACTGGTACAGCCCAGCAAATCTTATCATGTAGACTCAATTAGTCGATTATGAGTTATAGGTAACATAAATTAGTGGTACCATCCATCTAATTTTATCATGATGTTTATATTTATGGTATTCCTCATTTTTCAGTTTGATATTTATATTTCATCAAGGTCACATCAGTGCTCAAGATCAAGCTATTGGCATTAATTAGCAATACTCATGTTGTATGAACATTGTTTATACACATTTATGCTCTGCAGAACTTCTACTGTTTACTATGTCCACAAAATGGAAGTTTTGAGACATCCTCTCCATTTTATCTTTCTTAGGGTTGTCCATCCACACTTGGAGCAAATAGGAGAAATGCAGATTTCTTTGAAAGAGTTCCAGCAAGAGACAAACAAGTGAGGGATCTTTTCAGTGAGAGGACAATAAGTCAGATTGAGAAGGATGTGGGCTGTAAAATCAGAATGGATGAGAAGTTCCTGTTTGTCAGTGGGAAAGATAGGTTAGTACTAGCCAAAGGTGTAGATGCTGTGCATAAACTCATCCAGGAAAGTAAAGGCAAACATAGTTCAAGCAGCCCAAAACGGGATCGTTCTAGATCTCCTGTACGAAACTCTGCTGATTTTCGCCCCAGGACCTCTGATTCTCAATGGTCTCATAGCCCAAGAAATGTGCCACGCTCTCAAAGTAAAGGACACTATAATGAAAGGCCTCTGGATGGTCGCTTACGTGATGATATTCCCAAGTATCCAAAAGGATCTCCACAAGGTAGGACGTTCACGCACACTGATCTTACAATTTGTTTGTACGGGCAAATATTATGAGCCAGACATTTTAGTCAACTTGACAAAAGAAATGCCTTTGGTCCTTTTTTGTTGTTAGCCATATCCCTACAATATAATTTGTCTAGTCCTTCTGCAGCCAGAGGTAAGTTCAAGCTTTAAGTGCTCGAAGTGATGTCTGTATGGCTATGATCAGACAAATTATCTTGAATACAGCAAGTTCCACGCTGAAAGATTTTACAGACTTCCATGAGTTGGATGGCCTTCAATATGTGTATTGTATCTGCCGTTATTCCTCCTTTCACTGTATAGTAAACTTAGGTGTGAAACTATCTTAGTCATCTCGAACTAAATTCCAAATCTTGCATGTTCTTCCTTTTGCTGAAGCTTATGCGAACTACGGAGCAAAGGACCGTCCAGTCCAATCAAAATCTCCATGTCCACCCTCTTATCTTGATGAGACCCTTAGATCACATGGTGGGAATAACCAGTATGCCACAACACATATACCCAATAACTCCAGCACTGAGAGACATGGAACAGATCCCCGTTTAGACCTTAAGTTTGACCTGCCTTCATATCCACAAACTCTGGAAGAGCTTGAAATCGAGTTCAAAAGAGAAGCTATGGAATTAGCTAGAGCCCGTGACCAAGAGGAAGATGAAGAAAACTACAAGCACCGCGAGGTAAATTTCTTGTTGGTATAGCATACCGCTTGACACTTTTATCTTAATAAATAATTTGAATTTTTTCTCTTGTAGTACTCCCTCCGACCCAAATTAATTGACTTCGATTTGTCTAGATTCGGATGTATCTAGACATGTTTTAGTGCTAGATACATCCGAATGTAGGCAAATTCAAGTCAATTAATTTGGGTCGGAGGGAGTACTATTTATTGAAGTAATAATGTTTGCTCTATCCCTTTTTAGTAAAGCTAATGAGTTTCAGATAAATTTGTATAACCATCCCACAGGGAAGTATTAAGAAATAAGTATGTAGCACAACAAACCACGTTACCCGGACTATGCATATAGAGACAATCTTCTGGTTGTTTTTCCTATTTCAGAGTGTTGTTATACATATTGTTTCCTAAAAGTTCGGTCTGTAGTAACTTCATGTAAAGCATAGATTAAGTACCAACAAAAGGACTCAGACATTTTGGTTCTGGCATCGTAATGCCTTCCGTTTCTGCATCCAGCCTGTTGGAATTATCCAGGCCTCCCAAAATTTTAGCTGCTGACTTTGAATTGGATGATTGATTTGTTCAGTCGAAAATTAGAGTTAAAATTAACCCACTGAGTACCACTAGTTTCTTAGGGATTTGTTTCTATCATGACATCATTTGCCTGCCTTGTTTCTTCCATAGAATTGTGGGATAGTAATAGTTATTTTCTTACTGAAGAGCAAGACAACTTACAAATTTTCCAACGACTAATAATCTACTCCCTTCGTTCCAAATTATAAGATGTTTTAACCTTTTTCTGAAACGTATGCATCAAAACGCCTTTTGGTGTGCAATTCGGAGCAAAATGAGTGAACCTACATACTAAAAGGCGTCTAGATACATGTGTTCCAGAAAAAGGCTAAAACATCTTATATTTTTGGAACGGAGGGAGTATTTCATTTGGTTGCTTTCTACTGTAAAATACTAAGTTACAAACTGTTCCGTCTGCATCTACTTCTCAATAGTTCGCTGTGCAAAGCAATCTGATATTTGGATCCTTTTCCACAATAGACTTCGGGCCATACACTAGGAATGTGGTTTATTCTAAAGGGCGACCAGAATAATTAATAATATGTCTATTAAATTATTCAAGTTTCGCACCTTGCAGCACAGTTGTCTTGTAATGTTTTCCATTTTATGTTGAAATGGCTTATATCCTTATGGCATTCTTCTTTCTAATATAGTCACATAGAGAAATGAGAGAGAACCACATGAAGAGAGTGTCGGCCACAAGGAGTATGCAAGCAAGGAAGTGGGATGAATTTCTTGAACAAAGTTTCAAAAGGCAACAGCAAGCTCAGCAGACCTCATACACCCAAAATGGCTATCCGGATTTTGATCAGAGAGCTACACATTATGCTCCTGCTGCTCCACAAATTGATTCAAAGAACACATATCCATATGCCAGTGATAATTATTCTGCTCCAAGGCGTCATGTTGCTTATGGAGAGTTTCAGCATGACAAACATGACGATTTAGGGAGGACGTATGGGCGATATTAGCTGTTGAATGGCGGTGAGTTAACACTCGCTCTTTTTTAACTTGTGCAATTTAAATGTACTCCATATTTAGATTAGAGCGTTCTCATCGTTTGAGAAAGCGACACAAAGGTAAGGCTGTGTTCCAGGTAAGCTTCGTATCGTAGTTAAAGGGTTGCGAGTTGTGACACGTTACATACAATAGATGAGGACTTGGTAACCTACCATCTTATTAGGAAACGTTGGCCAAATGCTCCCTACATTTTCGAGTACCTAAGAGGGGTTCCTGAATTTTCAGGGCGCTTTTGTGAGGAATCCGAGTCAATGGTGTGCTACTGTCTTAGCGCCTAGATTTCTGTTGTGTAGTTTCAGAAGGTAAGAATTTCCGTAAGCAACATATGTTCCAGTTGCTCATTCTGTTGCAGTCTCCAGTACCATCACAATGAAACAAGGAATTGTTAAAGCTATTAACTATGAAGAAACTGGATGATGTTATAGCCATTTTGAACAGTGTTTAACATGATGTGGGTTCATGTTGTTAATGTTCTACCAACTGTTATGTTGTTGCTAAACTGGATTGGAAATTGCCATTATCAGATCTGTTGGCGCTGCAGTTTCTTGTATCCTTGTTTCTTTTTCTAATCAAGGTTCATATCCGATGCAAGTACATTTTGGCATAGAGTCATGCTGAGTGTTGTTTGATCGGTGATGATGCTTGTCATGTCTTATAACCGTCTCAAATCCATAACATAAGAGAACAGGATAACTGTTGCAACAATTTCTAGCTGCCAAAACTCAACTTGGCTGCACATCTTTTGCACCCGGCAGTGGAGAATTTATTTGCATACATGTTAAATCTCCCAAAACATGTTATCTAGGAGAAATTAAGTAATAAATCTGCAAAAAAAAAAAATAGTTTTTATTTTTGTCGCCCAAACTGTGTTAGAGCTGGATAATGAATCTGGCAAATCTATGCCTTGTTTCTTGCAACTTGTAAGTGTCTTTTCTCTCTTGAAATTTAGGTTTCCATGTATCCATTCGTGCAGGAGTCGATACACAATTTTGTTCTTCTGTTATTTATCCTCGCGGTTCATTCTTGTGTTTGAACCTTTTTTTTAAAAAAACAAGGCAAAAGATCTGTCATTCTCATTGATTAAGAAGTTTTAGAACAAGTGCATAGGACAAGTCCTAGGAGTTCACAACATAGCCTACGCTCTTGGGGATTACATTACTCGAAAACTTTGCTCTGGCGATGCTCCACATTTTAGCTTCCTATTTAATCTTCCTGATGATTTGGTGAGCTGGAGAGGCATGGTGCTGGAAGACCCTCACATTTCCCTCTTTCCAAAGTTCCCAACATACAAGCATAAGCATAGAGGCCATAGCCTTGCCAGGATGTCCTTGCCCCACCGTGGCCTTGAACCACCACTCCTTAACATTAGTTTCATTAGCCCAAAGAGAATGTCATGGTGGCCACACCAAGGCCTTAGAATTATCAAACTGATCAAATAGGCAAATACTCCCTCCGTTCGGAAATATAAGACGTTTTAGCTTTGTGAATCGAATGTATCTAGACATCCTTTAGTGTATAGGTTCGTAGAGGTTCGCAGCGAACTTATACACTAAAAGGTGTCTAGATACATTTGTTTCAAAAAGCTAGAATGTCTTATATTTCTGAACGGAGGGAGTAGGTTCCTCCATTCTGTGTTTTGGCTCATTTTTTGTCCTGACGGCCGACCGTGCAGCGATAAATGTAGTATCATGCTCTGAACCTCTTGTCCCATAGATTGGTCTTGGGGACATCATCTTCGTAAGTAAAGGAAAGAAACTCAGTGTTGAGCTCCGTTCTTTATGCCAAAACTCATTCATTCGTCCTTTCTCTCCGTGTCATCATCCCTCAGCAGCGACTTGAGCAATCTTGCGAGATTCATGAGGAATGGCGTGTACACGAAGTAGCATGTCGTGGTCCAGCTCATCAACCCCTGCATGAAAATCAAACATCAACCGACCGCGTATCTAACTGAGCGATCTTGGTTAATATAACGTCATAGGTGGCATACCGTGCCAAACAGTAAGACGTCGGCACGGGGATAGCTCCAGCACTCGAACAATCTGCAACCAGTAGCACCAGTAAGTAATGATGTTTTTTAAGGGGATGTTGTTGGAAGTAGGAGCAGAGTCATCTGACGGAACGATCGAGTGGTGCTGTTACTTGATGAGCGGGACCTCGCCGAGAGGGCAGGCGACGCCGACGAGGCACGCGATGGCGAAGCCCACCCAGGAGCCCTCGAGGAAGAGCCACACGAACTCCGCTACGGCGAACAGCACGTACGCCTCCACGTTGCTGGGCACCCCCGCTCTGTACATCTCCGCGCTCAGCTCGATGAACAGGGCAAGGACTCTGCAGACGACGCGAGTCAAAACGAGATCAGGAGCGCGCGCGCGAAGATGGAAGCGCCGGCAGCGGCAGCGGCAGCGGCACGAGCATTTACATTAGCGACGTGGCCGTGTCCCGCGGGCTGCCGGTGGCCTTGGATCTGGCGGGCGAAACCCTCTCGTCCAGGAACAGCTGGAGCAGCCCGACGGTGCAGTAGAACGCTCCCAGCAGGGGCGGCACCTGTGCCGCGGCACGACGAGCAATCAAATCATCGCTCATGAATCATATGGAGACGCATGTGACGTGCTGCGGTTGACCATACGTACCAGGACGTGGGTGTGGAGGGGGCCCAAGTCGAGGGCGCCGTTGGCGTAGACCTGGAGCCCGGCGCGGGAGTGGATGCCGTCGAGGAGCGGCCCGAGGAGGAACCCCGCGCCGAAGAGCGAGGCGGAGACGGCCGGCCAGGCGCGTCCCAGGGGCAGCGCCTTGCCGTCGCCCCCGCCGTTCTGAAGGGCGCGGGCGGGTTTGGGCAAGGGCAGCCGGGTGGGTGGCTTGCTGCGGCGCCAAGGGGAGAAGGGACGTGGCGTCGGCGAAGAGACGCCGGCGATGGGCACAGCGAGCGTGGCGCGCATGTCCCTTATCCTCTGGCGGGTTGTGGCCTATGGCCTATGGGCTCTAGCAGACGTGGCATGTTTTCAGTGAGTCCGTCAGTGATGGGTTTTGCATCGGTCCATGCGATTCGTGTTTAGCACCGAGACTGAACTGAATTGCGTCGGATCGCATATGCTGCTACTGCTACAGGCTACAGATCGCCCATCGGGCATTTCTCATGGATATGCTCACTCAACTTGCCGCAGGTACTGTCTGCACCGTACGTCAACGCAAACTTGCCGCGATGCTGCCGTCACCAAAGTCTTCCGAGTCGCTTCATTGGGCATTTCTCATGCTCGTCTCGCAATTGACTTGGTTTTGATCAACCTGCCGATCGATTAGAGCCACGGACAGTATTGAGAATACTACATTCGAAGAAAGCAATGAGTTGTAAGAGCAACTCTTTTAGTAGTTCCCTTATAAACGCAAAACCCTTAAAGTTTTCGGTCCAGTTCGTGCGCAGAACAGAGCCCGTAAATGCAGCCCGGTCCGTGAACGCGATACGGGGCACTGAAAATCGCCCCCCAACTAGTATATATTTGGTTTCGGTTGGGGTTTGCGGTTCACAAACCCTAGCCGCCTCCGCCTCCCACCACCGCGTAGTCCCGCCGCCGACAAACACTCTAGCCGCCTCCCTCTAGCCCCCTCAGTCAAAATGTCGCCTCCCTCTCCGCTCAGTAGGGGCGAGCCCGTCGTGGCTCGTGGAGATCCTCCCGCGGCCGCGGTGTCGCTCCCGACCCCTCCCCGACGCGCACCCATGCCGTGTGTGCTCGGAGGCGCTCCGCTACCACCGTTGGATAGGCCTCGTTGGCCTCCACGACGGCGAGGAGGGCTCGTCGAGCTCGGCCAGACGCACGCTTGTGCTGCCACCGCCGAAGGACGAGCCTGTCGACACCTCCGACGAGGAGCTCGCCGACGAAGACGCCGTCGTGGCCGCTAGGGAGGAAGAGGCCCTGTCCCAGTTGGACTTTGTCGGCGACGACCAGCTCGAGCGTTTCACCGCGCAGGTGATGCGGCAGAGCGCTCGCGAGGCGAAGGCGGCAGCAGACGAGCGTCGTCGTCGCAGCCAAGCGCGACCACCTCCACCGCGCGGAGGAGTGGAAGCACATCGCCGAGGAGCAGGCGCTCCTCGACGTCGACCTCGACACCTCCTCCAACGAGGAGTGAGTGGCACTGCTCCATGTGCTAGCTCCGATGAACAATGCCAGGAGAACTTTTGTAAAAATTGACGTTAGATCCCCGGCGCAAGCCCCCCATGTAATCGAACCTTATCTATGTTTAATTAGTCTAAATTTGGTTCTTCCCACAAAAAAAGTCTAAATTTGGTTCGAAATTGTCTCTATTTTTCGCGTTGGTCATCTCAATTTTGCCGCGAAATTTTGTCCCCCTTTGCGACTTCGTTTATGGATTTCATATACGGGCCCTGTTTTGCGCGGTGCCACAGCGGCCCTTATATGAAACATTTAGGTTTGCATATAAGGGGCCTGCTAGAGTTGCTCTAAGGTGGGCACAACCCAGTGGCCTGGCAGAATGTTCGCGTGCCTGAAAAAATTCAGGTGCTGAGCTTTACAAATCTGAAACCTTAAACTGGCCCTAGACTCGCGGTGGTGAACCTACCAGTGGCATGCCCTCTCTAATTTTGGGTGGATTGCCAACTCCATGGTCGGCAAATTAAGATTCTTGCACCTGTAGGAATATGCGTAGGCTATACTAGTGATATAAAAGTTTCTACTAGTATACTACTCCCTCGGTTTAAAAATATAAGATATTCTAGATTTGTGAAGCAAATACACTTTAGTGTGTAGATTCATTTGAACTTAGACACTAAAACGCGTCTAGATACATTTTTTTAGATAAAAGGCCAAAAGCCCGACGTTAAATTAATAACGCCAAACGGCGAAAGGATACAAGGTCCTTCACCCAGCTTACACGAAAGAGCAACCACCTACACCAGAAGGCAAACCACGAAGCTACACTCGAAAACGCACGACCATTACAGTTACTACAAAAGCGGAAGGAAAGACCAAGACGTCTACAGTATCAGGCCGGAGCTCCTCCAAAGGACAAGCCATTTTCACGCACACCGTCGAGATCCCGCCACTGCTGCAGCAACGCCACCAGAAGCCGACCACCTCCAGGAACCAAACCAGGAATCCCGCAGGCCCTAGGCCGCATCGAGGGAGCCCCCAGGAGAAGGGGAGCAGATCCGCAACAAGCCTTGCCGAGGGAGACACGCCGCAACTCCAATCGTCCGAAGACACCGCAACTCCGCCAAGTCTCCGCCGGAGAGCCACACGACGAGGACTCCAAGGCGGCGTCTTCAAGAAGATCACGACGCCAAAGCGCCGCCACCACCCGATCCGAGGATCAGGGTTTTCACCCGGAGCACGAGGGAGACTGAAAGCACCGCGGCGACGCCTTCACCTATGGAGCGACGTCCGTAGACGCCGCCGTCGTGGCCCAAAGGGCAGGGTTTGCCCTCGACACAGCCTTCGGCCTCCAACCAGGACACACCGAGCACCGCCACAACGACGCCTGCAGGCAGGGGACGACATCCACGGATGCCGCCGTCGAGGCCCGGAGGGCAAGGGTTTACCCCGGCAAAGGCACTCTGTGGTCCAAATCAATGTCGCACGGCTCACCGGCACCACGTTGTCCCCACGACCATGGAAGCCGGCCAGCACCAGAGCCCCTGGCACGCCCGCCAACCACAAAGCTCATCACCGTCCGGGGCCGCCACCCCGGGAACCAAGCCGCCCCCAACTTAGAGCAGAGGAAGACGCCGAGAGGCACCGTCCCGCGGTCTACGAAGACCGGAGAACCTCCGAAGAACGTTCCTGTTCCAGATCGGCGTCCGGGGGGCCCCTGGCCACCGTCGCCTTTGGATCTGCGGAGATGGATTAGGCTCCGGGGGGTCGGGCCCCTGCATCGATTGGAGCCGCCCGGTGCCCCATCTGCCCATCCCCTCCAGGAGCCAGCTCGGGGTCAGGCCACCGTCAAAGCCGAGGCTGCACGCGCCGCGAATCAGCCCTCCCTGGGCGCCGCCTCCGGCCAGAAGGGCAACCGCGCGCACCGCAAGCCACCGCCGCCGCTCGCACGCCAAGACCGCCGAGCCTCCACACCGCTGGAGAGAGGCCGCGCCCCCGACGAGCGCCGCGCCCCCGCCGTCCGCAGCCGCCCGCGCCGCTGCCGGCGAACGGGAGAGAGAAGAGGCCCCGCCGCCGCCGACACCCCCGGGGCTTCTCCCGGAGACGCCCTCCGATGGCGGCGAGGAGGAGGGGAGCTGAGGGGAGGGGCGGCGGCGGCGGAAAATTAGGGTTCGCCCCTCTGCTCGCGGGAGCGGAGAGAGCGAACGGTCAGCTGGTCGCGTCCTGTAAAAATAATATGCATGGTTCGTTCAGAGATACATTAGCGGTCTAGATACATTAGCTTCACAAACCTAAAACATTTTATATTTCCAAACGGATGAAGTACCTCTTAAATCACAAATGGTTTTAGTAGCTGATGGGATCACTATACACAAAACAGACCCGGAGCGGGAGCAGAGTCGATGTGAGTCGGTTTGCCCAAACTTCTCAAGTCGCAAAGGCCCTACATATCCATGCATAGTGTGTGTGAGGAACGCTCCTCGATGGAGTGCTAGATCCGATTGGACTACCTTGGGCTTAACCGAGCGATTGCTGTGCTTCAAAAAGTGGCTTACCCACAAAGCTACTCCCCTCCCATAATGGGCAGAGACCAATTTAGAATTCAGTGTCCAATCTAGTTAAGATCCTAATCCAAGCCTTTTAAGTGGGAATGCAATCCTACAAAATTCACACAGTGTCCTATACCCACACAAAGATTGCACCGTATGAACCTACGCAATGACACATATACTATCCCTTAATTTATTTCTAGATATATTGTCTAGATCAAGGTGAGGTAATTATCCTTTTAATCCTTTTAAAAGAAAAAGATTATCATTCTTATTTTGATACGAGAAGAATAGGCGCAAGAGAAAAGCTTTTTTGCCTTTTTCTTCTGCCGAATAGAGGTTGACGTTCCACTAGGAATGGAATAACAAAGATTTTTGGCAGTTTGTGGATTGGGAGGTTTTGCAATCATTATTTTATGTCTCTATTATATCATAGAAACCTTCAATTTTTGTTTACTTAAATAATGTTTGGAATTCAAAAAATAAAGGTGTGTGACATCATGGTCCAAGGTTAATAGGATTGATAGGATACTATTATCAACAAAGTATAACTTCTTTCTCGAAAGCTCATTGGGAAAGAACAAAGAGGTTAAGCGTGCTGAGGCTGAAATAGTCTAAGGATGGTTGACCGACCGGGAAGTCTGACAAGGAGCGAGCGATTTGATATGAAATTAAGCATGCTTATAGATGAAGATGTCCTTAGTCTGATTCACAACTAGCTATGCAGACGGCTTCATCTACGCCAACGGCTCTCGTCGGCCTAGCCTACGTGACGGCTTCTAGTCGAGGATTTGGTGTACAAGATGGGTATATTGTAGCATCCGGTAAAACCACTACTAGAAAATCACTGTGTTTTTATTTTGTGCATCGTCATGACTGCATGCTCATGTTATCATGCCACATTGCATTTGAGCATTTTCATGTCTGCATTCATATTTTCTCAAAGCCTATATTTGTTTTCTAAATATCCCCTTTAAATTTATAAACCCTAGATCTTCACGGATCTTTTATTTGTCTAAAAACTATTTGCAAAAGTCCTTTGTATAAAAATAAATGAACAAACAAAATAGAAACTATTTTTTTGTTACCGGGGGAGCCAGCCAGGCCAGTGGCCAGATAGCCAGCTACAACCCCGGCCCAACCCAAAACCGATCTAACCCTAACCCAAGCCACCCCACCTTTCACCTGTCGCCGCCACTCCCCTGGTACCGCGCGCGCCTGGCGGCACGCTTCGCATCCGACCCGCCCCGGTGTACCGCGATACACGCCACAACGTCCCGCGTCGCACCCTGCCACACGCCACGTTCCCCTCACGCCTCACCTACCCCGTACGCGGTCAATCGCGCGGCCCCACCACCTACCCCCGCTAGCCCCGCGCCCTTCCTCGTGATTCCCTTCCCACCGCGTCGCCCTCTCCCCTCGATCCTCTCTGCTTCGTCGTTGGCCGCCCTTCCCCAGCCTGGTTCGTCCTGCGAGCGCGCCACCCTCTCTGCAGCACCGCCAGCTGCCCGTCCTCGCCTCGCCAGCGCGAGTCCGGCCCAACTCGGCCCACGCGCCGCGATGCCTGTCGCCCATCTCGCCTTCTCGTGTGTGTGATGCTCCGCCGCTGGTCGCCTCGAGCTCGTCGTCCTCCGCGGCCAAGGGTACCGTGCCGCGAGCGTGGCGTCGCCTTCCACCCGCAGGTGCCGTCGCCTGTGGCCCCGCACCGAATGCCTACTCCACCAACACCGGCGTGGAGCCGTCCCGCGCCGACCTCCTCTCTGCAGCGAAGGAGGGCGCCCATCACTGCGCCGCCGGTCACTCCTTCTGCCGCAAGGAGCCCCTCCATCCAGCCGCCGCCTTTTTTCCTCTGCCTCGCCCCTTCTTCTGCCTCGTCCGCCACCGTCCTCCTCTCTAGCCCGCATGGCGCCGCCACCGTCCGCGTGAGGCCACGCGTCCTCCTCACCGCGCGCCTCTAGCTGCCCCGCGCCAAGCTCCACCAAGACCCCCCGCGAGTCTTGTCATGCGTGCCCCAGATCGACCGTGCTGCCAGGCTCGACCGTGTTTATCCTGCAATATTTGTTGCCGGCAGTTTCAGGTGCTGCTTGATGTTCCGATTCTCACTACGTGAACTGGAGGCTTGGTTGTTAGCAAGATCTCCTGTTGGACAAGATCGACCAATCGATGAATTGTACAAGAACCTTGACAAGATTGACAAGTGGTGATGTGACCAGAAGTATCCCGACAAGGATGGTCCGATGTCAAGATCTTCATCCTGGGATACCAAGATCTACCTCTCGGACCCAAAGACGCCGAGACCCTGGATGCCAAGATCTCCTCACGGATCCTGGAGCCCCGTTCCCGGAGTCCGAAGACCGATCCGCCAAGCCCGAACCCCATCGAACCTTCGGAACCCCAAGACCTTCGACCCTAGATGTGTGACCCCTATCTATCCCTATTTTATAAATGCTATATATAATTGTTGCATATTAATTTTATCATGTCGCATACATATTGTGTGGTTTGGGGGCATTATGTCGATTCACCTTATAATTAAATATGGAGGCCATATGCGGGCAAATATAGTCTTATATTGGCTCCATTTAAATTTGTGTACCGATGTCATGTTTCGCCTTGTTAATTCAACATTTAATTTTGCAGGGTAGATAAATAACTTGAACCTTCTATTTAAATGTCGGGACCCCGGTTTCGCTTAATATTGGCTAATTGCACCGCATCTTTGCCATGTCATGCATCATATCATAATCATGCCGGATTTTCTATCGTTGTATTAAATAGTGCATCTGGTGTTTCTTTTAGTGCTTTTCTTCTTCACGGATTAGGCCGTTGAGTTGATGCGAGTGTCGACCCGATCTTCGGATGAACCTTCGGCAATTTTTGCTAGGCGAGTATTCTCCCCCTTTCTACCTATTTTGTGTTTATAGTCTTTACTTCCTACTATTGATCTATTTCTATCCGTGTTGCGATGCTTTAGTTCCTGTGCACCATTTATATTCCTTGCAGCCTCTATATTGCCCTCGACACATCCTATTGCATGTTGTTTGATAGATAGTCGGTCTTGCGAGTTATAGTTGCTTGCTCAGGTGCTGCTTCATGTCATTGTCGTTCCACCGTTGATGCAAGGTTGGCACATGCTTAATGGTGGAGATGCTTAATGCTGGAGATGATCATGGATTTAATTACCACTTGATAATTAAAATGCTGGGAATAGATATAACTAATGCAGAGGCACCAATGGGCAATAGCTAATATTTGGTTCTTCCACGCTCACTTGTGTCCCGTAGGCCCCGAGTACTTGATACATGTTCCTTGACAATTCAAACTATCCACATACGGGAGACTCTATGAATCCCCTTTGCCCGAGCTTGATTCACACTTTATTTCTTGGGGCCACATAGTAGTTTGGGGCTTTATTACTATCCTGTACTTATGCCATGCTTTACTGCTTTATTTATGATTGTGCGTGGAGCACCTGTACTGTTTAGTATTGCAGAGTGTTTTCGCGGTATCGACAAGCCCAGTCACACTTTTGGGTTCCCAGTCGTTTACAGCCATTGACGCAAACCTTGGGTCCGTCTCGGAGCCGGCCAACTTTGTTGTGGGTAGTTTAATGGGGTGGCCCCCTGAAATATTTTATGAATCTTGTGATTGCTTTGTCGTGAAAGCCTCGTTGGTTTTTTATTTGGTTTTTTCGAGGTTGATTGTGTGTGTTGCTATTTGTGTACCCCTGTAGGGTAAAACTTTCTGAAAGCCATGTCCGTGATTATGGATGACTTGGAGCTCAGTATCTCGATCATAGACAACTATAACTAAATTAGTGCTATAAATTTGACTTTGACATGTCTAGTAATCAGTTTTACTACAACAGAATGAGTAAATAAAAGTGCCAACAACTATTGAGTTTGGGATATCTCTGGCTAATTGTATCTGACTAGTAAGTATTGCAACTATAATGGAATGGTTAACTAAAATTGCCCACTGCTTATGATATTGGAATGACTCATGCTATCTATAACTGACTAGTAAGTGCTGCAATTATAATGGAATGAATAAAATTGCCAAGTGTGTGAGCTCCTTGGTTTGACTTCCTCGTTTGGACTCGAGGGGGAAATACCAGGATGGGTATGTTTTGGTGTTACTATCAGGTTGGATCCGAATAGATCTTTCTTATCCTTCTCTAATAGCCGACAGTTGTATCGAGTATCTATATGTTGTTTAGTGCATGTTGCGCTGCCGCTTCAGTCCCCCATACCTATGTAGGCGAGAGCCGCCGAATTCTAGACTCGCCGTGTACTGGCCTTAGTACTGCCGCTCCTCTTTTTCCTCCGCCCTTTGTTGGCACCCCCTTTTGTTTTAGCAGGTTTGCGATCGATGTCGTTAGCAGGGTTACCCTTCCAGCTTGGCCTGGGCAGGGTTATGGATGCCATTGATTATTCTTCAGGGCTCTTAGCCCCATTTGCATCTTATCCGTACTCGGATGTTGTATCGTTTTCAAGGTGATTTGGATCTTTGTACTGTATATCTGTATTCTTGACTCGATGAGTCGTTGTTGTATATATATGTTATGTGGGTCCCATCATGGACTATTGTGTAATGATATTACTTCCCACCTGCACGCAAGTGCCTGGCTGGCATCTTTGAATCGTTTCTATGTGGGTTTGGCGAGAAACGCTAAAACTTGCATAGGGTCGATTCAAGGGTGTTACATATATCTAATCATACACAAACATGACAATAAAGACCACACCTACATAAAAGGGGAGGGTACAATGACGTGATAAACATCTCTTTCTACACCATCGCCATAGAGGACACACATCATATCACTTAAAGCCTAGATTGACCCACAACTCAGACTATTTCACCCTTCGACTCACCAAGTTCCCCCATTGCAATCATACTGTGTTCACCAAATCAATATAAATAAGAGGCATGGGTAGGGGTATTAATAATCCATGGGTGGCCCGAACCTGGATAAATATCATGTCTATACTTGTTGGCCTAAGCAGTCTTACCATACAAATAAACATACTCCCACGATCTCCAAGGTAGGATCGTGAGGTTTCTAGTTTCAATTCTTTGACACTAAGCATACATAGTTTATCATCTCATATGTTTCCTCAGATGAACTACGTCTAGGGACTGATTTCTAATTACCATTAAGATTGGCACAAGTTCCAGAAAAAGGTACATACTTTATCTATTGGATACAAATGATATCTTTCAAGGAATATTTAATAAATCATGGATAAAATGAAATTATCATCTCTATGATTGCCCTTGATTGATATGCATGATAATGTTAAAGGTATTGTTTTGAGAGCGTGAACTTTCTTCAGGGTGAAAACCTTAGATCTTTAATCAGACAATGGCGGTGTTTGTGCACTGTTCCCTTCCTGGAGGCATCGTTTTTGAAGAAGTTGGGCTTCTGGTGCTGTCTTGGTGGCTGTAGTACTGCTGTTTCAATGAACGAGTCACTGTAGAGGGACTTTTTTTTTGTAATTCTTCTTTTTTGGCTATGTGCATCCGTATGGCCGCTAGGGAAATGCGTTGATGCAAAGGCTGAGTGTAATTGGTATCCTATGATATTAATATATGCTCCTTTCTAAAAAAATATGATAATGTTAAAACCATCAAAAAGTGCAAATGGATCCTTACACTGAAAACCGGTACAGACGAAAATATTAACATCTATAAAGATCGACTTGCCATAAAAGGTTTTCAACAAGTTCAAAGAGTTACAATGAGACTTTCTTTCCTCTCTTTTTGTTGGCAACCCTCTCAATGTATGTTTGACTTGGGAGGCTGAAAGGGCATGTATGCCCCCATGTGTGGTTTTGGTAATTAATGACAATCTATATGTACTAATGTATAAATTGAGTTTCACTTGTAGGTTTGTTCATTGGCATCGCTTGGACCATGTGTTAGTTATAAGGTTGAAAAATAAGAAGCAATGTTCAAGGGCTTTGTGCCCATTGGAATCTTGTTGAAGAAAGAATAAGATTAGAGGTTGATCAAGACATGTGCAAAGAGTTGAATCAAGATGTATCAACACTCAAGAAGGAATGAACAAGTGCAAGCTCAAGATATGCCATCTCTAGTATATCTCATGCTTGAAGCTTGCCATCCTCGGTGATCATGCGGCGATGAAGACAAACTCAAAGAAGTGGTTTCCCCATGGGGTATGGGGGAGCAAGTCACAAGTCTTCATCAAGCAAACTCAAGTAAGTGCTATCAAGGAAGGCGATTCATCTTGAAGGAGACAAGATCGTCAACGTCAAGATCAAGTGGAATGCTCGTGGCAAAGGTATGATCTTGATTAACGGTCACTTATAGTGTTGGGAGACCGGGTTTAGAATAGACAGTCGTACTATCAAGAGGGGCTCTCGAGTGGGTGACTCGGTCGCATCTTTCAGTGAGAGCTCAAACCTTTGCATTATTGCATCATCTTTCTTGGTTATTATTTGGATCTTGCCCATGTGAGGATCTAGAGCTTGTTGTTATCATCATAACAAGCTCTAGTTCATCAAAAATGGATTTCCCTGATATATCTTATTACATTTTTGATCTTGCGGATTTTCTGGCCCCACACCTTGAGAGATATCTCACATATATATTCATGATATTGCATTTATTGGATTCTACACATCGTTATCTTTCCAACAAAATTGGTTTCATCTCGTTTGGAGTTCGGATGCGAAAGTTATTGCAGTTTTGGTTCTAGATGTTTTTCTTGACCGGTAGTACCGCTAGGGCATTTTTGCTGTCGGTAGTACCGGGGGAAGTACCGGGGCCACTTTCGCTCATCCTGTGTGCAATTTAGTAGCGTCTCTCTGTTTGGTGAGTTCTATTTGACGGAAGTTTGGGCGGTAGTACTGTCCCAGGCAGAAGTACCGCTCGGGCACTTTGCCACCGGTAATACGGGTGGATGTACCGGGCTAACTTTCGGTCAGTCTGGTTTAGGGTCAGTATCCTCTCTATTTGGTGATTGCTTTTTGATGGAACTTTGGTCAGAACTAAAGGCGGCCAGGATCTTTTTTCTCCCTTTCGTCCCGCTGTGTTTTGACCATTGGTTGGGTGTCAGCGGTAGTTTCGGCCACCCACTGGTAGTACCGGCTAGGGTCGCGATTTGACTCAAACAGTTAGGTCTGGGAGCCCTTTAAAAGGGGCTCCTCTTCCCCTTCGTGGGCTCTAGCTCTTTTCTTGGTTTTTTGGCTTTCTCTCTCTCCTCCATTGTTGACCTTGAAGAGCTTGTCCTCTCCCCTTCCCCTTCTATGATTCTTGCATCTTTTTGAGGGATTTGAGTGAGATCTAGATCTATAACCCCACCGAACCATATCCCTTATTTGTGAAGGAATCCTTGGGATCTAGATCTTGGAGAGTTTTGTGTTCTCCTCTTGTGTTCTTCTTATCTTATTCCCTCAATAGCTTTTGTATCTTTGGTGGAACTTGAGAGTGAAGGACTTGCCTCTTGCCTTTGGTGTATAGGTTTGAGTTCTTCTCAGAGATTCGGTGAGTTCAAGCTCTTGGGCTTGTTACTCTTGGGTTCTTGGAACCCTAGATGGTTGTGTGGACTTGTGGTGAGTTCTTGAGGCCTCCAATTGAGTTGTGGAGATTCCTCAAGCTTGTGGCCTGTTGTGGCATTGTTCTTGGGGGCTCCAATTGTTGTGGAGTTTCCTCAAGCTTGTGACCTTTGTGGTGTTTCTTGGGAGCCCTCGAATTGAGTTGTAGAGATTGACCCAAGCCTTGTACGGGTTCAGTGACCGCCTCAAGTGTCCCATAGTGGATTGTGAATAGGCCGGCGAGATCACGGGATAATAGGGTGAGCCTTTTGTGGCATTGGTGAGTTGCGTGCCTTCGCATCTTGGGGTGAGGCCATGTGTGGCGTTGGGTGAGCATCGAGCCACCACATCTCAAGATGAGCCATTTATGGTGTTCGGAGTACATTGCGCCATCCCACCACTCCAACAGAGACGTAGTTTCTTTGGAAGTGAACTTTGGAATAAAAAACATTGTCTCCGCGTCCATCGGTTATCTCTCAATCAAACCCTTTACTTATGCAATTTACATTATGGTAGCTATCGTGCTTGAAGTATTTTATCTTGCTATCATCTTGTTGATTGTCTTTCTTAGCATAGGTTGTTGGTGCACTTAGTGAATCTACTGGTTTTAGGTTTTGTACTTTGATAAATTACACATTAGTTTTATTCTGCATTTATTAGAGCCTAAATCGTAATTATTTTAAAATGCGTATTCACCCCCTCTAGGCGACATCCGTTTCCCTTTCAGAGGCTATCAATTCTGGAATTTCTTCTCAAGACATCCCCGTCAGTCAACTTCTCTTCAGAATGATTCTAAGAGTTGACTTCGTTGAGACTTTCTTGCCGGTAGCTAGGCTTAATCAAATCATTCAATAAATTGCCAAAATATTTAATTTACAAGACAAGATAAATGAATGTAAAAGAAATCCTTAATAGGGAATTAACCGGGGACGTTGGAAGTAGAACTCTCCCATGATTTCAATGTCCTTGTGCCTGCTTCCCTAGTATGCCTACTTCTCCTCGCCACCGGCCTCGACCATGTTCTCCCCTTGCCTCCTCCACCTTGATGTGATGGTGGAATAGGTCATCGGTTATATAGGAGGTAATTATCTTTGGTGAGGAGAGGAGAGGAGCAAGATGTGTGGTGCTATAGTGTTGTGCTACCGCTGTACACTGGTGATCGGAGGCAGAGACATATCTATGTTACTGTATTGGACTGACCGACTAAAATAGCAATGGAGATATAGTTGTGTCATGCATCTCTTTCTTCTCTGGATGATTTGTTTTATAATCCATTTTGTATCTAACAAGACAAAAGAAACACCCTATCCGTGGTGTTATATCTGCCCTAAATTGTTCAGAATTTTAACTTGACTTGTTTCAAAGTATTATGGAAACTCCATATCAACAAAGAGCAGAGGAACTTGAGGGATTAAGGGTTATTCGTGCCAGCATGCAACATGATCAAACACATTTATACTTCCCTTGGTAATTCGTCAACATTTACCGGGTTTTCCATGGATGTATAGATCATATTAAGTAGGTAGATATAGTAGCTTAGAATTCTCCTACATTGAAACCTTTGTTCAACAGTTTTCATTCACACTTTTTTACTGCTAGCCATTAGATTTCATGTTCAGGATGTCTAATCTAATTGCTCCAAGTTTATGGAATCTTTTTGTAAGGTTACTTTTAGTTGATGCTTATATTGTGTTGAACATTCCCACTTGAGAATCAGTAATTAAAAGACCAACAATCCATAAGATCAAGGAAGAGGCATGTCACCGGTAAGTTCACTGAGAGAAAACACTTGGAGGAAAGTGCACTCGAGTAATCCCATATTTTTGTGTGTTGCAACCAAGTTTTCCTATAATCACCAGGTATCACTCGCCCTTCCAAAGGCGGAAGCAACCTTTTCTAGGAAGTTCACTAGAATTAAAGAGGCGCTCATGCATTGGTGGCATATGAGACCGAGAAAGTAGATTGGATGATTATATTTTAGCTACGTGTTATTAACTTGGTTTTATTATGTTATAAGATAATGCCATGCTACTAGTTTTGAAATCCTACTATGATGAATGCAGTTGGTCACATTGGGTGATTGGGTCTAAAGGAATTTTTGGTCTAGGCTTCCTTGTCCAAGTTCATCTAGGAAAAATATTAATATTTTGTAACAGTTGCCAAGAAAGTAAAGTTTTCTCCAAATGAATTGGTTATCTGTTCCCTTTTTTGATCGCTTGTATGTGAATTGTGAGGTACAATGCAGGGCTATTTTCAGTATTGTTTGTAATTGTGTATTGAACTCTTGTAGAAAAAAATCCTTTTGTGACCATTCGCTATGTAGGAATGGGCCAGTTGGTGTAGCTAAAAGTTTCCCTCTTAATAATTCATATTGATATGCAATGTCTAAATCTAGGTGATTAATTTGTCGAAGATTTTCCAAAGTTAGAGAAGATGTAAGCATAGAGAAAAAGAATGGACGAAGAAAATGATGCATTGTCTATTAACCTATCACAGATGGAGAAGGTTGCAGATGGGGAGGCTAGCCAAAAAATTAACCCAGTACATGTATCAAGAGGCTGCCTAATAGTTACTGAAACCAAAAGTAATAGTGGCAAAAAGCAATTGTCAGGGTTGTACTTTCCTGGTATACCCATGGCCAACAATTATATTCGGAGAACAGGGTGGTCCACTTGTGGTTAGAGCCTATGGCTCCATGGGAAGTGATGACTTGCAAGTGCACATGTTTGTCAAAGAATGTTTTCGCGTAATTATTAATTCCAGTTTTTATATTGATCCCAATAAGGAGCCTTGGTAAGTGTTTTTATGTGATGTTTCTATCGCATTCAAGGTGTCACGGGTCTTGAGTGAATTGACTGCAACTGCTGGTGGTGGAAGGTTTTGCGTGAAAGATAGAGGAGACTTGCTTAGGAAATAAATAAGGATTAAATTGCATAAAAGTAAAGATGAGAAAGGTGTTTATAGGGCCTGTAGATAAGAAGTTAGGCACAGACAGAAATGGTTCATGGTGATAGTGAAAGTGCCAAATGGATAAATTGGAATAAGTGATAGTGATATTTCTTATTTGTAAGTGAGTAGGCAAGCAACCCATATACCGACTAGGAGTCCTCATGGCCAATTCTTCCCAACCCCAATGATTCGTCTACCTGTTACCACGACAATGTTCAGCACATTAATTAAGGTCTTGCAACCGGATCAAGGCTTTAATCTTGATGGTTCCTTATTGTCCTCGAGTAGTGCTAGCCCCTCATTGATATTGGCCATGTCACTCAGGGGTCACTGATTCGCTAGCGTTGTTCATACCTATGAGATCTTTGGATCATGTTACTTGGGCCCTTAAATTAGATAACAAGCATTAGGTGAACATAGATAATCATTGTCACAATTTAATAAACATTACAACAACCACAAATGGATAGACTTAATGGAGGCATGACACATCTCACCAATCCCCTATATCTCCCACGCCTATGGTATTTACTCAGACATGAGAGGAAGATAAATCAAAATCATAATTGTATTGCAAATAGGAATCATCTCAAAGTTATTATAGCAAACCACAATAGCAATTGAAGATCAAATCAAATACAAACCAAAGGTAGATCAAAGTATGAAACCCTAATCACAACTTCCAATCTCTCTCTCTAAGCAACAATGGGGATGATGGTGGAATGTGTGGTTGAGGAGTTGAAAATCATCGAGGAATGAGGAAGGTTCTTCTCCTCTTCCAGATCTGATCTAACCCTCTCTAGATGAGTTAGCGGTGGTTTTGTTCTCTTTTTGTCCCCTTCCCTTCATGAAAGTGACTTGTGTTGATATAGCGGAGCTGGCAGTGTGTAGTACGGGTAAACGATACAGGCGCATCACAACCATACCGCTGGTCGTTAAGCCCTCTGAACACCTCCAATGAAAGGGGCTCCAATTGGGAATTTATTTCTTTAGGTGCAATTAGCCCATAAATGCTATCAGATCTTTAATAAATGTTCATTACCTAAAAACCATCACAAGAAACCAAGGACTCACTAATTGCGACATTAATGTTAGTAGAAAGAAGTAATCTTTAGTGAAATCTGGCAATAAACAAGAGGAAAATAAATAGTAAAAAGTGATGAAATTTAGAGCTATCAACTTCCCCAAGCTTAGCGGTTACTCGGCTGGAGTGACAAAGCTATAATGAGTAATAGCGAGGAATTGAATCTAGATGAAAAACTTACAAGTTCGAGGTTGTATCATATTCCATTGTCTCAAATCCTGCAACCTTGAACATGAGCATAATATATCTAAACAATTGCACTTAAGATCAATTCCTAAACGCAAGTAACTCGCTAGCTATAGTTCTTACAATTCAAATGAGATTGTTAAATATTTGGCTAGGACTGCAAATCAATTTCTTTCAGCGCCTCTCTTATTATGAGTGAAAATGATATGGGGTAGCCCGATCTTCTCAGGAAGCACTTGTCGATGGTGATAATGGTGGGTAGATAAATAGCCTGTAGCTATGAACTCTCCCGCTCGAACCCTGATGCCAATGCAAAAACTCTCGAACCCTGTAGGATATTAACAACACCATGCTCTTGCACACGTAGCTGTCGACTGTGAACGATAGTTTGCAATCTACTAATTCCCAATGAAACAACAAATCACACTCAATTGTAGTAGTATAATTTGATCATAGGGTAATTCTAGAGGTTCTTTGAAAGAAACAACTCCAAAATAGTTTAAACATGGTCTTCTCCTAACTATGGGGTGTCCTAGGGCTTATAAGGGCAGATGGGGCGGCCAGAAACCGAAACTAAAACATGTATGACTCAAACTGATACATGCCGACTCAGACCAGATTCGGTCGGCAAGCGGACAGTCCGGTTGATATCGACTGGACATTCCGGTCGGGCGGACACTCCAGGTGGATTCAGCCGGATAGTCCGGTCCAGCCGGAAACTTCAAAATTTCCGGGTGTCCGGGTAGTGTCTGATTTGGTGTACTGATTGTCCACACCAATTCTTCTCTCAGGCAGGCCAGATAGTCCGGGTGGACTCGGTCGGACACTCTGGTCGTGTAGGCATTCTTGCGCCTTCCTTCTTGACGATCTCCTCCTCGCTCCGTGCGCCTACCTCCCGCTCCTCCCTCGCGCATCCTTGGATGATCATCACGTCGGACTCCTCGCCTTCCTCCCTCTCCTTCTCGCTAGCGCTAGTCCAAAGGATATTAAATCTAGTCAAACAATAACACCATGAGTTAGGTAGTATAAGGTTCTTATAAATCAAAGTATCTTGTCTAACTAGGAATGAAGTCACCTGATAGTCATCATTAATTTGACTCAATATTTTCTTCCAGTTCAAGCAGTCAGAATCATTGCAATTCCTGTATATATCCTCATCATCCTTCCTTTCTTCAAGAAAATCCGTCCACGGCTTTGGGTAAGCTGAAAGTGGAAGAAACAAAAAGAACAACATGTACGCAAGGTATATGTATATATAACATGTTGTATTATTGTTGTTCACATGAAAATTATGTCTAGTATACATCAAGCAACTTAAATTGCAGGTATAAGTGAAGTACAAATAATCATGATCATGGTGAAAAACAACTAAATAGATAGTCTTGTTCTTCAATATTAAATTCAGTTTTCTCAGAGAAGATCTATGATCAAATTTGTGAACAAGATCAAACCAATTCAATACATGTGAAAACCAAAGTGATTCATGCCATGCTTCAACTGCGCTACTCTGATTATTATAAACATGATCATGTTATCCAGTATGTAAAATGCAACTCAATTTGCAAATATCAGTGAAGTCTAAAGTAGTAACATAACTAGACAAACACAATGAATATGAAAACTCGGGTTCTATTCTAGCAAGATTAGAACAATCCAACATAGGTAAAGTTACTTGTGTTGGTTGCAATATATCAACTAGACCAGAATGTATTTCCATAATATCTCGAACATGAACTATTGTCCCATAGCAAACATTTTGTGACACATTGCATATATTGTTGAAAACAGCTTGCTCTAGTTCAGCGATTCTATCACGAGTAATGCATATGTGATCCACAAGAAATTTTTCATCCATGCTATATTCACCAATTAGATTGAAAGTGAAACAAGGAGAATATGTGCTAGAATTCAGACATGAAATTTCAGAAATCTTATCTATAGCACAACTCATACTCATAGGTTCATTTAGCATGATAGAATACACAATATCAGCAGGTGGTATTCGAGCAAGTATTTCTTTATGTGTAATCAGGACCACATTATCAAAATTTGAATTTGGTAAGCTATCATATGGTCCTGAAACATTAGTGCAAGGCAAATCACAAGGAGGCAGCAACAAAGGAATAGACGCACAATATGTTGCATATGTTGGCTGAATCTCCAAATCAGTACCGATGTCATCAACAATCTTAGTTGTAGTAGGTACTAAAACATCCTCCACACGTGACAATGCATATTCTAGTGATATAGGTTGTAAATGAACGGCTCCCTTTCTTCAAAAGCAACCTGGATATCACAAGAAACAACACTAGGAGTAGATATGATTACATTAGTAGAAACCTCCGTTGTCTCATCAACTCTCACTCTCGGTTCTTCTACGATAGGATCAACATGTGGTTTTATGTTGGTGGTTGCAGGTGCTCATAGGTTTTGACGCCCAATCTCATGAAATTGCTTAATATTTGAACGTGCTAACCACGTGTGCTTACCATTTCAAAAGATAGTAGGATCAGAACACTCACTACCAAACACAACCTGTAATTGATTACACCACTTTGTTCCCAACATGATATGACATGATTTAAACGCTCTAGGAATGACAAAACAAGAAATCTTCCTGCTAGGGCCATACATGGTGAGTGGAACAGATACGATCTGAGTAACTAGTAGTGCATGACCAGAAGTTGCTAACATAAATGGGTTTTTTAATGCACTTTTGTATAATCGTAGCTTTTCAACAACCTCAACACTAACCATATTTATGTAAGAACAATTATCAATGGTAGTAGCAGCTTGTCTACCACTAATTTCTTTGATGAAGTGGAACAAACCCGAAGTAGGCACCACTCCTGATTCCTCTTCCCAAAATGTGTTGCTGCAGTAGGATTGTAATGGAAAGGGATAATCATCTACATCCTTTTTCTGCATCACATCAACACTACTAGAAGACATGATTAGTACATTAGTGCACAAAACAAAATCTGGTGGTGGAACTCTCACAACTCACTCGAAACTGACAAGAAAGCAAATCTTACCGTTCCAAAGTGAATAGTGATGCGTACCAATTCATATCAACATCTTATGCACATATGTGATGAAGTGAACATCCAGGGTATAGAGAACGATCACAGGGCACACAGGTTATTTATCGTGGAACTGTAGGTACGGTATCCTAACTACACCGCAAACAAGTCCTAGTGTTGATCATATAAGACCTAAGAAACACACACGGTGGAGATAAACGTGGCAAAGCAACTTATGAAAAAGGAATATTACAATGCACAAGAGAGACGCTAGTAAAAGCTCAAAGTAAACAGGCACAATATTGCTCAATCTACAAGTGCTATGATCAAATAGGCCTCCAATAATGCAATCTTTGATATCTGTTTTGTCACGCTTGTAGGTCTTTTCTCTCTCTGTTTTTTAATACTGATTCTCTTTTATTTTCCTTTTTTTTTGATTTTTCAACTATATGACTCAATGCAAGCGAGTGCAGCAACCTGTAACAGAACTGGGCCGGATAGTCCGGTTGATATGCGCCGGACACTCCGGTTGGGCCGGATAGTCCGGTGTGTTTCGGCCGGATAGTCCGATTTCTGCCTTTCAAAAATTTCTGCACTTCGAAACCCTAATGAGCAGCCTGTCGGAGCAAAGCAACTAGTCTCGTGGGTATGTCCCTGATACATTGCAAATGTATCTATAATTTTTGATGTTCCATGCTTGGTTTTATCTACTTTCTTGTGTTTTGTCCGCACTTTGGAGTAATTTTCATATGTTTTCTTGGACTAACCTATTAACAAGAGCCACAGTGCGAGCTGCCTATTTTCTGCTGTTTTTGGTTCCAGGAAGTCAGAAAATGAATATTCTCGGAATTAGACGGGACAAAAGCCAAAGTCACTATTTTACCGGAAGAAACTTGGAGCCAAAATACGAGACGGAGAAGAGCCAGGGGGCCACCACACCTGGCAGCGCGGGCCAGGCCTGGCCACGCCAGGGGGCAGTGTGGCCAGCCCAGGCACCCCCTCGGCCTCTCCTTTCGCCTATAAGATGCCTCCGATACCAAAACCCTATACTCGATCAAAAAAATCCACAAAAGAGTCTGTAGCCGCCGTCGTCTCCATCCCTAGATCGGGAGGGATCTGAAGCTCTTCTCGGCACCCTGCCAGAGAGGGGAATTCACCCTAGAGGCCTTCTTCATCATCATGCAAGCCTCCGGTGAGATGCGTGAGTAGTTCATCTCTGGACTACGGGTCCATGTAGTAGCTAGATGGCTGGTTCCCCTCCTTTGTGTTATCATGTTTAGATCTTGTGAGCTCCGTTCGTGATCAAGATCATCTATTTGTAATTCTACATGTGGGTTTGCAGGGATCCGATGGATATTGAGATGTTATTTCAGATTCATTATTGATTCTATCATGTCTTTGTTATTTGTGATCTTGCATGCTTTCTGTTGTTAGTAGCTATCTTGGCCAAGTAGATGCTAGCAACTCCAAGAGTTAGTATTTATGGTCGATAGTGGGTTCATGCCTTTGGTAATCTAGGGAAGTGATAGAAATTTCTAAGGTACTAGATGTGCTGTTTCTACTAGGGAGATAACAACAATCCTTTGTTCATAGAACAATCGTATTGTTTACATTACAGACAATTGGTAAAGGAATAATCTGTTATTGCAACTTAATACGGGAGGGGGTTCGGATGATAACCTGAAGGTGGATTATTAGTCATAGATGCAGTTGGATGGCAGTCTATGTATAATATTGTAATGCCCAATCAAGTCTCAAAGGAGTCAAGATGATTAGTATATGCTTGTATGCTTTCTCGGTGTTTGTCAATTGCCCCGCTGTAATTTGTTCACCCAGCATGTTATCTATCTTAAGGAGAGCCACCTCTAGTGAACTATGGACCCCGATCCTTTCTTTTACATACAATCTACAAATTGTTTACTGCTTTGTGTTTACTTTCTGCAAACTATTACTTCCTTCCATTCGATACGTTTAATCCTTTGTTTTCAGCAAAACCGGTGAGATTGACAACCTCATCGCAAGTTGGGGACAGAGTTCTGTGGTTGTGTTGTGCAGGTCTCCACGTTGCTGCTGGCAACGGTAGTGTGCCCTGCCAAGGCTCAGCTAGCTACACCTTTGGGGTGTTTCCTTGCTCCTACTGGATTGATAAACTTGGTTTCATAACCGAGGGAAACTTACTGTTGTGCTCATCATACCTTCCTCTTGGGGTTCCCCAATAAGCTCGTTAGTACACGAGTCAGCAAGTATTTTTCTGGCGCCGTTGCCGGGGAGTCAAGGACATATTCACAAGGGGAGTCCCACATAACCAATCTCTTTACTTTGTTATTTTTGTTTTGCTTAGTTTACTTTTGCTTTGTTTGTTTTGTTATCAAAAACACACAAAAATAGTGTTTACAAGTTTGCTTTCTTTATTGAAAACACAAAAAAAATAGTCTCTATCTTAAGTTGCCACTATGTCTAGCCTTGCTCTAGTCACTATGTCACCTGAGGAAATGCACTTTTAAACAAGGTATTGAGGAGAGCTTCAAGGAAGCTTGGTCTAGAATCTCTGATCTACATGAAAAAACTGAGCCTAAAATGACTCAAAGCTTGTTCCTTAGCAGTTTTTACCTTGGAATTGCTCTTTGCTATAGATATGCTTTAGATGATGTTTTGGGAGGAGATTTCCTCCAATGTAATGAGGATGATGCTATTAATGCTATAAATAAATTGATCCTTACTTACAACTTGCCTAGCAAAACTGATATTTCTTTCGCAAGCATATTTGCTAGATTAAACACTCTTGAGACCCACACTACTAGCTTAAAAGATTGCTATCATATGTTTAGGGAGCATCATAATTATGTTCCAATAAATTCTAAACCATCAAAGTGGCTCCCCACAGTAAAGATTGATATAAATAATGAAACTTTTCAAGCTCGCTCTGATATCATGTCTCAATTTTGTCTTATGCCCAAAGATATTTATAAATCTTTGAATCTTTGGGGTCTTACTGAAGGAGGAAAAGAAATATATCTAGATAATAATGCTACAATATTACCTATTGGAATAGCTGAAGGAGTGTTTACAAAGATCCTTGGGAAAATGATTTCTACTGATTATCTTGTTTAAATGTGCAGGAAAAGGACAAATTACACTTGGAAGGTCCCTATTAGAACTCCTTGGAGCAATAATAGATCTGGGAAAGGGGACCATGCACCTTTATTCTCCACCAAACAATCATATTTTCCCCAAGGTTAAGAATAAAGGTAAGAGGGGTAAGGGCAAGAAATTTGGTTTTAATGCTTCTTCATTTGAGAACACTTGATTCTTTTTCTTACTTCTTATGCCTAACTTAAAGGCGTTAAAGAAAAGTACTTATTGGGAGATAACCCAAAAGTTTTAGATGAGTCTTAGAAGTTATTACTTCAGTAATAACCGCTCCTTATTCTTTTTATTTACTTTTTGTGCCAAGAGTAACCTCTAATGAGAGAGAAGTAATGATTGGAAAAGTTGCTGTCCCGAAACAGATTTCTGTGCTTTACCGTAAAAATTCGTGTAACATCTCTGAACATCCTTTTGAGGCGTGAATTTTTGTGCTTCTGCCCCAGGTTGTTATCTAACTGTTTTTAGTTCAACACCTTTTGATTTGAGCAACAGAAGGTCTTCGAAAAAATT
Source organism: Avena eriantha (assembly GCA_910589775.1). Classification (NCBI taxonomy): domain Eukaryota; kingdom Viridiplantae; phylum Streptophyta; class Magnoliopsida; order Poales; family Poaceae; genus Avena; species Avena eriantha. The sequence goes on along the minus strand of OU342742.1, from coordinate 235,767,834 downwards.
CGTCTTTACCTGCTGGTGTGTTTTGACAGATTTCTGCCATTTTCTGCATTTGCTTCTTGTTGGTTCCTTTTTGAGTTCTTTTGGAGAATTGAGCCTTTTGAGGGAACTGCTACAGTAGCTAGTGTTCTAATGTAAGTTTATTGGTGTTAGAACTGAACCTAAAGACCTATTATCTTGAGTGCACTAATGTTGCTAATAAAGATTGTGTGAAGTTTTGTATGAAGGAAAAATTTCAGGTGTAGGGAAGGAATGAGTAATGAGATGAAGGATGGACTAAAGCTCAAGCTTGGGGATGCCACGCGTGTCAACCCAAGAAATAACCAAGAAGTACAAGCGTCAAAGCTTGGGGATGCCCAAGGCATCCCCCTCTTCATCAATAAAAATTCTAGGTTTCTTTCAAACGTTTCATTTTTATTGTTTCATGCACAGTTGTGTTGTTCTTGGAGCGTCTCCTTTTTCGTTTTTGTTTTGGTTTTTTGTTTGCTTTTTTTTTCTTAGTTTTCTGAATAAATTGGTTGGACCCCCTCTTTCATGCATTGGTTTTCAAATAGTTTGGTTTGGTTTAGAAAAGAGTAGGAAAGCTCATGCTTAAGTGGTAAAGAGAGCTTGTTTTTGACTATGGCCTATGCTTTGTCATGCCATGATTGATATTGTTTTGGCTTTATGCTTAGTATTCTTTGCTGTAGCATGACATGTTATAAACAATTGAGATTGCTTAATGTGCCTTGGATGAATCATGCTTTGTTTTAGCATATTAAAGCATAGTATTGTGGTATTCTCCTTTGATGTTTTATTTGGGTTGACTTGGCGCATGTTCACACCATGTTATGACTATCCAAAGTCACCATATCCTTGATGATCCTTTAGTTTTCAACTTGTAGTATCACTTTATACTTTGATCAATGATGTTTTGCCGCTCTGCATGATTATGGCCATTATTGCTCTCTTAGTTTGTCGCTCCCAGTGTTTTGCTAGCCTCCACAACCAAGTATGAGTTCCACTCATGCATCCAACTCCCTAAACCAAGTTATTACAAAGACTCCACCATACCTACCTACTAGCTTATGCTATTCCAAGTATATTCATGCTTTTGTTTACCTTCCAAATTAAACTTGTTATGAGAAAACTAGTGATTAAAGCTCTCACGAACTTGATGGCACACTTTACTTTTCTTGCCCTTAATAAACTTGAACAATTGTGTCGTCTATGTTGTATATGCTTGCACTTATTTGTTGAGAATTAGCAGAACCATGCTGTCATGGGGAACGCTTTCAACATTGCACGAGTACTTTGTAACTAGTTGATATCATGCTCTTTTGTCTATGGATGTCGTCGGTGTGAAATGAAAGGGGACCTTATAAGTCCATGGAGTTATGTATATGTGTTAGACAAACGCCTGGGCCGCTGGTCTAATCCATGCTGACATAGTGGAAACCTGCTGCGTGACCATAATGATCTGTCTATGAAGCATTCTTCTTATAAAAAGAAAGAGTCCTATATTGAGAAAAAGAGAAAAAGAGAAAAAATGAGATTATGAAAAGAGGAAAGAGAGAAAAAAGCACCATATTCCCATGGTAAATAAGAAGATTGCTGAGATGCTCGTTGTCTGCTTTCCTTATCATTTTGATATGGGAATTCTTTCGTATCATCGGGAAAGGGGTACCCGTTGGCGGTTCTCTATGATACACATGTACTTACGATGACAAGAACTTACCGGTGACTAAACTTGAGTAGCATGAGGAGCGGCCCTCGTATTCAAGGGACATGAGATTTCTAACTTATACTTCATCAAGCATGTACACCATAGTTTGTTCACTTTAACCTTAATCACTTCAAGATGCTTATGATAGGGGAAATGAGAGCTGAAAGCTATAAGTACCATAATTTTTGGAAGCTCTTTATGAAACTTGAATCTTTGCTTCCTTCTATGAAGGCCTTTCTTCCACCATTACATTGAGTCTCCACCTTCTACCTTTATGCACCTACTTTGAGAGCATAGTGGTCATTCTTAGTTCTATGTGCATTGTCCCAAGACTAGTTGATTGATGCATAACTTGATATTTCTTGTTTTAAACTATTTGTATCTAGTCACTCTTATGAACTTTGAAGGTGTCCTATGGATTTATATTTGCTACTCTATGAGGGACAAGCTGAATACTATTATGCTATGTTTTCTTTATGTGAAACAAACAAACGTCTTGCAAAGCATTGTTATTCATGAATCTTTTGTTTGCCTTTTCATGTTGCAACATAGTTTCTTTGCTTATTGCTAGAACTTTGTCTTTCATGTTATGATTGAAGTACTATGATCCCAGCTTTGAATGTTTTACAAATACTTTGATCAAGTTTATGATGGTGCATGTCACCTCAAAAATAATTCTTTCTTTTTATCACTTACCTACTCGAGGACGAGCAGGAGTTAAGCTTGAGGATGTTGATACATTGCAAATGTATCTATAATTTTTGATGTTCCATGCTTGGTTTTATCTACTTTCTCATGTTTTGTCCACACTTTCGAGTACTTTTCATATGATTTCTTGGACTAACCTATTAACAAGAGCCACAGTGCCAGCTGCCTGTTTTCTGCCGATTTTGGTTCTAGGAAGTCAGAAAATGAATATTCTCGAAATTGGACAGGACAAAATCCAAAGTCACTATTTTACCAGAAGACACTTGGAGCCAGAATACGAGACGGAGCAGAGCTAGGGGGCCACCACACCACCTGGCCGTGCGGGCCAGGCCTGGCCGCGCCAGGGGGTGGTGTGGCCAGCCCAGGCACCCCCTCGGCCTCTCCTTCTGCCTATAAGATGCCTCCGATACCAAAACCCTAAGTACCAAATCAAAAAATCCACGAAAGAGTCTGTAGCCGCTGTCGTCTCCATCCCTAGACCGGGAGGGATCTGAAGCTCTTCCCGGCACCCTGCCGGAGAGGGGAATTCACCCTGGAGGCCTTCTTCATCATCATCCAAGCCTCCGGTGTGATGCATGAGTAGTTTATCTCTAGACTACGGGTCCATGTAGTAGCTAGATGGTTGGTTCTCCTCCTTTGTGCTATCATGTTTAGATCTTGTGAGCTCCGTTCATGATGAAGATCATCTATTTGTAATTCTGCATGTTGTGTTTGCGGGGATCCGATGGATATTGAGATGCTATTTCAGATTGATTATTGATTCTATCATGTCTTTGTTATTTGTGAGCTTGCATGCTTTCCGTTGTTAGTATCTATCTTGGCCAAGTAGATGCTAGCAACTCCAAGAGTTAGTATTTATGATCGATAGTGGGTTCATGCCTCTGGTAATCTGGGGAAGTGATAGAAATCTCTAAGGTACTAGATGTGATGTTGCTACTAGGGAGAAAACAACAATAATTTGTTCATAGAACAATCATATTGTTTACGTTACACACAATTCATAAAGCAATAATCCATTGCTTGCAACTTAATACTGGAGGGGGTTCGGATGATAACCTGAAGGTGGATTATTAGTCATAGATGCAGTTGGATGGCGGTCTATGTATAATGTTGTAATGCCCAATCAAGTCTCAAAGGAGTCAAGATGATTAGTATATGCTTGTATGCTTTCTCGATGTTTGTCAATTGCCCCGCTGTAATTTGTTCACCCAGCATGTTATCTATCTTAAGGAGAGGCACCTCTAGTGAACTATGGACCCCGGTCCTTTCTTTTACATACAATCTACAAACTGTTTACTGCTTTGTGTTTACTTTCTGCAAACTATTACTTCCTTCTATCCGATACATTTAATCCTTTGTTTTCAGCAAAATCGGTGAGATTGACAACCTCATCGCAAGTTGGGGACAGAGTTCTGTGGTTGTGTTGTGCAGGTCTCCACGTTGCTGCTGGCACCGGTAGTGCGCCCTGCCAAGGCTCAACTAGCTACACCTTTTGGGTGTTTCCTTGCTCCTACTAGCTTGATAACCTTGGTTTCATAACTGAGGGAAACTTACTGCTGTGCTCATCATACCTTCCTCTTGGGGTTCCCCATCGAGCTCGTTAGTACACGAGTCAGCAGTCCCTAGGCACGAATGTTGTAGATAGGCTGTGTCTATGGTATGCAAACAAAGGTACGATATGTGGACTCAAAAACAGATGAAAACTTGCGGAAAACTGTGATAGTGGACACGACGAAAAAAGAAACAAACCCTAAACCTAGACACAAACGAAAACTGGACTCCGACGAGAAAAACCTATAGATCGGATCTATGAGAAGACACGATCAGCAACTAAAACTCAAAAACGATGCAATCTAGTCTATGGCAAATCTTTTTGTAAGGCTTTTTTTGTATAGGACTAAAAACACGAACTAATCTATGGATGGATTTGTGGACGCTCACCGAGTAAACGAGGAGCTTCGATACCAAAATTATATGGGGTGGCCCGATCTTCTCAGCAAGCACTTGTCGATGGTGATAATGGTGGATAGATAAATAACATGTATCTATGAACTCTCCCGCTCGAACCCTGATGCCAATGCAACAGCTCTCGAACCCCGTGGGATATTCACAACATCACGCTCTTGCGCACGTAGCCGTCGACTATGAATGGTAGTTTGCAATCTACTAATTCCCAATGGAAGAACATATCACACTCAATTGTAGTAGTATAATTTAATCATAGGGTAATTCCAGAGGTTATTTGAAAGAAACAACTCCAAAATAGTTTAAACGTGGTATTCTCCTAACTATGGGGCGTCCCAGGTCTTATAAGGGCGACTGGGGCGGCTAGAAACCGAAACTAAAACATGTATGACTCAAACTGATACATGCCGACTCAGACCAGATTCGGTCGGCGGGTGGACAGTCCGGTTGATATCGGCCGGACACTCCGGGTGGATTCGGCCGGACAGTCCGGTCCGGCCAGAAACTTCAAAGTTTCCGGGTGGTGTCTAGGTAGTGTCCGATTTGGTGTACTGATTGTCCGCACCAATTCTTCTCTCAGGCAGGCCGGATAGTCCGGGTGGACTCGGCCGGACACTCCGGTCGTCGCAGACATTCTTGCACCTTCCTTCTTGATGATCTCCTCCTCGCTCCATGCGCCTGCCTCCCGCTCCTCCCTCGCGCATCCTTGGATGATCATCACGTCGGACTCCTCGCCTTCCTCCCTCTCCTTCCCGCTAGCAGTAGTCCAAAGGATATTAAATCTAGTCAAACAATAACACCATGAGTTAGGTAGTATACGGTTCTTATAAATCAAAGTATCTTGTCCAACTATGAATGAAATCACCTGATAGTTATCATTGATTTGACTCAATATTTCCTTCTAGTTCAAGCAGTTAGAATCATTGTAATCCTTGTATATATCCTCATCAGAAAATGTTTTAAGCGAGGTTGCTTGAGTCAAAATTAAGGGTGCACAAGTAGATGTCTAAAGAAGGATAAACTTATAGCTTTTTCATTAACACCCACTTTGATAATTGTGGCTATCAAATACCTCTTCTTTTCCTTGTCTTTCAAGAACTCTAGTTATTCAATTTAGGTGGTGAGGTGGTGTCAAAGTCCTCAAAAATGTTTTCAGCTCATATCTTGGCGGTAGTTCTTCTTTCTCCCCTTTTTATTTTTCTTCCTCTTTCAAGGATTAATGAATGTTTCTTTTTACAAATGCTTACACAACCTTTAAGAGTGCCAATAATTTTGCCCATATAGCGACACATATGCCGCTCATGTCATCAACTCATAGCCGAAATCTAGGGTTATAACATATACCGTTCAAATGCCAGCGGAGTTGTTGTCATCCCAAAGGTGTGTATGAGACACACAAAACTGTTTCCTCTCTCTCTCCCCTTTTTTAGCTAGGCAAAAACAGGTTTTAGTATCATCCTCTCCCACTGTAAAAAGTTCATTCTATCAAACAATTCTTTTTTAGAAGGTATCATCAAGTCAAAAATCAGTATGTGGGGGTTGAATACTACTAATATTAATCCCTTTAAGACAAAAACATGGCATCAAAGTTGTCGATAGACACTTTCTCTTATTCTTAAAACTTTTGGAATTTAATCCAAGGGGTTGTTTTCCAAACTGATATAAATCGTCGTAAGTCTCAACCAAAGTAGTGACAAAAACCTTTGAGATCAAGTCCTAAGAGACAACGAGTTAAGCACGGAGAAGAACTCAAGTGCAACAAAACAAATATAAAATGTTCAGGAATAAACTTATAAGAAGAGGGAAAAATGAGATGCCTCCCCTTACTTGCTCGTCTCCTGCTTGACCCAACTCTTTGCGTTCATCTCCATAGCTTAAATCACTAGAAACGAATAGCCTGCAGAAAAATCAACGAGAGCCGAGAGAAATTTGCACAAATGAAGATAAAAGCTAGTCTATTTTCTTGTGTTTTCTTTTTATCAATGCAAAGCTGAAAGTAAACATGCACTAAAATGAAAGCAAAATAAATCAAAAGAAGAATGAAAAATATGAATGCAAAAAGGTGGGAGGAGTTTAACCTCCCCAAGCTTAGGCACTGGCCTATCTGGAATCAAAAGTTGCCACCATCAGGTGGTAGCTGCTGGTATGGGAAGTTCGGGTATCAGTTTGGGAAGTCGGTTATAAAAGTCATGAAGTCCTGAGTAAGGTTGACTATGTTGGCGTTCACATCTTGCAACGTATTTTCTATGTTGTCGATGCAATGTACCACTTGGTCAAAATCACTTCTTGGGACATAGTCGAACCCTGGCTATGGTGGAGGCATACCTTGCTGCTGGTACTGAGGGAAAGGCTGCTAGTGATGGTGCTGCTGACCATAGTCATCCCAGCCTGCTATGTTCCAATCATCTCCACCTTGTTCCTGCTTTTGTTGGCCAACTATTGCATTTTCCCAATTGGGGTGACCTCCTTGTTGTGCAATCCTCCCTAAGAGGATCAATGATTGCTGGAATGCCTCCTCGGTAAGGACCCAACTCTGTTTACCTGGCAAACCAAAAGCTTGGACAAAAGGAAATAGAACTTGGTGGAGATCACCATTAGGCTCAAAATAAAGCTGGTAAGCACGAAGGGAGAGTTGGGGTCTATAGAACCCCATGAATTTGGTGCTAGCCATATGGATATCATCCAGAATCTTATTGCCAGCCACAACCCTTTCCCGTGGCAGGAGAAATCCACTTGCGTAAGCGATCTGTGTGATCAAGCCACCACACGGATGTCCCTAGAGGAAGCTGCCCTTTGGCGGCAAAAATGCTGGATGAGTAAGGCACCTAAGTTTACTTTGTGCTCCATCTCGAGGTGCAAAGCCATATGAATAACGCTCATCTCGGGGCCTACCATTTCCCCGACATCTCCTTTCCCAAAAATAGAATTCACTAGGAAGGTGTGAAAATAATGGATAGTGGGGTTTTGGATGGTGGTGCTCTTCTTGCGCAAATAATCAGTGTCCTTGTGGACAGAAATCTGCTCCCAAGAATGCATTGCCTCTATGTGCACATTTTCATTAATATCGAGCTCCCCCTCATGGGAGAACCCAAAACAATCACAAAATTCATAAAGGAGAGGCTACGGAGCTGCCCATTGAGTACAAAACTTACAGTGCAATTACGCTCTTGAGCTTCGAGATCATCATGGAATGATGACAGGAAATCGAACGTGGCGAGCTTGTAGGTGTCAACGGAGAGGTAGGAGAAGGGGACCATGCCAGCTTGCACAGTCATCTGCTCGAAGTCCTCCAAAAGACCTTGGTGGGAGAGGAACTCACCGTCTACCCACTTAGAGGGTAAAACCTTGCGGTTGCTCACCCTCTCATACTCTCGGCTCATGGCGGCCCTCAAGTTTTTCGCCTCCGAATGCCTCTTCTTTGAACCCAGCGGCTTAGTGGAACCTAAGGCCCCTGCCGTACCTGAGCCCTTGCCTGAGCGGAAAATCTTTCCAATGTTATGCATTATGCTACAACATTTTCAAATAGAAATATAGGAATCAAGTTTCTATCACATGAACAAACGATTACAGGTAGAAGTTACAAATACTAACGTGAGGAATCAACAATAGTCCCAAAATATAATGAACTCATCTAGATAGCCAATGTGATGAATTCAACCATGGATTTCAGAAAATAGAGCATGGATCAGATGAGAACTTATCGATGTGAAGATTCCCCAACTCAAAAACATGAAATCAATGAAGAATCAAAGGTTCTAGGAGGCTAGGGTTTGAGGTTGAGAGAGAAAGAGCAAGAAACAAAAGAGGAAGAAGGAGAAGGGTGGATAGGAGCCAGCCACTGTCAGCCTTTACCTGCCGATGCAGTCGGTACGGGCGGGTAGTACGGGCGCATTCCGCCCGTACCGATGATCGTTACCGATAATATGAACTCTGATCATATTCATCGAGGTTTAGTATGGGCACGCGGTACGGGCACATCCAGCCATACCACAACTCGTTATTGGTATGGCGACCCTGGGTGAAGTTGTCAAAGTTCAGTACGGGCGCGCGGTATGGGCACATCCGACCATACTGGCGCTCGTTATGCTGTCTAAACCCTATCTTATTTCTTTCCTTCATTTTTCTCTTGCTTCTTAACTCCTCTAGGGTAAGTCCTCTAAACAACTCAGGACTGGAAATAAATTTATTAGTACACACAAAATAATAAAATAAATAATAATAATAAAAACTTAAACTTAATTTAGTGAGAATGGGTTAACTCCCATTAAGTATCTTGTTCTAGAGTTTAGGTTCTAGCCAAGCTCCATACAATTAGCGTTTATCTCAAGCTGCTCTTCATCTTTGGTTCTTGTTGCTTGAACACGCTTAGGCGATGGAAATATTTGTTCCGGTTTTTTGGAAAATATCAAACAATCTGATCATCATATATATTGAAGACAATTTTATCGCTAGAGCAGTCTACGTTAGCTCCAGTTGTGCTAAGAAAAGGTCTTCCAAGGATGATAGGGAGTTTGTCATCCTCAGGAACATCAAGAATAATAAAATCAGTAGGTATAACATGTTGGTCTATTCTAAGTAGAACATCTTTGATCATACTGACATGTTGTTTAGTTGTTTTATCCGCCATTTGTAAGGTGATTGCAGTAGGAGAGTGATACGTCCAAAACGTATCTACTTTCATGAACACTTTTGCTACTGTTTCTCCTCTATACTTGTGTGATTTAGAAACAACTAATGCGGATTGACGCTGTTTTCAGCAGAATTGCCTTGGTGTCTACTTTTTGTGTAGAAAATCAACTATCAGGAAAAATCCCGGAAAAAATGCCAAAAATCCTATTTCACCTGAAGACTCCAGGAGCCAGAATACGAGACGGAGAAGAGCGAGGGGGTGGCCACACCACCTGCTGGCGCGGGCCAGGCCAGGCCGCGCCAGGGGGTGGTGTAGGCCCCCCAGGCACCCCCTCGGCCTCTCTCTTCGCCTATAAGGAGCCTTCTGACCTAAAAACTTCGGGGGGTTCGACGTTTTTCTAGAAGGAGTTCCATTCCGCCGCCACCACTAGATTCCATGAAACAGCACCAGAAACTCTGTTCTGGCACCCTGCCGGGACGGGGAATTGGAGGAGATCATCGCCATCATCATCACCATCGCTTCTCCATCGACCATCCATGTTTCCCCCATCTATGAGTGAGTAATCCCCCGCTGTAGGCTATGGGGATGGTAGGGATTGGATGAGATCGTTCATGTAATGGCACCAGATTGTTAGGGCATGGTGCCTAGTATCTTTTATTAGTGCTTTATGACTTTGTTGCAACTTGTTGTGCTTAATGCTTATCACTAGGGCCCGAGTGCCATGATTTCAGATCTGAACATGTTATTCATTCATTATGATAGTATTGTTTTTGGTCTTATCTACAAGTTGTATACACACGTTGTTGTCCGGAACCAATGGCCCCGAAGTGACAGAAATCGGGATAACCGGAATGGAAAGGCTTTGATGTGAGGATCACATGTGTTCATGGAGTGTTAATGCTTTGCTCCGGTGCTCTATTAAAAGGAGCGCCTTAATTGCCAGTAGTTCCCTGGAGGCCTCGCTGCAAATGGGCTAGCAGGACAAAAGATGTTGTGCAAGTTCTCATTGCGAGCACGTATGACTATATATGGAACACATGCCTAGGATTGTCTAGTACTTGGATGCTTTATCTTATTTATCTACAATTGCCCTATGTTCTGATTGCTATTTGAATTGTCTTGTCCATGCAACGCCCGTCCATCCATCCCTATGCCTACCGCACTCGAATCCCACCGTTTACTGCTTTTGTTACTACTGTCTTTGCTTTACTACTGCTGTTACTTTACTATTCCTACTACAAAACTGTTGCTACTGATAAACTGATGTGAGCAAGATTGTTTCCAGGTGCAGCTGAATTGACAACTTAGTTGTTAAGGCTTATAAATATTCTTTGGCTCCCCTTGTGTCGAATCAATAAATTGGGTTTCACTTCCCTCGAAAATACTGCGATACACCCCCTATACTTGTGGGTCATCAAGACTATTTTCTGGCACCGTTGCCGGGGAGCATAGCTTTATTTATAAAGTTCACTTGGATTCTCTATTGTTCGCTGCTATCCATCCATCATGGGTAAGTCTCGTGATGGCAAGGTTCCTATTTTACCATCCACTACAAGAAGAGGTACGATTTTGAACACCTCTGCTGCTCTTGATTCACCCTCTGTTATGAGTAAGTTCCTTACACCACCACATACACATGCTACACACACTGCTACTACTGCTGAACCTGAAACTTCTGATGCTGCTTCTACTATGCTTGATAAGAGTGGTTCATTAGGTCCTTTCCTAGATGCTACGATTGCTAGAACTATAGCTGGAAATACCGAAACTCCTAATGAAGACACTACCACACCTGTTAGCTCACCTGAGTCTAGTGAGAGTTATGATATTGAAAATTGTTATGTTGAGATGACCGATGAGTTTATTAAAGAATGTAAGAACACCCATGATAGGAGCGCTGCTAAGAGTCTCCTTGAGAGGCATACTATTAGACCCAAATTGTCTCCTATTGCTATGTTTGCTGCTTCTCCCATAAACATTACAGATGAAGATTATGATTTCTCTCTCGATCTATCTTACATAGCTATTGTCGAGAAAGAACCTTTTTGTGGGACTAAGAATGAAAATGCAGTAGCACATATGAATGAACTTTCTACCATGAGTGGCTTGTTTTCTGATGATATTAAGATGCATACTTACTTTGTTGCTAAGATTTTCCCTTTTCACTGAAAGGAGAAGCTAAAACTTGGTTTAGTAATTTACCTCCTGGATCTATTGATAGCCCTGAGTGCTTGATTAGTACTTTCCTGCAGAAATATTTTCCTCCCAGTGCTAGACATGCTATTTTGCAGGAACTTTTTGATTTTAAACAGGGAGAAAAAGAGGTATTGCCCGAATCTTGGGCAAGGTTGTGTGCTTTGATTCATGCACAAGCTGGATGTCCATTACCTAAGAATGAGCTTCTTGATATATTTTATAATGGACTAACTGAAGAATCTAGGACATACCTAGATAGTTGTGCTGATTGTGTTTTCAGGAATAGGACTCCTAAGGAAGCTGAGGAATTAATGGCTAAAATAAGCAAGAATTATGAAGATTGGACTCCTCCTAAACAAGCTATACCTGAAGTAATTGTACCTGAACCATCTATTCCCGTGCCTATTCCAACATCAAAGAAGAGGGGACTTATTGAATTAAATGATGAAGGAAGCTAAGAAATGTCTTAAGGAGAAGGGAATTAAAGCTGCAGATATTAAGAATTTACCTCCTATAGAAGAATTATGTAAGCCTATTCCCTACTCATCCACTATTGAGGTACAGTCTCTCCAACACTTTGATGAAGGTGATATCCCTTACTCTAAACCTCCTGATCAATGCTTAGAAGAATTTGATATCTTTATTGTTAAGCAAGATAACTTTAATAAAAGGGTGCAAAATCATCTAATGGAAAACACTAGAGCTATTGTTGAGTTGAAAGATATTGTGGAAAGAACCTCTAATGATGTTAAAATGATTGTTAAACACTTCCAAATGGTTCAAACTCAAATAGATCAACTCGTTAAAGTGCAAAACGATTTGCTAGTTAATGCTACTAAAGAAAAACATGCTTATGAAATTAGAACTAGAAGTGGAGCTGCTACCCAGGATCCTCTATATCCTGAGGGGCATCCCAAAAGAATTGAGCAGGATTCTCAACAAGCTGAAATAGTGGTTCTACTCGTAAGAAAAGGAAAAAGAAACATAAAACTGTTGTAGAACCCTCTGAACCTGCTATAGATCCTAATAGTATATCTATCTCTGATGCTGAAACTGAAAGTGGTAATGAAGAAAACGTTGCTCCTAATGAAGAAAAAAGTTGAAGAAAAACCTGAAAACCACACTAAGAATACTAAATACACCAAAGAAGATTTTATTGCTAAGCAACATGGTAGTGAAAGAGAACCTTGGGTCCAAAAACCTATGCCTTTCCTTGATAAGAAACACAAGTCAAAGGAAGATGAACACTATAACAAGTTTTGTGAGTGGATGAAGCCTTTATTCTTGCAAATTCCTTTGTCTGATGCTATTAAATTTCCTCCTTACTCAAAGTATATGAAGGACATTGTCTCGAATAAAAGGAAGATCCCTAATGAAGAAATTTCTACTTTGCTTGCTAATTATTCCTTGAATGGTAAGGTTCCTAAGAAACATGGAGACCCAGGGATTCCAACTATCCCTTGATCTATTAAGAACAGTTATGTTAGAACTGCTTTGTGTGATTTGGGAGCTGGAGTTAGTGTTATGCCTTTCTCTCTCTATAAGAGGCTTCAACTTGAAAAATTAATACCAACTGATATATCTTTGCAAATGGCTGATAAATCTACCACTATTCCTGTGGGTATATGTGAGGATGTACCTGTTCAGGTGGCTCACAATTGCTTGATATTAACTGATTTTGTTGTGCTTGGAATGCCCAAAGGTGATAATATGTCTATTATTCTTGGGAGACCTTTTCTTAATACTGCAGGAGCTGTTATTAATTGTAATCAAGGAAAGGTGACGTTCAATGTTAATGACAAGGAACATACTGTCTATTTCCCCAAGAAGATTGAAAGGACTTATGGTTTGAATTCAATTGAACATGTTGAAGGCATTCAAGTTGGAGAAATATATTGTCCCATACCAAGAGAAAAATTTGAAACTATTATGATTGGGACCATTGCTATCAAGGTTGAGGTAACATAATCATTAGTGGAGTACAAAGTTTTGTCTCATATGCAATTGTTTTGGTAGCAAGACTTGATCAACCTTATTAACAAAAGGATTCCATTGAACAAAACAATGTTTTCATTATGATTATCTCCATTTATTTCTATCCTTTGCATTTTAGTTTTTGATTTCGTTTAGTTTTCTTTTTGTTGTTAGTTGCTTGCATGTTAGAACTTCTGTAGTTCTAGCCTTGTTTTGTCCTTGCATCATGTTTCCAAAAGAAAAAAAATCTGTCTGTCAGAAAAATCATTCTTCTATTTCTGAAAATTGCCCAAAAATAAAGTGTCTCGAAAAATTCCAGAAAATTCATATTAAATTTTTACGTGAAAAAAGGGGCAGAGGAGTACTTGGGAGGTACCAGGGGGGGCACTAGGCAGGCACACCACATGGTGGTGCGGCCAGCCTTGGGTGGCGCCATGCCCTAGTGTGGGCCACCCCTGGCCCTCCACTAACTCTCTCACCTGCCACTTTCTTCTCTCTCCTGAGTAAGATCCAGTTCATTGCTCAAAATCGCATTCTTGCTGTGCTTGCTCTCGTTTTTTTCGATCTCCTTGCTCAGCCCATCTTTCTTGCTGAAACTTGGAGCATTTGTTCCCTGGTATGTGACTCCTCCCCTTGTCCAAGTAGATTTGTGTTTAGTGGATTATATATTGAGTATTTTGCTGCTGTAGATGACTGGTTATGAGAGCTTGTAAGCTTGTTTGATGCTTAGAGATATAGTTTTGATGCATGTTTAGGCCTCTTGCAAGTCCCTATGAGTAGAATCCTTCATTATATTTACTTTGCAATCACTTGTTTAATAGGTGTTTAAATTTCAGAATACCAAGCATGGACAACCATACTTTTGGAGAGATATTTGAGAGTGATGCACCTAGGAGGTCGAGGCCCTCGAGGACAGCCTCTCAAGCTAGGCCATCATACAATGAAGATCTCATTGCAACTCGTATTGCCAGTGAAAGGGATGATGGGGATGCTCACCCATCCTCTTTTCCTTGTTTTACTTTCTTACAAGCTGCAGGTATTCTTGATGATTTCTTGCTACTGATTGAGAGGGTTGGTTTGACCTCATATATGCAAGATGAGAGTGCGCAATACGCTATGCTCACCAAAACTTTTGTTGAGAGCTTCACGTTTACTAACACACCCTATCAGTCTATTGTCTCTTTTAAAATCTATGATTTGCCCTTCACCATGCCTTTGGAGAGATTTTGCAGTATTGTAGGTGTGCGCATGACAGGGACCGTGAAGAAAATTCAAGGGCGACCCGCTGATTTGTTTGAGCTTTACCGAGGGGTGACCAATGATGATGACTGCGTGGCGCAGCACGGAAAGATAAGAAATATCCAACTCCCTGCTCTTAGATACTTTGCATCTTATCTTGCTACTAGTGTACTGGGTAGGGAGAACACAAGTAATATCTCCAACTATCATTTAACTTTCCTTGATGTTGCGCTTAACAATGATACTCGGTACAATATTGGCTCGCTTATTGCTCGCCGCCTAGCTGCTAGGGGGCCTATCTATGGGGGCATCATTGCATCGCGTATAGTCAATGCATTAGGTCTTTCAGTGGATCCCTACGATGCTATGCTGGCACCATAGAGGCTTGACCTTGTTGCCATGAAAACTCATCACTTTGTCACTGCTACTTTTGATTTGAACAATCCAGTATATAGGATGTTTTTCACTGATGGGGATGAAAGGGAGATCCTTTTGCCACAGCCTGCTTTGTTTAGTGTTCACAGGAGACTGTGGGCGTGCTCCAAGGAGGAGGTGGACGAGCAGCTTCGCTTGCTGGGTTTCCACGAGCAGCACCAGGAGGATGTGCCCTCCTATGAATAATCCGCGCATTACGGAGGGACGTACTCGAGTTCGCACCAGGATGAGGGGACCTTTTCGTCATACCAGGGTGACACTTCATCCTGGCCAGCTTGGGATTGATACCCACTTAGGCCAACATCCTAAGCTTGGGGGGAGGTACGCCGACACCGCACTCATCTCCATATAATGTTGCGTCGGTACTTTGTATATTCATGTTTTCATTCTCTTTTTAGTTTTCTTTCTCTTTCTTTGCTTTTGCTTTCTAAAAACACAAAAAGACCAAAAATATTTCTATTGTTTCTCTTTGGTTTGCTTCTTCTTTTTTCCTTGGTTTGCTTTTCCCTTTTTTTGCTTTGTTTGAACTATTCGAAAACCCCAAAAAGATGTTGCTTTGCTTGTTTTTCCCTTTTGGTTCTTGTGTAAAAAAATCGAAAACACCAAAAATATTTGTCGTTCTTCTTTGGTTTTGTGAGTTTGCTATAGGGTTCAGCAGTCCTCAGTGGAATATTGGTTTCATATTATTATTCAAGCCACACAAGTGAAGAGCAATAATGAGGATTAATGACAACTTGAGGCGTGGTAAGAGGCTGGTAACGAACTCTATTTGTTTTCATTTTTGTACATATACTCATCACTGTGGGCTTGCTTAGTCTGTTCAAGTAGGATGTATGTTATCTTTGGATGCTTAGTAGTTCTTGCTTTCTTATGATTAGATCCAACTCGCTAATAGTTTGTAGCATGTCTTATGAATGTTTGCTTGCATTGCTCTATTCATAAATTGGTATGACACCGCGGTATCCTCCTCTGAATGTTTCATTTGAATTGACTTGGCACATGCTCACGCATGCACATGACTGTGATAATCAGTTAAGCCTTGATGAATTATTTTGCCTTGAGGATCTTGAATCACTTTCATCTCATGAGTAGTCCTGTTTTGTTGCAAGCATGATAATGATAGCTATTGCTCTCTCGTTTGTCGCTCCCTTACTATTGCTAGCCTTCACTTTCACTGAGTATGTTTTACTCAAGTTCCCAACTCCCTAAACCAAATATTTCCAAAGTGTCCACCATACCTACCCATTAGCATCATTTGCTACCTCCGTGCATATTCAATATGCCTTGTTTTCTTCTGAATAAAATGTTTACTTGTTATGAGAAAGTTAGTCAGTAAAGCTCTCACGAACTTGATGGCATAGTTTATTTTCTTGCACTTAATAAACCTGAACCATTGCGTCCTTCTTTGTTGCGCATATGCTTGCGCTTTATGAGTTGAAGTTAGCAGAACCATGTATCATGGGGACCGCTTTCAACGCTTCATAGGTACTTTGTACCTAGTTGATATCATGTTCTTTTGCTTATGGATCCCGGCGGTGTGAAATAAAAGTGGAACTTGTAAGATCATGGAGTTTGTATGTATGTTAGAGAAACGCCTAGGCCGCTAGCCTAAGCCATGCCTAATCATGGTGGAAACTTGCAGCATAACCATAATGAGCATTCTATGAAGCATCCTCAATAAAAATCTATGCACATAGTAAATAAAAAGATCGCCGAGATGCTCATTGTCTGCTTGCCTTGTTATTTTGATTATGGGATAGCTCCCGTGTCATGTGCAAGGGGTACCCCATTGGCGGTTCTCTATGATACATATATACTTACAATGACAAGAGCTTACTTGTGTCTGAAGTTGAGTAGCATGAGGATCAGTCTTCGTAAGTAAGGGGCATGAGACTTCGATTTATAACTTGTCAAGCATATCCTCTTAGTTGTGTCACTTTAACCTTAACCATTTAAAGATGCTTATGATAGGGGCAATGAGAGCTCAAAGCTAATGAGTACCATACTTTCAGCATTTGGAAGCTTTTTAAAATTATTCAAAACCTTTTTCTTTACTTGTTGAGTCTCCATTTATTCTTTGAGCACCTTCTTGAGAGCATAGTTGTCATTCTTTGTGTTTGTCCATTACTTGATTATTTGTGTTATGACTTTGATGCTTGTATCCTTGATATCTTTACTTCTAGTCATCACTTGAAATTTAGAGGTGCCTTGATATTCATAATCAAAGGCAAGCGAGATACCACTCTATCATACCTTTCTATGAGCATTATAATGTTGCTTATGTTTGTGCCTCATGCTACTTATTATTCTTGAGTTGGAATCTCTTCATAGCTTGCAATGACTATTAAGTAGACTCAGTTGCATACTCTTTATTATGAACTGTTTAAGTAGTTGATCGCATTGCTGAGAATATTTACATCTTATGAAGCAAATGTGTTCGAGAAAGTTCTTTTATCGCACTCAGTTTTCAACTGAATTGCTTGAGGACAAGCAATAAGCTAAGCTTGGGGGGAGTTGATACGTCCAAAACGTATCTACTTTCCCGAACACTTTTGCTACTGTTTCTCCTCTATACTTGTGTGATTTGGAAAAAACTAATGTGGACTGACGCTGTTTTCAGTAGAATTGCCTTGGTGTCTACTTTTTGTGTGCAGAAAATCAACTATCAGGAAAAATTCCGGAAAATATGCCAAAAATCCTATTTCACCCCGAAGACTCCAGGAGCCAGAATACGAGACGGAGAAGAGCCAGGGGGTGGCCACACCACCTGCTGGCGCGGGCCAGGCCAGGCCACGCCAGGGGGTGGTGTAGGCCCACCAGGCACCCCCTCGGCCTCTCTCTTCACCTATAAGGAGCCTTCTGACCTAAAAACTTCGGGGGGTTTGACGTTTTTCCAGAAGGAGTTCCGCTCCGCCGCCACCACCAAATTCCACGAAACAAACTAGAAACTCCGTTTTGGCACCCTGCCGGGACGGGGAATTGGAGGAGATCATTGCCATCATCATCACCATCGCTTCTCCATCGACCATCCATGTTTCCCCCATCTATGAGTGAGTAATCCGCCGCTGTAGGCTATGGGGATGGTAGGGATTGGATGAGATCGTTCATGTAATGGCATCAGATTGTTAGGGCATGGTGCCTAGTATCTTTTATTGGTGCTTTATGACTTTGTTGCAACTTGTTGTGCTTAATGCTTGTCACTAGGGCCCGAGTGCCATGATTTCAGATCTGAACATGTTATTGATTCATTATGATAGTATTGTTTTTGGTCTTATCTACAAGTTGTATACACACGTTGTTGTCCGGAACCAATGGCCCCGAAGTGACAGAAATCGGGATAACTGGAAGGGAAAGGCTTTGATGTGAGGATCACATGTGTTCATGGAGTGTTAATGCTTTGCTCCGGTGCTCTATTAAAAGGAGCACCTTAATTTCCAGTAGTTCCCTTGAGGCCCCACTGCAAACGGGCTGGCAGGACACAAGATGTTGTGCAAGTTCTCATTGAGAGCACATATGACTATATATGGAACATATGCCTAGGATTGTCTAGTACTTGGATGCTTTATCTTATTTATCTGCAATTGCCCTATGTTCTGATTGCTATTTGAATTGTCTTGTCCATGCAACGCCCGTCCATCCATCCCTATGCCTACCGCACTCGAATTCCACTGTTTACTGCTTTTGTTACTACTTTCTTTGCTTTACTACTGCTGTTACTTTACTATTCCTACTACAAAACTATTGCTACTAATAAACTGCTGTGAGCAAGATTGTTTCTAGGTGCAGCTGAATTGACAACTCAGTTGTTAAGGCTTATAAATATTCTTTGGCTCCCCTTGTGTCGAATCAATAAATTGGGTTTCACTTCCCTCGAAAATACTGCGATACACCCCCTACACTTGTGGGTCATCAGAGAGTACTCTCCAAGGTTCAATTTTTTAAATAGGGAATAAGGCATAACACTAACACATGCTCCTAAATCACAAAGATCGTTAAATATATTAGTTTGCCCAATTGCGCAGGAGATGGTTGGTATACCTGGATACCCAAGCTTAGCAGGCAGCTTATCACCAAAGCTTATCATTACTTCTACAGTCTTAGTTACCTTCTTCTTTCCATTAAGAATATCACGCATAAATTTTTTATAAGTAGGAACTTGAATAGCATTAGTTAAAGGAAGCTCTAAGCGTAAGCTTCCCAGTGCCTAAAAAGAGCATAAATAGCTTTATCCAGTTCATATTGAACTTGATTAGGATAAGGAATTTTCTTTTCGGTGGGTATTACCTTCTCCTTTACCTTTGCTACTGGTTCAACATTCTTTTTGGTTTTCCTTGTGGCTAATTTTGCTTATAGGCATGTTCTTCACACGGGATGATAACTTGCTCTTCTTGCTCCTTTCTTAGATCGGCTTCTCCCCTTGAATCGATTATCAGAGTATGAATCATATAGTTTATGTTTATCCCCTGCTTCCTCTTCTTCTCTAGCTTTGGAAGCCTTATGCTCCCATTTCTGGGTCTCATAATCAACATCATCTTGAGGATCCACTAAGTCCTCTTATTCTTGACTCATCTCTTGAGTCTCTCTTGCCTTGCAAGCTTGTTCTTCTTGATACCAAGGTAGTCCTTGTGGTTCCTGCATTTCTGTACCACGTCTAGGGACAATGTTAGTAGAAACAGTATTGAAACTTCCTTGGTTCAAAATCAAAGTTTGGGTTTCGATTATTTGATCACATTGAGTTTTAACCATATTTATATATCTATCTAAATGTTTTGTAGCATGTCCCAAGTCATCAAAGACTTATGTTAGGTCTCTTATATTCTTTTCTTGTGCCATAATACGTTTGTAGTTTTTCTCACGAAACTGATTTTGTTGATATCTAAACTTTTGCATTGCAAGATTTATATCATCCTCCATTACATAAGTTTGAAGAATGTCAACTTTATTATTTTTAACAAGTTCCGAGGCTATACCTTTTTCTTCCATGGACTTTTTGACTTCGGGTATAAGATTTGGTGGTATGTGAACCATACCTTTTCGTGGTTTAACATCCTTAACTGGATTATATTGTTCATCATTAAAGGACCTTACCTCGAAAATCTTTACACATTCCGGCAGTGTTAAGTTGCATATAGCTCCTCCTACAGATAGATCAGTCATTTCTTTTGTTTTGTCATTAATCCCATTGTAAAAATTGAATAATTAAATGCTCGTGGAAACCATGATTTGGGACTTTCATAATCATTGCATAAAATTTATTCCATGCTTGATAAAAAATTTCTCCAACTTTTTGGAAAAAGTTTGTTATGCTACGTTTAATCTGCATAATTTTAGTGAATGAACAATATTTATGCATGAATTCTTGGATGCAATCTTCCTAGCTTTTTATAGTGTGATTAGGTAATGATTGTAACCAAGTAAAAGCGTTATCTTTCAGGGACCAATGAATTTTTTTAAGGAGTACAAACTCTATTGGTAAACTTGCTGGTTTAAGAGTAGCGCAAAGGTCATGGACCCTTGTCAAGTGGTCACTAGGATCTTCCTCTTCTTTTCCCGCGAAAGCAATTTCTTTCATCATATAAATTAGCTCAAGATATATTTAGAATTCCTAGCCTTCAAGTTCAGGACAAAGAATAGGCATTTTCCTTAAGTGCCTAGATGGATTCCCATATTCTCCCAATGGTAGCTCAGGTTCAGCCCCTTGGGTGATGGTCAAGTCTGTCATCAGTGGAATCAAACTATTCACGTCTATAGTATGTGAGTTAGATAACCTTTCCATAAATTCTAGGCATCTCTCGATCGGAACACGATCAATATACGGAGGTAGATAAGTTTTTCCTGATCGAGTGGTACCTCTGTCTTCAACAGAGATCAAGAATGGTATCAATAACTGCTTTTGTCAAGAAACAACACTTAGTGCTTAGCTCCCTTCAACGGTGCCAGAAAATATCTGGATTCCCTGCAAGTGCACAGGTTCGTTAGAGAATGTTTTCACGGAAGTATTAATTCCACTTTATATCGATCCCGATAAGGAGCCTTGGTAAGTGTTTTTATGTGGTGTTTCTGTCACACTCAAGGTGTCACAAGTCTTGAGTGAATTGACTGTAACAGCAGGTGGTGGAAGGTTTTGCGTGAAAGATAGAGGAAACATGCTTAGGAAATAAATAAGGATTAAATTGCATAAACGTAAAGACAAGAAAGGTGTTTAGAGGTCCTACAGATAAGAAGTTAGTGATGGCCCAAAATATATCGAGCTCGTTGGGGAACCCCAAGAGGAAGGTATGATGAGCACAACAGCAAGTTTTCCCTCAGTTATGAAACCAAGGTTATCAATCCAGTACGAGCAAGGAAACACCTCCAAGGTGTTGCTAGCTGACTTTGGCAGGGCGCACTACTGGGGCCAGCAGCAACGTGGAAACCTGCACAACACAACCACAGAACTTTGCCCCAACTTACAGCGAGGTTGTCAATCTCACCGGTTTTGCTGAAAACAAAGGATTAAACGTATTGTGTGGAAGAAAGTAATAGTTTGCAAAAAGTAAACAGAAAGCAGTAAACAGTTGATTGAATATTGATGATAAAAGAAAGGACCGGGGTCCATAGTTCACTTGTGGTGGCTCTCCTTAATATAGATGACATGTTGGGTGAAAAAATTACAGCGGGGAAATTGACAAACATCAAGAAAGCAATATGCATATACGAAACATCTTGACTCCTTTGAGACTTGATTGGGCATTACAATATTATACATAGACCGTAATCCAACTGCATCTATGACTAATAATCCACCTTCAGGTTATCATCCCACCCACCTCCAGTATTAAGTTGCAAGCAACATATAATTGCATTACGCATTGCGTGTAAAGTAAACAATACGATTGTTCTATGAACAAAGGATTGTTGTTTTTCCCTAGTAGCAACATCACATCTAGTACCTTAGAGATTTCTGTCACTTCCCCAGATTACTAGAGGCATGAACCCATTATCGAGCATAAATACTAATTCTTGGAGTTGCTAGCATCTACTTTGACAAGATAGCTACTAACAACGGAAAGTATGCAAGATCACAAATAACAAAGACATGATAGAATCAATAATCAATCTGAAATAGCATCTCAATATCAATTGAATCCTCGCAAACGCAACATGTAGGAATTACAAATAGATGATCTTGATCATGAACGGAGCTCACAAGATCTAAACATGATAGCACAAAGGAGGAGAACCAACCATCTAGCTACTACATGGACCCCTAGCCCAAGGATGAACTACTCACGCATGACACCGGAGGCTTGTATGGTGATGAAGAAGGCCTCCAGGGTGAATTCCCCTCTTCGGCAGGGTGCCGAGAAGAGCTTCAAATCCCTCCCGTTCTAGGGATGGAGATGACGGCGGCTACATACTCTTTCGTGGAATTTTGATCGGGGACTTAGGGTTTCTGTATCAGAGGCATCTTATAGGCTAAAGGGGAGGCCGAGGGGGTGCCGGAGGCAGCCAGACCACCCCCTGGCACGGACCAGGCTGGGTCGCGCGGCCAGGTGGTGTGGCGGCCCCTGGCCCCTCTCCGTCTCGTACTATGGCTCGTTGTGTCCCTCGATGAAAAACTGACTTTGTCTTTTGTCCCGTCCAATTCCGAGAATATTCATTTTCTTACTTTCCTGGAACCGAAAACAGCAGAAAACACGCAGCTGGCACTGTGGCTCTTGTTAATAGGTTAGTCCAAGAAAGTGTATAGAAAGTACTCCAAAGTTGGAACAAAACATAAGAAAGTAGATAAAACCAAGTATGGAACATCAAAAATTATGGATACGTTAGCAACGTATCAACATCCCCAAGCTTAACTCCTGCTCGTCCTCGAGTAGGTAAGTGATAAAAAGATAGAATAATTTTTGAGGTGACATGCACCATCATAAACTTGATCAAAGTATTTGCAAAACATTGATAGCTAGGATCATAGTACTTCAATCATAACATGAAAGATAAAGTTCTAACAATAAGACAAAGTAACTATGTTGCAACATGAAAAGGCACAAATAAAAGATTCATGAATAACAATGCTTTGCAAGACGTTTGTTTGTTACACATAAAGAAAACATAGCATAGTAGCATTCAGGTTGTTCCTCATAGAGTAGCAAACTGCATAGGACACCTTCAAAGTTCATAAGAGTGACTAGATACAAATAGTTTAAAACAAGCAATATCAAAGTTATGCATCAATCAACAAGTCTCGGGACAATGCACATAGAACTAAGAATGGCCACTATGCTCTCAAAGTATGTGCATCAAGATAGAAGGTGGAGACTCAACATGAAAGTAAAAGAAAGGCCTTCATAGAAGGAAGTAGGTATTCAAGTTTCATAAAGAGCTTCCAAAAATTATGGTACTTATTAGCTGTTAGCTCTCATTGCCCCTATCATAAGCATCTTTAGGTGATTAAGGTTAAAGTGATACAACTAAGAGGATATGCTTGACAAGTTATAAGCTGAAATCTCATGCCCCTTACTTACGAAGACCGAACCTCATGCTACTCAACTTTATCACAAGTAAGCTCTTGTCATTGTAAGTACATATGTATCATAGAGAACCGCCAACGAGGTACACCTTGCACATGATATAGGAGCTATCCCATGTAACTACCTCGAACCCTACTCTCTAAGTTCAAGCCTGGATGAAATGGAAGTGGTTAAAATAGTATAGCGGGGGCCCAGGGGACCGCCCACGTGTAGACTCGTCGGCCGTCCTAAACACTTCCAAGACATCGGGACAAGAGCGAGCGGCGTAGGCAACAGGCGAAGAGATCAAATACATACACAAGTGAGTATGTATGCAAGCTACCATACAACAGTTCTCAGAGCCATTCCATCTAAAAGAAATAGAAATATTGCAACGCCATACGGCAAGATCCAAATATCCTAGATAGAGATAATAGTTTAGGATAGCTCCTCATACATCAAACATCAGAGTATCAGGCAGAAGCGGGAAACAAGATCCGAGTACGGATAAGAAGCAAATCGGCATAAGATGCCACATAAATAAACACATCCCGCCCACAGATCTCGCAGATCCCCCTCCCCGGAATCTCTACACCGAGTGATCGTTGCCAACATCATCTGTCTCCTCCACCCAGTATCCATCTTGCGAGTACACCTGTTCATCTGAATCAAACAATTTATCGTGTGAGACCCTAGGGGTACTCAGCAAGTCTTTATGCCTCTAAAGGGGACATAACCTGGGGTGACGCAGTTGCAGCAAAAGATAATACTAACAAGTCTATAGATACTCACTAACCATCTGCCTAACCAATGATAGACGGATGTCCGTTAATTAGTAACAACAGTTATAATAGTATAAAGTAACAGATCCATCCTCCTTCTCGCTTACCAACGAGAAAGCGGACGAACAACCAATCCGTTGGCAGTTTCATTAACCATTCCACGAGTATTGCACTATTTACTAGTCAGGTATTTAGTCAAATTAAAAGCGGTACTTTAGTTATACTTGTCTATGATCGAGAAACTGTGCTCCAAGTTGTCCATAACCGTGGACACGGCTTTCAGAAAGATTTACCCTACAGGGATGCACAAATAGCAACACACACTCGATCAACCTCGGAAAAACCAACTCAAAACCCAACGAGGCATTCACGACAAAGCGATCACAGGATTCAGAAATATTTCAGGGGGCCACCCCACTAAGCTACCCGCAACGAACTTGGCCGGCTCCGGAACGGACCCAGGGTTTGTGTGGATGGCGGTAAACGACTGGGAACCCAAAAGTGTGACTGGGCTTGTCGATACAGCGAAAACGTGTCACGATCCAAAACAGTATAGGTTCTCCACGCACAATCTTAAATAAAACAGTAAAGCATGGCATAAGTACATGATAGTAATAAAACCCCAAACTAGTTTGTGGCCCCAAGAAATAGAAATGAATCAAGCTCTGGCTCAGGGGGGTCCACGGCCTCCCGGATGTGGATAGTGCGAATAGTCAAGGAACAGGAATCAAGTACTCGGGGTCCTACGGGACACAAGTGAGCATGAAAAACCAAATAGCAGATATTGCTCACCGGTGCCTCTTTCATTAGTTATCCCATTACTACTCAGGTTAAGTTTTTTAGGTACCTCGTTATCCATCAGACACTCACATACCCTACACATGCTGTTCTACGACTCGCATGGCTCAAACAACTCATGTAGTAATGGCTCATGGGATGGAGGAACAAGCTTCGGTGGGGTTTAAAAAGTAAAGGCTATGCAGTACTTGGGATTCAATTTAATGCAATCGCGACTCTATGATGCAAGAATAAGATGGAGGCAATAGGTACTATATTTATTCAAGAATGTGGTAGTGCTTTCCTGGCAGCTCAGTTGAAGCGAGAGACGGATCTGGGTAGTACTCCTAGGATTCCTGATATTTCCCCTGCTCGGCGTCTATTCGAAGAAGAACCAAACAAACAAGGGCCAACATAAATAAAGTGCACAAGCATATGAATAAAATGCGACAAGCAAACAAGCATGCCATGATGAATGATGCACAATTTACATGGCAATAATGTAGCATGGCATGGGTGAGGTGTGGGGTACAAGAATAAAGCATTTTATTAAGTTTTAGTCATGTTTTGCTCCCAAAACACTTGCTGTCCACTTAATATTTATATGATGCATGCTGCAAATCAGAACATGGAATGCATAATTAGAACAGGCTCGTCGCGCTTATCGATTTAGACATATTATTTGTCAAATTTGGAGTTGTAGATTTAAAGTTATTAATTAATTAAGAAAAGGCTTTTTTTATTGCAATTAAACAATTTCGAAAATTTAAATTAGTCAAACATTATTTTGGATGGCAGTTTTGAAATCCTCACATTTTTCTGATTCAAAAACATATATTATTTGTATTATTTGGAATTACAAATTAAAAGTTATTAAAAACAGAATTTAAATTCATTTAAACATTTTCTGAAAATTACTTTTATTAAAACATAAAAGCAGCAGAACTTTTTACACCCAGCCAAACCTAGCCAGAGCCACAAACAGGTGGGACCGATGCTGACTGGGCGAAACGGTGCGCAAAAACTTTCTGTACCGCGGGGGAAGACAGCCGCAGCGACTGACCGGTGGGTCCGGCGCCAAACGGGGCCCACGCGACAGAGCCAGGGAGTGGGCTGGCCACGCGGCGCAGAGGGGTACTGCGGGTTGAGGATTTGGAACCTAGGGTACCTTTTTGTAAAAGACCACGGAGACCGACAGGTGGGACCTGGTGGATTGCGGGTTGAGGAAAAAAGGTGTGGGGGGTATTTGCAAGACTGCCAACAACCCATTGTTTCTCTTCTCTAAACCAACTGACGGCGGACAGGTCGGTGTGCGACACGCGGCGTGGGGGTTCGAACCCGCGACCTGGGGCGCTCGCGTAGAGGGGCAGAGCCACTACGGTGGGTGGGGGGATGTTGCTAAGGAAAAGATCGGCGGCTAGCTAAGCTCCTACACGACGCGACGACGAGCAGAAGCGCGCGCATGCCGGCGCACAGAGGCCGCTCGACAAAACGGCCAGCATGTCCAGGTAGCGACGGCGACTGCGGGGATGTCTAGGAGGTTAGGGAGCTCACCGCGGGGCTGCTGGAGGGGTTGGATCGGGCCAGGGAGCGGCGGATCGCCGGAGATGCAGATGGCCGGCGGAGCTAGGGTTTTCTCGGCGTTGACGACGTGTAGCAGGTCTAGGCCGTCTCCTCCTTGCCTCCATGTACAGGGTCGACGCAGGGAACCTCGTGGCCTTCCTCGACACCTTGCACAATGCGCCCGCCGCCCTGTTTCGAGGAGATGGTGGTCGACACCGACGGTGGCCGGCGATGGAGTAGATAAGGACGAGGGGAGAGGGAGATGCCGTGGGGCTCGGTTGGAGAAAAGGTGGCTTCGGCCACTTTTTTCTTCTTCTCCCTCACGTGCTCGACGTGGGAAGGGCCAGGGCAGGGTGGCTGCGGCTGGGCCCAGCAGAGGGGAAGGAGAGGCTCGGGTGGGTCCATCTTGTAGCGAGAGAGAGAGAGAGGGAGAGGCTCGGGTAGGGTTTGAATTAGAGGGGAGGCTCGGCATGGGTAGGTTTAGGGGTGGGGTTAGGTTAGAAAGGGGGCTAGGGGTGGTGGCCACGGTTGGGGATGAGCATGGGGTGGTGGTGAGGTTAGGGTTTTAGCTAGATCATGCAAGGGGTGGTGATGGTGGAGGCATGATAGATTACGGTGTAGGGTTTTTGGCTCATGATCAAGTGCATGGGGGTATGGAGGAGATGGAGTGAGGTAGGGTTAATGTTTTTGGGATGAGAGAGAAAGATTTTTGGTGAAGGGAGGAACATATGCCCCATGTACCATTGCATGTAACATATGCCCCCAAAACAAAGAGAGGAGGCCTCTCGGGTGGTGGAGAGATTCAAATCTAAACAAACTAGACTTGATTTCAAAAGAGCTGCTTCACTCCAAAATCAAAGAAAAACTACATAAAAGAGGATGGTGGTGATTTTTGCATGGCCCATGCATGAATAGTAAATGCCATGTTTATTATGGTGAGAACAATAGTGAATATCCATGGCATTTATTCACATGCATTCCCAAAATATGGATGTTCCATGTGGAGTAGATGGATGCTGCCCATATTTGAATATAATTTGGACTTGCTAGTGTGTATATTCCACTAGATGCTTAATAGTCTCAAAAATATCCCAACATGAGCATACATTCAAGATAATCCATATGGAAGCTTGACAAGGGTCCACTCACAAAGCATGCCAAGGTGGCTCCACATATCAATAATGTGCAAACAACATGATGCTAGTGTGAGAGCATGTGGAAAAAGAAGTGGATCCATCCCAACCCACATGAGCTAGAGGTAAACCAAATAAGATGCAAAGCTCACATATAGTTGGATGGTGGAATTATGGGGTGGTGACAAATTAAGGTGGTAGAGTTAATAAAAGATATGCCCCCAACCCAACTTGGGCATCAAGCATTTATCAAGAACCAACTACAATATATCAAGAGGCAAATACAATTAATAATGCATATGAGATAAGAACCAAAAGGAGAAGGGTTTTATATGATGCTCAAATGCAATGTGGCATGATGACATGAGCATGATATAATTATGATGCCACAATATATGTAGGAAGTAGCATTTTATTATTAGACCATGTAGCATTACAGATGTTAGACAGATGGGATTCTACAACTCTCCCCCACTAAACAGGAATCTCGCCCCGAGATTCTAGGAAGAAGAAGAAGACACGAAGAGGGTAGGATACTTGGCACGGGGCTCATCCTCGTGTTCCCAAGTGGCTTCATCAACGGAATGGTGCGACCACTGCACCTTGCAGAACTTGATGGACTTGTTGCGAGTCCTTCTTTCTGTGACTTCTAGGATTTTTATGGGGTGTTCTTGATAAGACAGATCTTCTTGGAGATTGATGAGTTCATGGTCCAAGGTCCTGCCGAGATCCTTGAAGCACTTCTTGAGTTGAGAGATATGGAAAACATCATGGACCTTGAGTTTTTCAGGGAGCTCAAGAGCATAAGCAACTTCTCCTCTTCTTCCACGAACTTTGAAAGGACCGATGTATCTAGGAGCTAGCTTTCCTTTGATACCAAACCGGTCCGTGCCTCTCATGGGAGTGACACGAAGGTAAACGAGATCACCAGGGACATACTCCATGTCCGTGTGTTTTCTTCCATAGTTGCTCTTCTGGCGACTTTGAGCAACCTTCAGATTTTTAAGAATGATGTGAACCTTCTCCTCCGTTTGAGTTACAATGTCGGGGCCAAACAATGTTCTTTCACCTGCGCCCGACCAACCAATCGGAGTTCTGCATTTGCGACCATAGAGAACCTCAAATGGTGCCATCTTTAGACTTTTCTGGAAGCTGTTGTTGTAAGAGAACTCAGCATAAGGAAGGCATTCTTCCCACTTCATGCCGAAAGAGATAACGCAAGCACGGAGCATATCTTCCAGAATTTGATTGATCCTTTCAACTTGTCCTTGCGACTGAGGGTGGTAAGCTGTGCTGAAGTTCAACTTTGTTCCCAAAGCATTTGGGAAACTTTCCCAGAACTTGGAAGTGAAGATGCTTCCACAGTCTGAACTGATCCCAAGAGGAACCCCATACAGAGAGACAATTCTGTTGATATAGAGCTCAGCCAACTGAATTGCAGAAATTGTTTCCTTGACGGGAAAGAAGTGAGCCACTTTAGAAAGCCTGTCGATGACAACCAAGATTGCATTGTTGCCCTTCTGCGACCTTGGAAAACCACTTATGAAGTCCATCTCTACTTTCTCCCATTTCCATTCCGGAGGCTTCAATGGTTGTAGAAGACCAGAAGGTTTCTGATGGACAGCTTTAACTCTACGACAGACATCACATTCCGAGACATACTTGGCACAACATTGTTTCAACCCAGGCCACCAATATTGTGTTTTCAAGTCCATGGACATCTTAGTGCTACCAGGGTGGATAGAAAGAATAGAATCATGCGCCTCCTTAAGAACTTGCTATCTCAATCCCGGTTCGTTCGGAACGAACATCCGATGTTCAAAGAATAGAGCTCCTTGATCATCGACGTGGAAGGACTCATACCTCGGCAGCTGAATGTTGGAGATGATGTTTTTGGCGTAAGCATCACCTCGCTGACTAGCACGAATCTTTTCTTCCAAGAGAGGGGTTGCCAGAAGATTCAGAAGATACCCTTGATCCACAATTTCAAGGTTGAGTTGGCGGAATTCCTCGCACAAGAGAGGCTGTTGTTCTTCCACCATGAGGTTGTTGACATAAACTTTTCGGCTGAGAGCATCGGCCATGACATTAGCTTTGCCTGGAGTGTAGTTCATAGTCAAATCGAAATCATTAATTGCTTCAATCCACCTCCTCTGATGAAGGTTGAGATCAGGTTGTGTGAAGAAATACTTCAGACTCTTGTGCTCGGAAAAGATCTCACAACGGTTGCCAAGCAAGTAGTGCCTCCATACTTTCAAAGCAAAGACAACTACTGCGAGTTCGAGGTCATGTGTAGGATAGTTGATCTCATGCGTCTTCAACTGTCGAGAGGCATAAGCAACACCTTGCTTTTCTTGCATAAGGACCGCACCCAATCCTTGCAAGGAGGCGTCACACAATATCTGGAAAGGCTTTGATGTATCTGGAGGAATCAAGACTGGTGTGGAAGTGAGCTTCTCTTTGAGTGTTTCAAAGCTTGCTTGACATGCAGGAGACCAAAGGTATTTCTTGCCTTTCTTGAGGAGATCGGTAAGAGGCTTCGCAATCTTTGAGAAATTCTGAACGAAGCAATGATAGTAACTAGCCAAACCAAGAAAACTCCAGACTTCTTTGACATTTTTGGGTGGAAGCCAGTCAACAATTGTCTGAACAGTTTCTGGGTTGACGGCAATGCCCTTGGCAGAGATGACGTGACCAAGGTAGGTGACTTCAGGCAGCCAGAACTCACACTTGGAGAACTTTGCATACAGGCGGTTCTCACGAAGCTTGTTTAAGACACACCGAAGGTGTTCTTCTTTTGACTTAGAATAGACTAGGATGTCATCCAGATAGACCCCAATGAACTTATCAAGATACTCCATGAAAACCGAGTTCATAAGCCTCGAGAAGGTGGCAGGTGCGTTGGTGAGACCGAAAGACATGACCGTGTACTCGTACAGGCCATAGCGGGTGGTGAAAGCTGTTTTGGGAACATCTTCTTTGCGAATCTTGATTTGATGATATCCACTTCTCAAATCAAGCTTAGAGAATACCACATCTCCAGCTAGTTGATCGAAGAGTCATTAATCCGCAGAAGGGGATATTTATTCTTGATGGTTTTAGCATTGAGAGCCCGATAGTCAACACAAAGTCTATCAGTCTTGTCTTGCTTTTTCACAAAGATGGTTGGGATACCCCAAGAAGAAGTACTGTACTGAATGAAACCCAACTTCTCTTGTTCATCAAGCTGACGTTTGAGTTCAGCCAATTCAGCAGGACCCATTTTATAAGGCCGCTTGGAGATAGGAGCGGTTCTAGGTTCAAGCTCGATCACAAACTCGACCTCTCGATTAGGAGGCATACCTGGCAACTCTTCAGGAAAAAGATCTGGGAACTCACAGACCACCGGAACACTCTGAATAGCTTCCATAGCATCATCATTTAGAGCCGCCAAAGAGAAAAGCTAAATAGCAGGAGTCAGACTTGGAGAATAGACTATATGGCCTTCAGGGATTTTCAGAGAAACCGAGTGTTCAGCACAATCAATCACAGCTGCATTTGCTGTTAACCAATCCATGCCCAAGATAACATCAATGTCAGAATTGCCCAGAATAATTAAGGAAGCCGGGAACAAAGAGCGACCAATCTCAATTTGATTGCCATGGCTGATGTGAGCAGCCCTCATGTTTGACCCAGGAGATTGTACCACAAGACGATGCAATAGAGGACCCATAGCCAGATCATGCTCGTGTGCAAACTTGTGAGAAACAAAAGAATGCGAAGCACCAGAATCAAACAAAACTCGTGCAGGGACTGAGTTAACAGGAAGCATACCCATCACAACTCCAGGTGCATGCTCAGCTTGAGCGACGTTGACACAGTTGGCACGAGCAACCATAGACCCGGGCTTAGTGTTGATGTTGAGAGCCCGAGGTGGAGGTGCACGAACCATAGAAGAACTTGCCGCATGTCTTGGAGGTGGTGGAGGAAGAGCTTTGTTGTTCATGGGACAACTCCAGTGTTGATGCCCAGTGTTCCCACAGGTGTAACAAGCACCAGGTGGACGTGGAGCAGCGTAGCCAGAGACTCTGCCAGGCGCTCCAGGGTAGTTGTGGTTGTAGCCCCTAGGAGCCGCGGTGAAGGAGTTTGGTGGCCTTGCCGCGTAGCTTGACGGCCTTGGTGGAGCCGGGAGCGACTGTGGGGTGTTAGGAACCCACACACGACGCTTAGAAGGAGCTGTCATAGCTGAAGAGCTTGCTACGTCGCGGCTGTGTTTCTTGGACTCCTCAAACACTTGCCTACTTGCTTCCTCCTGTAGAGCTGTATGTTGGAGTTCTAGAAAAGACCCCGGCCTTGCATGAGTGATTGCATATTTGATAGATGCATTGAGCCCTTGCCTGAACCTCTTTTGCTTCTTCTTGTCATCAGAGATCTCATCGCCACCATACCGAGAAAGGTTCATGAAGTTTCTGATATAGGTATTGACATTGTCATTGCCCTGCTTGAGGTTGAGAAACACTTCCTTCATCCTTTCCATGACAATTTCTGATAGATATTTCTCTTTGAAAGCCTCAGTAAACTGCTCCCAAGTAGGCTGAAAACCAGAGTGGTTTGCCTTCAGGTAATTTTCCCACCATAGAGCTGCGTCTCCCTTCAGAAGGTGAGTGGCACATTTTACCCATTCTTGCTCTGGAACATCAGCAGTCATCAGCAACCTTGACATCTCACGCAGCCAATCATCAGCATCGTGTGGCTGATCAGAAACCTCAAAGTGGCACGGGTTAAACTTCAGAAAACTCTTGATGTCTCCTCGCTTGGGAGGTGGAGGTAGCGGAACAAACTCATTCCTCCTGACACTTTCCTCAAAGCGTTGCTGGTTCTGTTGCATTGCTCCCAAGGCATTAGCAATACTTGCCAACGTAGCCCCCAGTTCAGGTGGTATGTCCTCCTCAGAACGGCGTGGTGGTGCCATCCTGTGATTGATATAAAACTCAAGTCAGTACTATAAGGGAGAATAATAATAATCCAAAATAGTACCAAAATAGAATTAACCAAGATTTAAAGGATACAATTTACTAAGATGATATTAAAATATCAACAAAGTTCAAAGCACCTAGAAGATATTAAGCATATCGCACACGACTGAACAAGGAGTGTGGTACACAAGCTAACAAAGAAAAAATTTCCGCAAATTTCGGCATTAAAATACCACTATATGCGCAAACCCACTTAACGAATCAAGATTAGTAACTCTAGCAATTCAATATACAAGAGCGAATGATAAAAGTAGTGGTATGGTCGCGACTCCATCCTGCACTCAAATCATTACTCCGCACATGAATAAGTGAAACACATATCCCAACACCTTCTTCTTAAGATGAAGCTAAAGATTAGTAACTACGGAAACGAATGCCCCAAAAAAGATAACATCGGATAACAAAGAGTAAGACAGATCGCACCGGTATACAACGAATCAGATAGATCGCGTCGGTTTACAAAGGCCTGTCGGTATGGAATGTACCAACAGTTGATAACCAAAAGGCAGATAGTGATAACATTGGGATGCAACAGATAGACAAGGAATTCACATACACACACACACACACAACCTATGGTACTACGGAACCCCGAACACGTGAATCCTAGTTTGAATTTTAGAAGAGGATTGAAAACGTTACACTTCCTTACCAGAAAAGGGTGGGTGGGTGGGTAAGAAGAAAATGGAAGCAGTCCTCCTCTCACGTTTTGTTTTTCCCTAGTATACATAGCTACCAAAAATATTTGCTAGACTGACAACGACCGTTTGGCTGAGACCCTGAAGGGCGGGCTGGCTCTGATACCAATTGTAACTACCTCAGACCCTACGCTCTATGTTCAAGCCTGGATGAAACGGAAGTGGTTAAAATAGTACAGCGGGGGACCGCCCACGTGTAGACCCGTCGGCCGTCCTAACCACTTCCAAGACATCGGGACAAGAGCGAGTGGCGTAGGCAACAGGCGAAGAGATCAAATACATACACAAGTGAGTATGTATGCAAGCTACCATACAACAGTTCTCAGAGCCATTCCATCTAAAAGAAATAGAAATATTGCAACGCCATACGGCAAGATCCAAATATCCTAGATAGAGATAATAGTTTAGGATAGCTCCTCATACATCAAACATCAGAGTATCAGGCGGAAGCAGGAAACAAGATCCGAGTACGGATAAGAAGCAAATCGGCATAAGATGCCACATAAATAAACACATCCCGCCCACAGATCTCACGGATCCCCATCCCCGGAATCTCTACGCCGAGTGATCGTTGCCAACATCATCTGTCTCCTCCACCCAGTATCCATCTTGCGAGTACACCTGTTCATC
This sequence comes from Avena eriantha, assembly GCA_910589775.1. Lineage (NCBI taxonomy): Eukaryota > Viridiplantae > Streptophyta > Magnoliopsida > Poales > Poaceae > Avena > Avena eriantha. The sequence continues at coordinate 235,733,898 of OU342742.1, read as the reverse complement.
TGAATCAAACAATTTATCGTGTGAGACCCTTGGGGTACTCAGCAAGTCTTTATGCCTCTAAAGGGGACATAACCTGGGGTGACGCAGTTGCAGCAAAAGATAATACTAACAAGTCTATAGATACTCACTAACCATCTGCCTAACCAATGATAGACGGATGTCCGCTAATTAGTAACAACAGTTATAACAGTATAAAGTAACAGATCCATCCTCCTTCTCGCTTACCAACGAGAAAGCGGACGAACAACCAATCCGTTGGCAGTTTCATTAACCATTCCACGAGTATTGCACTATTTACTAGTCAGGTATTTAGTCAAATTAAAAGCGGTACTTTAGTTATACTTGTCTATGATCGAGAAACTGTGCTCCAAGTTGTCCATAACCGTGGACACGGCTTTCAGAAAGATTTACCCTGCAGGGGTGCACAAATAGAAACACACACTCGATCAACCTCGGAAAAACCAACTCAAACCCCAACGAGGCATTCATGACAAAGCGATCACATGATTCAGAAATATTTCAGGGGGCCACCCACTAAGCTACCCGCAACGAACTTGGCCGGCTCCGGAACGGACCCAGGGTTTGTGTGGACGGCGGTAAACGACTGGGAACCCGAAAGTGTGACTGGGCTTGACGATACAGCAAAAATGTGTCACGATCCAAAATAGTATAGGTGCTCCACGCACAATCTTAAATAAACCAGTAAAGCATGGCATAAGTACAGGATAGTAATAAAACCCCAAACTAGTTTGTGGCCCCAAGAAATAGAAATGAATCAAGCTCTGGCTCAGGGGGGTCCACGGCCTCCCGGATGTGGATAGTGCGAATAGTCAAGGAACAAGAATCAAGTACTCGGGGTCCTACGAGACACAAGTGAGCATGAAAAACCAAATAGCAGATATTGCTCACTGGTGCCTCTTTCATTAGGTATCCCATTACTACTCAGGTTAAGTGGTTTAGGTACCTCGTTATCCATCAGACACTCACATACCCTACACATGCTGTTCTACGACTCGCATGGCTCAAACAACTCCTGTAGTAATGGCTCATGGGATGGAGGAACAAGCTTCGGCGGGGTTTAAAAAGTAAAGGCTATGCAGTACTTGGGATTCAATTTAATGCAATCGCGACTCAATGATGCAAGAATAAGATGGAGGCAATAGGTACTATATGTATGCAAGCATGTGGTAGTGCTTGCCTGGTAGCTCAGTTGAAGCGAGAGACGGATCTGGGTAGTACTCCTAGGATTCCTGATATTTCCCCTACTCAGCGTCTATTCGAAGAAGAACCAAACAAACAAGGGCCAACATAAATAAAGTGCACAAGCATATGAATAAAATGCGACAAGCAAACAAGCATGCCATGATGAATGATGCACATTTTACATGGCAATAATGTAGCATGGCATGGGTGAGGTGTGGGGTACAAGAATAAAGCATTTTATTAAGTTTTAGTCATGTTTTGCTCCCAAAACACTTGCTGTCCACTTAATATTTATATGATGCATGCTGCAACTCAGAACATGGAATGCATAGTTAGAACAGGCTCGTCACGCTGATCGATTTAGACATATTATTTGTCAAATTTGGAGTTGTAGATTTAAAGTTATTAATTAATTAAGAAAATGCATTTTTATTGCAATTAAACAATTTCGAAAATTTAAATTAGTCAAACATTATTTTGGATGGCAGTTTTGAAATCCTCACATTTTTCTGATTCAAAAACATATATTATTTGTATTATTTAGAATTACAAATTAAAAGTTATTAAAAACAGAATTTAAATTCATTTAAACATTTTCTGAAAATTACTTTTATTAAAACAAAAAAGCAGCAGAACTTTTTACACCCAGCCAAACCTAGCCAGAGCCACAGACAGGTGGGACCGATGCTGACTGGACGAAACGGTGCGCAAAAACTTTCTGTACCGCGGGGGAAGACAGCCGCAGCGACTGACCGGTGGGTCCGGCGCCAAACAGGGCCCACGCGACAGAGCCAGGGAGTGGGCTGGCCACGCGGCGCAGAGGGGTACTGCGGGTTGAGGATTTGGAACCTGGGGTACCTTTTTGTAAAAGGCCGCGGAGACCGACAGGTGGGACCTGGTGGATTGCGGGTTGAGGAAAAAAGGTGTGGGGGGTATTTGCAAGACTGCCAACAGCCCATTGTTTCTCTTCTCTGAACCAACTGAAGGCGGACATGTCGGTGTGCGACGCGCGGTGCGGGGGTTCGAACCCGTGACCTGGGGCGCTCGCGCAGAGGGGCGGAGCCACTACGGTGGGTGGGGGGGATGTTGCTAAGGAAAAGATCGGCGGCTAGCTAAGCTCCTACGCGGCGCGACGACGAGCAGAAGCGCGCACACGCCGGCGCACAGAGGCCACTGGACGAAACGGCCGGCATGTCTAGGCAGCAACGGCGACTGCAGGGATGTCTAGGAGGTTAGGGAGCTCACTACGGGCTGCTGGAGGGGTTGGATCGGGCCGGGGAGCGGCGGATCGCCAGAGATGCAGATGGCCGGCGGAGCTAGGGTTTTCTCGGCGTTGACGACGTGCAGCAGGTCTGGGCCGTCTCCTCCTCGCCTCTGTGTACAGGGTCGATGCAGGGAACCTCGTGGCCTTCCTCGACACCTTGCACAACACGCCCGCCGCCCTGTTTCGAGGAGATGGTGGTCGACACAGACGGTGGCCGGCGATGGAGAAGTGGTTGAAGGGGAGGGGATGGGGCTACGGTGCAAGGCCAGGGAAGATCTGGGGTAGCTGCACGGTAGGGGAAGGGAGTAGATAAGAACAAGGGGAGAGGGAGATGCCGTGGGGCTCGGTTGGAGAAAAGGTGGCTTCGGCCACCTTTTTCTTCTTCTCCCTCACGTGCTTGACGTGGGAAGGGCCAGGGCAGGGTGGCTGCGGCTGGGCCCAGCAGAGCGGAAGGAGAGGCTCGGGTGGGTCCAGCTTGCAGCGAGAGAGAGAGAGGGAGAGGCTCGGGTAGGGTTTGAACTAGAGGGGAGGGGAGGCATGGGTAGGTTTAGGGGTGGGGTTAGATTAGAAAGGGGGCTAGGGGTGGTGGCCACGGTTGGGGATGAGCATGGGGTAGTGGTGAGGTTAGGGTTTTAGCTAGATCATGCAAGGGGTGGTGATGGTGGAGGCATGATAGATTAGGGTGTAGGGTTTTTTGGCTCATGATCAAGTGCATGGGGGTATGGAGGAGATGGAGTGAGGTAGGGTTAAGGTTTTTGGGGTGAGAGAAAGATTTTTGGTGAAGGGAGGAACATATGCCCCATGTACCATTGCATGTAACATATGCCCCCAAAACAAAGAGAAGAGGCCTCTCGGGTGGTGGAGAGATTCAAATCTAAACAAACTAGACTTGATTTCAAAAGAGCCATGCTTCACTCCAAAATCAAAGAAAAACCACATAAAAGAGGATGGTGGTGATTTTTGCATGGCCCATGCATGAATAGTAAATGCCATGTTTATTATGGTGAAAACAATAGTGAATATCCATGGCATTTATTCACATGCATTCCCAAAATATGGATGTTCCATGTGGAGTAGATGGAGGCTGCCCATATTTGAATATAATTTGGACTTGCTAGTGTGTATATTCCACTAGATGCTTAATAGTCTCAAAAATATCCCAACATGAGCATACATTCAAAATAATCCATATGGAAGCTTGACAAGGGTCCACTCACAAAGCATGCCAAGGTGGCTCCACATATCAATAATGTGCAAACAACATGATGCTAGTGTGAGAGCATGTGGAAAAATAAGTGGATCCATCCCAACCCACAGAGCTAGAGGTAAACCAAATAAGATGCAAAGCTCACATGTAGTTGGATGGTGGAATTATGGGGTGGTGACAAAGAAAGGTGGTAGAGTTAATAAAAGATATGCCCCCAACCCAACTTGGGCATCAAGCATTTATAAAGAACCAACTACAATATATCAAGAGGCAAATACAATTAATAATGCATATGAGATAAGAACCAAAAGGAGAAGGGTTTTATATGATGCTCAAATGCAATGTGGCATGATGACATGAGCATGATATAATTATGATGCCACAATATATGTAGGAAGTAGCATTTTATTATTAAACCATGTAGCATTACATATGTTAGACAGGTGGGATGCTACATCCCATAATCAAAAAGACAAGGCAAGCAGACAATGAGCATCTCAGCGATCTTTTTATTTGCTATTTGCATAGGTTTTTTTAGGATGCTTCATAGAGTGCTCATTATAGTTATGATACAAGTTTCCACCATGATTAGGCATGGCTTAGGCTAGCGGCCCATGCGTTTCTCTAACACAAATACAAACTCCATAATCTTACAAGTTCCCCTTTTGTTTCACACCGCCGAGATCCATAAGCAAAAGGACATGCTATCAACGGGGTACGAAGTACAAGTGCAATGTTGAAAGCGTTCCCCATGATACATGGTTCTGCTAACTTCAACTTATAAAGCGCAAGCATATACGCAACAAAGATGGACGCAATGGTTCAAGTTTATTAAATGCAAGAAAAGTAAAGTGTGCCATCAAGTTCGTGAGAGATTTAATCACTAGTTTTCTCATAACAAGTTTAATTCGGAAGGTAGATAAAAACATGAATATACTTGGAATAGCAAATGCTAATAGGTAGGTATGGTGGAATCTTTGGAATAACTTGGTTTTAGGAGTTGGATGCATGAGTGGAACTCATACTTGATTATGGAGGCTAGCAAAAGACTGGGAGCGACAAACTAAGAGAGCAATAATGGCCATAATCATGCAGAGCGACAAAACATCATTAATCAAAGCATAAAGTGATACTACAAGTTGAAAACTAAAGGATCATAAAGGCTTATGGTGACTTGGGATAGTCATAACATGGTGTGAGCATGTGCCAAGTCAACCCAAATAAAGCATCAAAGGAGAATACGACAATACTATGCTTTAATATGCTAAAACAACGCATGATTCTTCCAAGGCACATTAAGCAATCTCAATTGTTTATAACATGTCATGCTACAACAAATAATACTAAGCATAAAGCCAAAACAATAGCAAGCATGGCATGACAAAGCATAGGCCACAGTCAAAAACAAGCTCTCTTTACCACTTAAGCATGAACTTTCCTTCTCTTTTCCAATCCAAACCAAACTATTTGAAAACCAATGTATGAAAGAGGGGGTCCAACCAATTTATTCAGAAAACTAAGAAAACCAAGCATACGAAAACCAAAAATAAAAAGCGAAGACGCTCCAAGAACAACACAATTGTGCATGAAACAATAAAAATGAAGTGTTTGGAAGAAACCTGGGATTTTTATTGATGAAGAAGGGGTTGCCTTGGGCATCCCCAAGATTTGACGCTTGTACTTCTTGGATATTTCTTGGGGTGACATGCATGGAATCCCCAAGCTTGAGCTTTAGTCCATTCTTCATCTCATTACTCATTCCTTCCATACACCTGAAATGTTTCCTTCATACAAAACTTCACACAATCTTTATTAGCAACATTAGTGCACTCAAGATAATAAGTCTTTGGGTTCAGTTCCAACACCAATAAAACTTCCATTAAAACACAAGCTATTTTAGCACTTCCCTCAAAAATCTCAATTCCCCAAAAGAACTCAAAAAGGAACCAATAAGAAGCAAATGCAAATAATGGTAGAAATCTGTCAAAACAGGCCAGCAGGTAAAGTGGAATTTTTTCGAAGACCTTTTGTTGCTCAAATCTAAAAGTGTTGAACTAACGAAAGTTAGATAATAACCTGGGTCAGAAGAACAAAAATTCACGCCTCAAAACGACGTACAGAGATTTTACACGGATTTTTACGGTGAAGCACAGAAATCTGTTTCGGGATAGCATACTTCCCAATCATTACTTCTCTCTCATTAGAGGTTACTATTGGCACAAAAAGCAAATAAAAAGGATAAGGAGCGGTTATTACTGAAGTAATAACTTCCAAGACTCATCTAAAACTTTAGGGTTATCTCCCAATAAGTACTTTTCTTTAACACTTTTAAGTTAGACATAAGAAGTAAGAAAAAGAATCAAGTTTTCTCAAATGAAGAAGCATTAAAAGAAAATTTTGTTTTCATAGGAGACGCAAAAGAAATCTTCTCTCTCTTCTTAGGGAAGTTTTCTATACCTTTCTTGAGTGGGAGTTGATATTTCATGGTGCCTTCTTTCATATCAATAATGACACCAACAGTTCTAAGAAAAGGTCTTCCCAAAGTAATAGGACAAGAAGCATTGCATTCAACATCCAAAAAATAAAAATCAATGGGGACATAGGCATTGTTAACCATAATAAGAACATCATTAATACTCTCGATGAGTTTCTTTTTAGCATTATCATCAAGTGGGACATTCAAATAACAATCTTCCAATGGTGACAAATCAAGCATACCATAAATCCTTCTAGGCATAATAGAAACACTACTATCAACATCACATAAAGCTTTGAAATCAAAATCATTAACTTCCATATTAATGATGGGTTCCCAACCATCTTCTTGTTTTATAGGAATAGAAGCTTTATGTTTCATCTTTTCTTCTTTAATCTTTATGAGAGCATCAGTAATGTGTTTTGTAAAGGCCATATTGATAGCACTAGCATTAGGACTTTTAGCAAGCTTTTGTAGGAACATAATAACTTCAGAGATATTGCAACCATCAAGATCAAAATCATGATTATCATCTAAATTAGTAGACCTATTACTAGCCTCAACACTAGTGGTAGTGATAGTAGAAACACTAATGTTTCTAGCAATTTCATCTTCTCTTTCCCACTTAGCATGCAATTTAGCTAACAGTCTAACATTTTCATCAATTCTAACTTGTATGGCATTAGTAGCAGCAAAGAGATTATCATTAGTTTCAGGTTTAGCAGCCATTTTATTCAAAGAAGATTGAGCTTCAGCCAATGATGCTATATTTCTTTTAGCATTAGAGAGTTTTTCCTCAATAGTTTTATTGAAAGCAGTTTGTTTACTAATAAAATCTTTAAGCATAACTTCAAGTTCAGAGGGTGCACTCTTATTATTGTTGTAGGAATTTCCATAAGCATTACCATTGTTGGGAGGATATGGCCTATAATTGTTGTTACCAAAATTATTCCTGTAGGCATCGTTGCTAAAATTGTTATTTCTTATAAAGTTCACATCAACTTGCTCTTCTTGAGCAACCAAAGAGGCTAAAGGAACATGATTTGGATCAATATGAGCTTTCCCATTAACAAGCATAGACATAATAACATCAATTTTATCACTCAAGGGAGAGGTTTCCTCAACAGAATTTACCTTCTTACCTTGTGGAGCTCTTTCAGTGTGCCATTTAGAATAGTTAACCATCATATTATCTAGAAGCTTTGTTGCAGCACCCAAAGTAATGGTCATAAAGGTACCTCCAGCAGCAGAATCCAATAGGTTTCTTGAAGAATAGTTCAATCCTGCATAAAAAGTTTGGATAATCATCCAAGCAGTCAGTCCATTAGTGGGACAATTTTTACCAAAGATTTCATTCTTTCCCAAGCTTGAGCAACATGCTCATTATCAAGTTGTTTAAACTTCATTATTTCACTTCTCATGGATATAATCTTAGCAGGAGGATAGTATTTTCCAATAAAAGCATCTTTGCACTTAGTCCAAGAATCAATACTATTCCTAGTTAAGGAATTCAACCATTCTTTAGCTTTTCCTCTCAAAGAGAAAGGAAACAATTTCAGCTTAATAATATCACCATATATATCCCTATGCTTTTGCATCTCACAAAGTTCAACAAAGTTATTTAGATGGGAAGCAGCATCTTCATTACTAATACCAGAAAATTGTTCTCTCATAACAAGATTGAGTAAAGCAGGTTTTATTTCAAAGAAAGTAGCTTCAGGAACAGGTGGAGCAATAGGTGTGCTCATAAAATCATTGTTGTTGGTGCTAGTGAAGTCACACAACTTTGTATTTTCAAGAGTAGTCATTTTTTTTGTGTTTTTAATAAAGAAAGCAAAGTAGTAAAACTTTATTTTTTTGTGTTTTTGATAAAGAAACAAGCAAACAAAGCAGAAATAAACTAAGCAAAATGAAAATAACAAAGTAAAGAGATTGGTTAGGAGGGACTCCCCTTGTGAAGATGTCCTTGACTCCCCGGCAACGATGCCAGAAAAAGTGCTTGATGGCCCAAAATATATTGACCTCATTGGGGAACCCCAAGAGGAAGGTATGATGAGCACAACAGCAAGTTTTCCCTCAGTTATGAAACCAAGGTTATCAATCCAGTAGGAGCAAGGAAACACCTCCAAGGTGTTGCTAGCTGAACTTTGGCAGGGCACAGTACCGGTGCCAACAGCAACATGGAAACCTGCACAACACAACCACAGAACTTTGCCCCCAACTTACAGTGAGGTTGTCAATCTCACCGGTTTTGCTGAAAATGAAGGATTAAACGTATTGTGTGGAAGAAAAGTAATAGTTTGCAGAAAGTAAACAGAAAGCAGTAAACAGTTGATTGAAGATTGATGATAAAAGAAAGGACCGGGGTCCATAGTTCAGTAGTGGTGGCTCTCCTTAAGATAGATGACATGTTGGGTGAACAAATTACAGTGGGGCAATTGACAAACATCGAGAAAGCAATATGCATATACTAAACATCTTGACTCCTTTGAGACTTGATTGGGCATTACAACATTATACATAGACCATAATCCAACTGCATCTATGACTAATAATCCACCTTCAGGTTATCATCCGAACCCCCTCCAGTATTAAGTTGCAAGCAACAGATAATTGCATTACGCATTGTGTGTAAAGTAAACAATACGATTGTTCTATGAACAAAGGATTATTGTTTTCTCCCTAGTAGCAACAGCACATCTAGTACCTTAGAGATTTCTGTCACTTCCCCAGATTACTAGAGGCATGCACCCACTATCAAGCATAAATACTAACTCTTGGAGTTTCTATCATCTACTTGGCCAAGATACCTACTAACAACGGAAAGCATGCAAGATCACAAATAACAAAGCCATGATAGAATCAATAATCAATCTGAAATAGCATCTCAATATCCATCGGATCCCCGCAAACATAACATGTAGGAATTACAAATAGATGATCTTGATCATGAATAGAGCTCACAAGATCTAAACATGATAGCACAAAGGAGGAGAACCAGCCATCTAGCTACTACATGGACCCGTAGTCCCAGGATGAACTACTCATGCATCACACCGGAGGCTTTCATGGTGATGAAGAAGGCCTCCAGGGTGAATTCCCCTCTCTGGCAGGGTGCCGAGAAGAGCTTCAGATCCCTCCTGATCTAGGGATGGAGATGATAGAGGCTACAGACTCTTTTGTGGAATTTTGATTGGGAACTTAGGGTTTTTGTATTGGAGGCATCTTATAGGCAAAAGGGGAGGCCGAGGGGGTGCCGGAGGCAGCTAGACCACCCCCTGGCACGGGCCAGGCTGGGTCGGGCGGCCATGTGGTGTGGCGCCCCCTGGCCCCTCTTCGTCTCGTACTCTGGCTCCTTGTGTCCCTTGGTGAAAAACTGACTTTGGCTTTTGTCCCGTCCAATTCCGAGAATATTCATTTTCTGACTTTCCTGGAACCAAAAACAGCAGAAAACAGGCAGCATGGCTCTTGTTAATAGGTTAGTCCAAGAAAGTGTATAGAAGTACTCCAAAGTTGGAATAAAACATAAGAAAGTAGATAAAACCAAGCATGAAACATCAAAAATTATGGATACGTTAGCAACGTATCAGTTAGACCCGGAGAAACAGTTCATGGTGATAGTGAAAGTGCTAAATGGATAAAGTGGAATAAGTGATAGTGATATTTCTTATTTGTAAGTGAGTAGGCAAGCAACTCATATACTGACAAGGAGTCCTCATGGCCAATTCTTCCTATCCCAAATGATCCATCTGCCTGTTACCGCGGCAATGGTCAGCACATTAATTAAGGTCTTGCGACCAGATCAAGGCTTTAATCTTGATGGTTCCTTGTTGTCTTCGAGTAGGGCTAGATCTTCATTGATATCGGCTGTGTCACTCGAGGGTCGCTGATTCACTAGCATACAAGTTCATACCTATGAGATCTTTGGATCATGTTACCCGGGCCCTTAAATTAGATAACAAGCATTAGGAGAACATAGATAATCATTCTCACTATTTAATAAACACTATAACAATCACAAATGGATGGATTTAAAGGAGGCATGACACATCTCACCAATCCCCTACATCTCCCACGCCTATGGGGATTTACTCAAACATGAGAGGAAGACAAATCAAAAGCATAATTGTATTGCAAATAGGAATCATCTCAAAGTTATTGTAGCAAACCACAATGGGGATTGAAGATCAAATCAAATACAAACCAAAGGAAGATCAAAGTATCAAACCCTAATCTTACAATTGCCAATCTCTCTCTCTAAGTAATGATGGGGATGATGGTGGAATGTGTGGTTGAGGAGTTGAAAATATTCGAGGAACGATGGGAGGTAATTCTCCTCTTCCAAATCTGATCTAACCCTCTCTGGATGAGTTAGCGGTGGCGGTGTTCTGTTTTTCGTCCCCTTTCCTTCAAGAAAGTTTCTTGTGTTGATATAGTGGAGCTAGCGGCGTGTAGTACGGGCGGACGGTAATGGCGCATCCCGACCGTACTGAAGGGTTCCTTGTGTTGATATGTAGTCCTCTACGCCCTCCTTTGGGAAACCTGAGTAGCACCTTTTTGATCACCCATTCATGGTATGATACTTGATACCATCTAAGCTCCCTCCAGAATGGTGATTTGCATTATCTCATAGTCTAAGGATCAGGTTACGAGATTTCCTTTGTTTATCATTAATGGTGAACTTTGTAACTAGATCTAATTATATACAACTGTTAGGTGTTTGTCTATCACATCATTCAACCAATGATATGACTGATGGGTTCGTAGCATGGAAAACAAAAAATTTCTACCGCAAGAACCAACAAAACCCAATTCTAATCTAGATAAAAGCTAAGATCTAATCTATTAGACATGTGCAACGAGATAGATAGGAACTAACCCTCGTAGATCCGAAAGCGTTAACGAGATTAGATCTCGTGGTTGACGTAGTCGATCACTTGCCGATCTCAAGATCGTGTGGACGATCCTTCCGGCGTCGCGTTCTAGTAGCGCTTCCGCAGTCGGTCAAGTGGACAATCCTTCCGGCGCCGCGTTTCGGCAGCGCTTCCGCAGTCGGTCACACGTGCGGAGTCGAAGCAGACCTTCCTCTCCTCGTTCCAGCGAGCAGCGGAGGTAGTAGATCTTCTCCACGGAATCACAGCAGCATGACGGCGTGGTGGTGGTGGTGGAGTAGAGAATTCTGCAGGGCTTCGCCTATGCCTGTGCAGAAGAAAGGAGGAGGAGAGAGGCGGCAGAGATTGGGAGTTATGGAGGAGAGGCAAGGGGTGGCGCCTCCCCCTTCTATTTAAAGGAGGGAGGGCGCCTGGGGAGGAGGAGTCCTAGTAGGACTCCCCACCTCCTTGGGCCGGCGGATTGGGGAGGGGGGGAGGAGTCCTCCACCCCACGACTCCTTGTCTTGAACCACCAGGACTACTTGACCCCTTCCTTGGTTTTAAAGAAAACTCCAAGAAATTTTCTAGAACCTTCCGGAACATTCCGAAACCTTCTAGAATCCTCATACAAACACTCCAGAACATTTCCTAACTCAGAAAATGATACCCAATATATGAATCTTATTCTCCGGACAATTCCGGATCTCCTCGTGATGTCCCGGATCCAATCCGAGACTCCGAACAACATTCGGTCTCCAACGCACATTCCATATCTACTTAAAACAACTTCGAACCTTAAGTGTGTCACCCTACGGTTCGTGAATATGTAGACATGACAGAGACACATCTCCTATCAATAACCATCAGCGGGACCTGGAGATCCATAATGGCTCCCACATACTCAACGATGACTTCGTGATCGATTGAACCATTTACATACGAAACCAATTCCCTTTGTCACGCGATACTATACTTATCCGAGGTTTGATCGTCAGCATCTCCATACCTAATTCTACCTCGTTACTGATAAGTACTCTTTACTCGTTCCATGATTTGTCATCCCTTGTGACCTAGTCACATGCTTGCAAGCTAACTAGATGACATTCCACCGAGAGGGCCCAGAGCATATCTATCCGTCATATGGATGGACAAATCCCAATCTTGGTCCATGCGCTTCAACACATACTTTCAGAATACCCAGTGACACCTTTATGACCACCCAGTTACGAAGCGGTGTTTGATGTCATCAAAGTACCCATCCGGTGATGGTGATTAACACAACCTCATGTCGAAGGATTAGATTACTATGCATTTAAAAGCTTACAGCAATACGAACTTAATGACTTGATCTTATGTTACGCTTACTATGGGTGTATGTCCATAACATCATTCTCCTAATGATATAACCTTGTTATTAATCACATCCTTATGTCCATGATCAGGAAACCATGATCATCAATCAATCAACAAGCTAGTTCAACAAGAGGCTTACTAGGGACTCTTACATTTTTACAAAACACACATGTATTAGTGTTTCCTAATAATACAATTATAGCATGGGATGTAAACATTCATCATAAACACAAAGATATAATAATAATCACTTTTATTATTGCCTCTTGGGCATATCTCCAACAGTCTCCCACTTGCACTAGAGTCAATAATCTAGATTACATGGTAATATACCTAACACCCATGGCGTTCTGGTGTTGGTCATGCTTTGCCCTAGGGAGAGGTTTAGTCAACGGATCTGCCACATTCAGATCAGTGTGTACTTTGCAAATCTTTATGTCACCATCTGGAACATACTCGCGAATAGCGTGGAAACGTAGCTTGATGTGCTTCGGCTTGCTATGTGACCTTGGCTCCTGTGCATTAGCTATGGCACCTGTGTTGTCACAATAGATGGCCATCGGGTCCAACACACTGGGAACCACGCCAAGTTCAGTAATGAATTCCTTCATCCAAACGGCTTCTTGTGCAGCCTCCGAAGCAGCTATGTATTCCGATTCAGTTGAAGATTTGGCCACAACGCTTTGCTTCGCACTCCTCCAGCTCACTGCAGCACCATTCAAAATAAATACGTATCCCGACTGTGACTTCGAGTCATCCGGATCGGTGTTCCAACTAGCATCGGTGTAACCGTTTACAACAAGCTGTTCATCACCTCCATAAGAAAGAACCATATCCTTAGTCCTATTTAGGTACTTTAGGATATTCTGGACCGCTGTCCAGTGCTCCATTCCAGGATCACTTTGATATCTGCTAGTCAAACTAACAGCATGTGCTATATCCGGTCTTGTACACAGCATGGCATACATGATAGAACCTATGGCCAAGGCATAGGGAATATTATTCATTTTCTCTCTATCTTCTGCCGTAGCTGGACTTTGAGTTTTACTCAAGGTCTTACCTGACAACATGGGCACGAACCCTTTCTTGCTATCTTCCATTCTAAACTTCTTTAGAACTTTGTCTAAGTATGTACTTTGTGAAAGCGCTATTAGGCGTCTTGATCTATCTCTATAAATCTTGATGCCTAGAATATATGCCGCTTCGCCAAGATCCTTCATTGAAAAACTATTATTCAAATAGGTTTTGACGCAACTAAGAAGTTCTATATCATTCCCAATCAACAATATGTCATCTACATATAGTACTAGGAATGCTATAGAGCTCCCACTCACTTTCTTGTAAATACAAGCTTCTCCATAAGTTTGTATAAATCCAAAGTTTTTGATTACTTTATCAAAACGTTGATTCCAACTCTGGGATGCTTGCTTCAGTCCATAAATGGAGCGCTGAAGTTTGCATACCTTGTCAGCATCTTTAAGATCGACAAAACCCTTGGGTTGTACCATATACAACTCTTCCTCAATGTCACCATTAAGGAACACCGTTTTGACATCCATCTGCCAAATCTCATAATCGAAATATGCAGCAATTGCTAGCAAAATTCTCACAGACTTTAGCTTCGCTACTGGTGAGAAAGTCTCATCATAGTCAACTCCTTGAATTTGTCGGAACCCTTTCGCGACAAGTCGAGCTTTATGGACGGTAACATTACCATCAACATCTGTTTTTCTCTTGAAAATCCATTTGTTCTCGACAGCCTTACGGCCATTAAGTCCACCAAAGTCCACACTTGGTTTTCGTACATGGATCCCATTTCAGATTTCATGGCTTCTAGCCATTTATCGCAATCTGGGCTCACCATAGCTTCTTCATACGTCGCAGGGTCATCAGCGTTGTCCACCAACATGACGTTCAAGGCAGAGTCATACCAATCAAGAGTGGTATGAACCCTCATTGACCTGCGAGGTTCAGTAGTAACTTCATTTGAAGTTTCATGATCATTATCATTAGCTTCCTCTTCAATTGGTGCAGGCGGCACACAAACATCTTCCGGTGTTGCGCTACTCTCAAATCCGAGAGAAGGTTCAATAACCTGATCGAGTTCTACTTTCCTTCCAGTCACCTCCTTCGAGAGAAACTCCTTCTCAAGAAAGGATCCATTCTTGGCAACGAAAACTTTGCCTTCGGATCTATGATAGAAGGTATACCCAATTGTTTCTTTAGGGTATCCTATGAAGACGCATTTCTCCGCTTTGGATTCTAGCTTATCAGGTTGTAACTTCATTACATATGCTTCCCAACCCCAAACTTTAAGGAACGACAACTTAGGTTTCTTACCAAACCACAATTCGTACGGTGTCATTTCAACGGATTTAGATGGTGCCCTATTTAAAGTGAATGCGGCTGTCTCTAATGCATAGCCCCAAAACGATAGCGGTAAATCTGTAAGAGACATCATAGACCGAACCATATCAAAGAGAGTTCGATTACGACGTTTGGACACACCATTACGCTATGGTGTTCCCGGCGGTGTCAACTGCGAAAGTATTCCACATTTCTTTAAATGCATGCCAAACTCATAACTCAGATATTCACCTCCGCGGTCAGAACGCAGAAATTTAATCTTCTTGTTACGATGATTTTCCACTTCACTTTGAAATTCCTTAAACTTCTCGAAAGTTTCGGATTTATGTTTCATAAAGTAGGTCATCCGTGAAAGTGAGAACATAACGATATCCACCATGCGATGCTACACTCATTGGACCGCACACATCGGTATGTATTATTTCCAATAAGTCTGTAGCTCGCTCCATTGTACCAGAGAATGGTGTCTTAGTCATTTTTCCCATTAGACATGCTTCGCATCTTTCAAGTGATTCAAAATCAAGTGATTCAAGAAGTCCATCTGAATGGAGTTTCTTCATACGCTTCACTCCAATGTGACCAAGACGACAGTGCCACATGTATGTAGAATTATCATTCAATTTTATTCGTTTAGCATCTATGTTGTGAACATGTGTATCACTACTATCGAGATTCAGTAAGAATAAACCATTCATCTCAGGTGCATTACCATAAAAGATATTACTCATATAAATCTAACAACCTTTATTCTCGGACTTAAAAGAGTAACCGTCTCGCAATAAACATGATCCAGATATAATGTTCATGCTTAACGCAGGCACCAAATAACAATTATTCAAATTTAAAACTAATCCCGAAGGTAGATGTAGAGGGAGCGTGCCGACGGCGATCACATCAACCTTGGAGCCATTTCCAACGCGCATCGTCACCTCGTCTCTTGCCAGTCTTCGTTTATTCTGCAGCTCCTGTTTCGAGTTACAAATATGAGCAACCGAACCAGTATCAAATACCCAGGCACTACTACGATTACTAGTAAGATACACATCTATAACACATATATCAAATATACCTTTCTTCTTGATGTTGCCGTTCTTCAGATCCGGCAGGTACTTGGGGCAGTTACGCTTCCAGTGACCAGCACCCTTGCAGTAGAAGCACTCAGTTTCAGGCTTAGGACCAGCCTTGGGCTTCTTAGCAGGTGCGGCAGCTTTCTTGCCGTCCTTCTTGAAGTTGCCCTTGTTCCTAGGCTCGCCCTGTCTCTTGAAATTGGTGGTCTTATTGACCATCAACACTTGGTGCTCCTTCTTGATCTCCACTTCAGCAGTTTTCAGCATGGACGATAGTTCAGGCAACGTCTTGTTCATGCAGTGCATGTTGTAGTTCATCACAAAGTTCTTGTAACTTGGTGGCAGTGATTGAAGGAGACGGTGAATCCCCAACTCATTAGGAATCGATATTCCCAACTCTTGGAGCTTCTTTGCGTACCCAGACATGGTGAGCACGTGCTCGCTAACGGAGCTTCCCTCTTCCCTCTTACAGTTAAAGAACTTTTCGGAGACCTCATAGCTCTCCATGGCCGCGCGAGTCTCAAAAATTAGCCTGAGCTCCTTAATGATCTCGAACGGGTCGTGGTGCTCAAAACGCTTTTGGAGCTCTGCTTCTAAACCGTACATGATGATACACTGAACTGTGGAGTAATGATTTTTCCGAGTGGCGTAAACATTCTTTACGTCATCGGTGGCATCATCTGCAGGTGGGTCACCTAGCGGTGCTTCGAGCACATAGGTCAACTGACCAGCCCTGAGGACGATCTTTAGTCCACGGAACCAGTCCGTGAAATTGCTTCCATTGTTCTTAAGCTTTTCTTTCTCTAGGAACGCATTGGAATTGATGGAGGGGGTCGCCATAATCTACAACAATTTGCAAGTAGTTTAGACTAAGTTTATGATGAATTGAGTTCAAATTTAATTCTTAAACTAACTAGGTGAACTCCCACTCAAAACAACATCCCTCACATTGTCTTAGTGATTACACGAACCAAGTCCACTACACCAAGTCCGATCTTCACGAGAGAAGATGTAGTTTCATCGGCGAACAATCTTCATGTTCATCATATCATTTATATGACTCATGCTCTACCTTTCGGTATTCTGTGTTCCAAGACCATGTCTGTACATGCTAGGCTCGTCAAGATAACCTTAGTTTCCGCATGTGCAAATCTGGCTTGCACCCGTTGTATGCACACGTAGAATCTATCACATCTGATCATCACGAGATGCTTCGAAACGACGAGTCTTAGCAACGGTGCCAACTAAGGGTGAACACTTTATTACTTGATATTTAGTGAGAGGGATCATCTTATAATGCTACCGTCGCGATCTAAGCAATACAAGATGCATAAAGGATTAACATCACAGGCAATTCATAATTAGTGTGATATGATATGGCCTTTTCTTCTTGCGCCTTTGATCTCGATCTCCAAAGCACGAACATGATCTCCATCATCACCAGCATTGCGTCAAGGTCAGTGGCGCCACTTCATGGTTGTCCATCATCACTAGCAACTATTACAACTACTTGGAATAAAGCTATTACAAGATGAATAGACGCGCAGGTCTTAACAGAATTAAAGACAACCATTAGGCTCCTGCCGGTTGCCATATTACAACAAGGATCATTGCATACATCAAATACAATCACAATCACATGATGGCAATATCACATCACAAAACCCCTACAAAAACAAGTTAGACGCCTCTAATTTTCTTTGCATGTTTTACGTGGTTTGGGGCTTTCGCATCAGACCGATCTTACCTACGAACAAGAACCACAACGTTGATACAAGTCTTGTAAGATGCTCATCGTAAATTGAATCTTAACTATGGTGGAGAGACAGACACCCGCAAAGCCACTTGTGCAAAGCAAGTTGCACGTCAAGCGTGGAGCAAGTCTCATGTGCGATGACAAGTAATGTTAGCCCGAGCCGCTTCATCCCACCATGCCACAAGATGCAAAGTACACGCTAAGACACCGACAACAAAAGCATCAACGCCCACAAAAACATTGTGTTCTATTCGTGCAACAGATCTACGCATAGATACGGCTCTGATACCACTGATGGGTTCGTAGCATGGAAAACAAAAAAATTCTACCGCAAGAACGAACAAAACCCAGATCTAATCTAGATAAAAGCCAAGATATAATCTATTAGACATGTGCAATGAGATAGATAGGAACTAACCCTCGTAGATCCGAAAGCGTTAACGAGATTAGATCTCGTGGTTGATGTAGTCGATCACTTGCCGATCTCAAGATCGTGTGGACGATCCTTCCGGCGTCGCGTTCCGGCAGCGCTTCCACAGTCGGTCAAGTGGACGATCCTTCCGGCACCGCGTTTCGGCAGCGCTTCCGCAGTCGGTCACACGTGCGGAGTCAAAGCAGACCTTCCTCTCCTCGTTCCAGCGAGCAGTGGAGGTAGTAGATCTTCTCCACGGAATCACAGCAGCACGACGGCGTGGTGGTGGTGGTGGAGTAGAGAATTCTGCAGGGCTTCGCCTATGCCTGTGCAGAAGAAAGGAGGAGGAGAGAGGCGGCAGAGATTGGGAGTTATGGAGGAGAGGCAAGGGGTGGCGCCTCCCCCTTCTATTTAAAGGAGGGAGGGCGCCTGGGGAGGGGGAGTCCTAGTAGGACTCCCCACCTCCTTGGGCCGGCAGATTGGGGAGGGGGGAGGAGTCCTCCTCCCCACGACTCCTTGTCTTGACCCACCAGGACTCCTTGACCCCTTCCTTGGTTTTCAAGAAAATCCAAGAAATCTTCTAGAACCTTCCGGAACATTCCGAAACCTTCTAGAATCCTGATACAAACACTCCAGAACATTTCCTAACTAAGAAAATGATCCCCAATATATGAATCTTATTCTCCGGACGATTCCGGATCTCCTCGTGATGTCCCGGATCCAATTCGAGACTCCGAACAACATTCGGTCTCCAACGCACATTCCATATCTACTTAAAACAACTTCGAACCTTAAGTGTGTCACCCTACGGTTCGTGAATATGTAGACATGACAGAGACACATCTCCTATCAATAACCATCAGCGGGACCTGGAGATCCATAATGGCTCCCACATACTCAATGATGACTTTGTGATCGATTGAACCATTTACATACGAAACCAATTCCCTTTGTCACGCGATACTATACTTATCTGAGGTTTGATCGTCAGCATCTCCATACCTAGTTCTACCTCGTTACTGATAAGTACTCTTTACTCGTTCCGTGATATGTCATCCCTTGTGACCCAGTCACATGCTTGCAAGCTAACTAGATGACATTCCACTGAGAGGTCCCAGAGCATATCTATCCGTCATATGGATGGACAAATCCCAATCTTGGTCCATGCGCTTCAACACATACTTTCAGAATACCCAATGACACCTTTATGACCACCCAGTTACGAAGCGGTGTTTGATGTCATCAAAGTACCCATCCGGTGATGGTGATTAACACAACCTCATGTCGAAGGATTAGGTTACTATGCATTTAAAAGCTTACAGCAATACGAACTTAATGACTTGATCTTATGCTATGCTTACTACGGGTGTATGTCCATCACATCATTCTCCTAATGATATAACCTTGTTATTAATCACATCCTTATGTCCATGATTAGGAAACCATGATCATCAATCAATCAACAAGCTAGTTCAACAAGAGACTTACTAGGGACTCTTACATGTTTACAAAACACACATGTATTAGTGTTTCCTAATAATACAATTATAGCATGGAATGTAAACATTCATCATAAACACAAAGATATAATAATAATCACTTTTATTATTGCCTCTTGGGCATATCTCCAACAATGACCTCATTGTCAATTGGCATAAATGCCCATGACCTTGAAACCCTAGATCATCCTTAGGACCAATTAGCTAGTTCTCTAGAGGTAACTAGAGACTTGGTTTGTTTACATACCAGCGATGTACCAATGTTTCCACTTGATACAGTTAAAGAAGAATATGAAACTATTATAACCTAATTGAGAGATGATAATAAAAACCTATTTATTATTTGCCTCTAGGGCATATCTCCTTCAGTCTCCCACTTGCACTAGAGTACAAATAATCTTGCTCGCATTTTACTCATCATAAACCATATCACATATGTGTTTATTGATCTTGCATTCTTATGGAAAACATCCTATCCATGTTCTATTTTACCAGATCATTTTGTCATTTGCAAATCGTTAATGTCTTCCTAATTTAGACATTCATACCATTATCTCATAATGGGTTGAAGTATTTGTTTGGCGACAAAGTGAGACTTTGTTTCTAGTGTTTACTATGATGGTCGCTTTCATCGTTGTCACGTAAACTTTGAAACACACTTAGCACTCCTTTGTGTACGTATAGTAGTTATGGCAACAGAGTGAGGTCGGTTTCTAGGAGCCAACAATGACGTTAGATCAGCCAAAAACAAGCTTTCTCATAGGCACTATGCCCTGGGACACACCCTCTGCGTAAATACATACTAGTCCCGCCACAAAAATATACATCACGTTAGATGGTGCCCTTATACTTCTTTATCTATGTAGATCCTAGTACATGAAATGCAACTATGCGCCTTACTTTGCTTCTTGACATTTAAGGACAAACTTAATTCGGGTTCAGTGATTAACTCAGGAATCACTTCAAGACATGTTCTTACAAGTAAGAGTTTGTCCTTCCAACCAGAACCTCGGGTCACATTACATCGAGTATACAATATGGTTGTATGGAAGAACCTACGACTGAGGCATAGGAGATGCATCACACTTCTTTCTTTCTTTTAACCATAGTTGTAATACTAAGACTAACTCAATGCTTCATACAAGTAAGAACTTCTTTCTTACCTTGTTCTATTATGAGCTAGTTCAGAATTTTGTCTAGGACATTCTGAACATTTTCAGAATCAAGTCCAGGAAACATTCGACATTTAATGTTTATTAAACTCACCAATCTATCTCGATAGATTCTATTGTTTAATAACTTGTTAAACTTCATCCATATTTACCAACTTAAATGTTATTAGTACCAATCACATCATTCATATATGTCATCCACATATTTTAGAATATGTCACACTCCCACTCCCACTCAAATATGACATCCATATATGAGATCCAGTGATTTCACTTAGCTTCCACTCAAAATATGTTTGCTACATATTATGATTCAGCCAAGCTACTTTGCTCCACTCAAATGCAGGTCCTCTCAATAATCTTGGACATTCCAAAATTCTTTGAATCATCAAATTAAAAATTCTAGCTACGAGATTCCAATATCCATATATTGCTGGTGTAAATCCAATGGACTCAAGCATCGCTACATTTGTAGTTAAATCCTTGAATTTGTCCAAACATACTTTCCGACAAATCAAGCTTTATGTCTTCGTTAAGTTTCATTTCCTTCTTATGGCTTTGCAATCATTTAAAAATATCAAGTAAACCTCTTTACTTAATAAGATCAAGTAACATATTACTTTGCAGTCTTAAATGTAACTTAATATAGGATTTTATGACTCGTAGTCATTTCTCGCACTTAGGTCCATCACGCTTATTTGTAGTTCATAGGTATGTCTTCAAATAACATGACAAGTAAATCAATAATATAATTCCGCGAACTTGTAGAGTACATATTGTTGAATCCTACTTTATTTAGTAAAAGTATTCGCTGAGACTTTATGACAATTATCAATAGTTTATCCTCTATTTGTAGAGTTTAGTTTCACGGGACGTATTCCGCTGCGCCACTCAACAATCCGGAGGCAAGGTCAAATACCTTGTTTTGACATTTTACTTTCTTCCACCTGTATCTTCATCAAGACACATAAACTTAGGACAATAGCAGGTTTACCCCTTGTGGAACATGTATTCATAGTTTCCTAAGAATACGCTACAAAGACTTGTTTATTCGCTATGATTTCAAATTATCAAAACCTACAGAAACTCGAACATGCCATAACTCTTATGGTATTGTTTCCACGAATCTTTTAGATGTTACTTTGTATTTCAAAAGAGTGTTTGCTTATTTCGATCTCTAACTCTAAACGATAATTATAACCCCGATAAGTGATAATATTATACCATATGTATCTAATACAACATGATTATGATATTTAGACATTTCAATATAGTTTGAATTTGTCCAATTGTCATAATTTGTGAAACATCTTTCACAAGTCCATTTATGCTAAAATTAACTTAAATACTTTAGTCATGTTGATCAAATCAAAGAGACTTTTGTATTCTTGTTAATTCAATATCCTCCTTCACTTTGAAATCTTTTGAACAATTGGTTTCAAACTTATGTTTCATTAAGTAAATACTCATATTCACTTAAATCCAGAATGAAGTATGAAATAATGATTTCCACTATTTATTGAAAACACGATACATCACTATGTATAAGATTCAACATGAAGTATAAATAATGAGTTATACTATTTGTTAAAAATATGATACATCGTTATGTAAAAAGTTCAACAATTCTTTGCATATCACCATTTTACCATGTTGGGAATATGCCCTAGAGGCAATCATATATGATGTTATTCCCAATGTATTCATAAAGTTATTGTCCATGTATGAACTACTGATATATATCATTGGATATGTGATTCTATTGTGGATATATATATTCATATTGTTCATACTAATTGTCCTTGGTCGTTGAGGTTGTGCTGGACATACAACTTAGACTAATGTGAAAGTCGGTAGATGACTCGGTTCCACTTGTCATGGGCATAGAGATGATATTCCAACTTACACGGATTCGGCTAAAGAGTTGAGCAAGTCAGACTGACCCATATTGAGATGCAGCGAACAGGTCGTCATTGGAATGTCTTAATCAATGTAATCCTTAGACCTGAGGTTATTGCACAATCTGAGTTGAGGATCACTGACTTAGGTTCTGTCAAACGATGTTCCGTCATTGGGAAGTTATAAAGGCAGAGTTCGGGTCGACTGAGAGTCAAGTTGCGTGATGTGAATAACCAAGATGGGATTTTGCCCCTCCGTCTGGAGAGGTATTCTCTGGGTCCTCTCGGAAGATATGATTAGGAAAGCATGGCCATGCACGACTCGGTTAAGTGTTAACTGAGGCGATCGACTAAGAGTTAGTCTGATGAATCACTTATCTCGGATCGAGAAAGAGTTGGACTATTTAAGGGATGACGATTATTCGCCTACAGTTCGACAAGGTATATCGTGAGGCAAAAGGGACTTAGACGGAAGTCGCATTGGAAGGTATGTCGTCATGACTCTTTGGTACTTGGGAGTCGGCACGTTCTGCTAGGAGCCACTGCCGACTGGTCGGTCACGAGTGAGACTCGGATAGTCCAGGTTACCATGAGCTTGTCGGGTCACACACTTAAGAGTGGGAGCAAGTTTGGGTTAGACCCAAACAGGAAATCTATTTGGGTTGGACCCAAATAGAGACATGGACTTAGTCAGTGAGTTGGACTCGTAGTGACTAATATAGGCCTTTTAGTGAATGGGCCACAAGTGTGGAGCCCACTTTCACTCCCTATATAAGCTGGGGTGCAGGTGCTTAGAGCACAAGGTTAGGTCACTCCATGTGTTGGAAACCCTAGCCCTAGTCCGTCATGTCGCCGCCATACCGGACCTAGTAGTCCAACGCTGGCGCTCCTCCTCGTACGTGTGGATACTGGCGGAGGTGTTGTACGTTCAGCACTTCGACGATCATGGAACCAGAACGGATCGTGAGGACTGCACTGCATCAAGCGACATGCTTCATCGATTCCACAACTGCACGTCTAGTGGTAATCCTCGTGGCCTTCTACCTGAGCTAGATCTTGGGATCACCGCGTAGGGAAAAAGTTTTGTTTATCTCTGCGTGACCCAACAATGGTATCAAAGCGTTAGCTTCTGGTTTTAGGCTCGAGATCATGCATATGTGATATGCGGTTGGCGTTAGATTGGATCTAATTGCAGTTTTGGTGGTCGATCTATGAGATAGATCAGTTTTGTACGAGGTTGATTGGA
Source organism: Avena eriantha (assembly GCA_910589775.1). Classification (NCBI taxonomy): domain Eukaryota; kingdom Viridiplantae; phylum Streptophyta; class Magnoliopsida; order Poales; family Poaceae; genus Avena; species Avena eriantha. The sequence continues at coordinate 235,710,107 of OU342742.1, read as the reverse complement.
TCAACTGTACTCAGGGAATTGGATGATCCATTTTCCGTGATCATACTGCTAAGGTCGTGGAACGACATACCCCTACCGGTCGGCTTCCACCATCGGGGTAGACTGTGACACGTAAATCCGGATGCGGTGATCGAATATCAAAGAGTTTGGTCGAATCGAAGTCTGGATCAGATTTGGGTAAAATTGTTTTATCCGATGACAAAATCCATGTCCGGAATGCAGATGAGATTTGTGTTTTTGGAAAAATCATCGGGCGTTTCCCGCACCCGCGAGGGGCGCTACCCCTTCGATCTCCGCCCGCTATCCAGCTAGCGGGGCCGTCGGCTTCGCCCTGTCGTAGCGCCTTAGATGTCGTTGCAAGTTTCACAACACCGGTAGATATCGAATCTATGCATAACTTGTTTTTGCAGGATGATGTTGTGAATGGTATGGCTTATGTGCATGTGATGTGTGTAATCCATACGTGATCTGCGTATCATGGTTTTTGTCAGCCGGCTGTAACCTAGGTGCTGTCATTTTATTGTATAACGACCTGCGTGTCGGATTCTTGATGTAATTTACATTACTAGCTAGTGTAGCTATTTGGAGAACCCGGATGGCATGCAAGTCGATGTACAAGTTGGCTACATGGTGTAAGACGGCACGTGACAAGATTTGACACGAGTCGAATTACAAGCTTTGTGGAGATGGAGATCGCCATGAAGAGAGCCATACCATGTCACATTATAATTGCTTTATTTTGTGTTATTGTTATGTCTCTGTTTTACCTCTATTAGATAGTTGGTAGAAAGTAATCCCTCAAAGAAGGTCTAGTCGGTTTCCCCGCCAGTGTTGCACCATCACCAGTTGGACATTTTTGGTAGTGGGCTCATAAAATTGAGGTGCTATTAATTCTTTCCGAACTAGGTGGGTTTGAGTCGGACTCTTACAGCGGAAGCACTCGGTAATCTAGATGGGTGTATCACAACGGCTGTGGGACTCGAGGAAAGGTCGGATGGGAGTGGGGGCATGTGATGCCACCCGTCCAACAGGAGTCGTATGAGATGCGATTGACAAGGAGTTGTCTACCTAGATCACTTGATGGATATCGGTGATGCTAAAGCTCACTAGTCGACTTGCTTATTTAGGGTCCTGAATCACTAAGCAACCATCGGAGGGGTGTTGGTTCTAGTGGGAGCATAAGTATTAAAATGTTTAATATGCTTGCTCTTTTATGGATACATGTCTTAAGTGTTTTGCATATTTTTCTGTTGTAGATCAATGGCACCTAGCAGTCTCCCTCAGATTTCCAGCTTTGCTTTGAGAACCATCTTAGAGAAAGATAAGCTAAATGGAACTAACTTCACCAACTGGTATCGTAATCTGAGAATTGTTCTCAAGCAAGAAAAGAGGGACCATGTCCTAGACAACCCACTTCCAGATGAGCTGAATGAGAATGCGAGTGTCACAACCACCAATGCCTACCGTAGGACATGTGATGAGTCTACGGAGATTAGCTGTCTTATGCTTGCTCACATGGAACCGGACTTGTAGCAGCAGTTTGAGAATGTTGAGGCCTACGATATGATCGAAAGCCTCAAAAGTATGTTCCAGGCTCAAGCGAAGACTGAGAGGTATCAAGTATCTCAAGCTTTGTTGAGGTGCAAGCTTAAGGATGGCGATCCACTGAGTCCGCATGTGATCAAGATGGTTGGTTACGTGCAGTCTTTGGAAAGGCTGGGCTACCCCATTAGCGAAGAGTTCGCTACAGACATAATTCTGAACTCTCTTCCTAGTGTGTATGGTCAGTTCATATCGAACTACCACATGCATGGTCTGGATAAGAACCTCACCGAATTACATGGGATGCTCAAGCAGACTGAGGCGGATCTCAAGAAAGGCACAAGTCAAGTGTTGATGGTGCAGAATAAGGCTAAGTTCAAGAAGAGTTCTTGGACTAAGAAGAAGAAGGCAAAGTCGGGAGGTAAGGCCGAGGACCCGGTCCAAAGCGCTTCCTCAGGGACTAAGCCATCTCCTGCAGCCGGATCCACTTGCTTCTATTGCAAGGTGGATGGCCACTGGAAAAGGAATTGCATCAAGTATCTGGCTGATAAAGCCAAGAGTGGAGGTGTGACTTCCGGCTCAGGTACGCTTATTTGCAATGTTATAGACATTTATATTGCTGATGCACCTGGTAGTTCTTGGGTATATGATACCAGATCAGTTATTCACATCTGCAACTCGTTGCAGGGACTGGTAAGAACTAGGAGCATGGCGAGAGGCGAGGTTGACATTCGAGTCGGCAACAAAGCGAGAGTCGTTGTGTTGGAAGTCGGCACGATGCAACTTCATTTATCTTCGGGATTCTTAATGGAACTAAATAATTGTTATTATGTTCCAGTGCTTAGTCGAAACATTATTTCTGCCTCATGTTTGATGAGACAAGGCTATGAGTCGAATATTAAGAATAATGGTTGTTCTTTGTATTTGAATGATATGTTTCACGGCTTTGAACCCGTCCAGGATGGGTTTTTTTTGAATCTTGATGGTGAATCTGTCTATAATATAAATGTGAAAAAGTTGAAACCAAATGATCTGAATATGACTTACTTTTGGCACTGTCGGCTTGGTCATATAAGTTGGAAACGCATGAAGAAGCTCCATGATGATGGACTCCTAACTTCGTTCGACTTGGATTCATTCGAGACATGTGAATCCTACCTACTCGGCAAGATGACCAAGACACCTTTTGCAAAGAGTTGTGAAAGGGCATCCGAGACTAATACATAGTGATGTATGTGGCCCGATGAGCACGAAATCCAGAGGTGGTTATGAGTACTTCATTACCTTCACTGATGATTTGAGTAGGTATGGATATATCTAATTGAAGAAACATAAGTCGGAAGCCTTTGAAAAGTTCAAGGAATTCCAAAATGAGGTACAGAATCAACTCGGCAAGAAAATAAAGTTTCTTCGGCCAGACCAAGTAGGCGAGTACATGAGCCATGAGTTTGATGACCATCTAAAGAGTTGTGGAATAGTTCCCCAGCTCACTCCTCCAGGAACGCCGCAAAGAAACGGTGTGTCGGAAAGGAGGAATCGGACCTTGTTGGACATGGTACGATCAATGATGAGTCGGATAGATTTGCCTTTATCATTCTAGGGTTATTGTCTAGAAACTATAGCATTCACACTAAACAAAGTACCATCAAAGTCGGTAGAGAAGACACCGCATGAGATGTGGACTGGCAAGAAGTCGAGTTTGTCTTTTCTTGAGATTTGGGGCTGTGGAGCATTTGTCAAGCGACTTCAGTCGGACAAGCTTATGGCCAATTCGGATAAGTGTATTTTCATGGGGCATCCGAGGGAGACCTTAGGCTACTACTTCTACAACCGAGAAGAGGGCAAAGTGTTTGTCGCTCGGAACGGGGTCTTCCTTGAGAAAGAGTTTCTCAGTCGAGGAGCACAGTGCAGCTCAAGAAATTCGAGAGATACCGGCCAGCAGCGAGTCGGCAAAAGCCTTATAGGTTGAGCCGGTCGTGGTACCTGAGCCGGCAACTGCACCGACACTGCGAAGATCGGCCAAATTGCGAAGTGTTCGCGATGTGTTACTATTGGACAATGATGAGCCAACAACTTATTCGGAAGCGATGGTGGGTTCTGATTGTGAGTCATGGCTTGGAGCTATGAGATCCGAGTTCAAGTCCATGGATGAAAATCAAGTTTGGAACTTGGTTGATCTACCAGACGGTGCAAGACCCGTCGAGTGCAAATGGGGCTTTAGGAAGAAAACTGATATGGATGGAAATGTTTCTGTCTATAAAGCACGGCTTGTCGTGAAGGGGTTCCGACAAGTTCAAGGAGTTGACTATGATGAGACTTTCTCTCCCATGGTGATGCTTAAGTCAGTTCGGATCATGTTAGCTATAGTAGCCTATTTCGACTATGAGATATGGCAGATGGATGTCAAGACGGCTTTCCTTAATGGAAATTTAACCGATGACGTGTATACGATACAGCCCGAGGGTTTTGTAGATCCAGCTAATGCTGAAAAGGTATGCAAACTTCAGAAATCCATTTATGGGTTGAAGCAAGCATCTCGGAGTTGGAACATTTGCTTTGATGAGGTAGTCAAATCGTTTGGCTTCATCCAGAGTGATCATGATTCTTGTTTATACAAGAAGTTTAGTGGGAGCAAAGTAAACTTTCTGATCTTATATGTGGATGACATATTACTGATTGGAAATGATCTCCAGATGTTGCAAGAGACCAAGGAATCATTGGAAAAGAGTTTTTCGATGACAGACTTGGGTGAGGCGACTTACATACTAAGAATCTGGATCTACAGAGATAGATCAAAGCGGCTCATTGGATTGAGTCAGAGTACATATCTAGACAAAGTGTTGAAGAAGTTCAATATGGAATCGTCTAAGAAGGGGTTCTTACCAATGTCCAATGGTGTAAAACTTAGCAAGACTCAGTGTCCTTCGACAACTGATGAGCGAAGTCAGATGAGTGCGATTTTGTATGTCTCTGCAGTCAGATCCATCATGTACGCTATGATTTGTACTAGGCCGGATGTTTCCTATGCTCTGAGTGTTGTGAGCAGATACCAGGCTGACCCTGGATAAATCCACTGGACAACAACTAAAAATATCCTCAAGTACTTGAGAAGGACTAAGGATATGTTCCTGGTTTATGGAGGTGAGGATGAACTCAATGTAAGGGGTTACACGGATGCAATTTATCTCACTGACTCGGATGATTCTCGTTCACAATCCAGATATGTGTTTGTGATAAACTGAGGGGCTGTGAGCTGGAAGAGTTCCAATCAAGAGATGCTGTCTACATCTACAACAGAGGCTGAGTATATTGCTGCCTCGGAGGCGGCAAAGGAAGCCATTTGGATGAGGAATTTCCTCATGGATCTTGGTGTGGTTTAGGGCTCGTCCAATCCGTTAGACGTGTATTGTGACAACAATAGTGCTATCGCACAAGCCAAGGAACCTAGACAACACCAGAAGAACAAACATATACTCACGCGGTACCACCTTATTCGCCAGTTCGTGGATCAAGGTGATATCAAGTTATGCAAGGTACACACGGATGCAAACATTACGGATCTGTTGACAAAGCCACTTCCACAGCCGAAGCATGAGGCGCATCTGAGAGCTATGGGCATTAGATGCTTAGACATATGATGTCGGATGATTGACTTTAGTGCAAGTGGGAGACTGTTGGTAATATGCCCTAGAGGCAATCATATATGATGGTATTCCCAATGTATTCATAAATTTATTGTCCATGTATGAACTACTGATATATGTCATTGGATATGTCACTCGATTGTGGAACTATATATTCATGTTGTTCATACTAATTGTCCTTGGTCGTTGAGGCTGTGCTGGACACACACCTTAGACTAATGTGAAAGTCGGCAGATGACTCGGTTCCACTTGTCATGGGCATAGAGATGCTATTCCGACTTACACGTATTCGGCTAAAGAGTTTAGCGAGTCGGACTGACCCATATTGAGATGCAACGAACAAGTCGTCATTTGCATGTCTCAATCAATGTAATCCTTAGACCGGAGGTTATTGCACAATCCGAGTTGAGGATCACTGACTTAGGTTCTGTCAAACATTGTTCCATCACTGGGCTGTTATAAAGGTGGACTTCGGGTCAACTGAGAGTCAAGCTGCGTGATGTGAAAAACCTGTTGGAGATATGCCCAAGAGGCAATAATAAAGTGGTTATTATTATATCTTTATGTTTATGATAAATGTTTAAATCCCATGCTATAATTGTATTAACCGGAAACATTAATACTTGTGTGTTTTGTAAACATAAAAGAGTCCCTAGTAAGCCTCTTGTTAAACTAGCTTGTTGATTAATGGATGATCATGGTTTCCTGATCATGGACATTGGATGTCGTTAATAACAAGATCATATCATTAGGAGAATGATGTGATGGACACACACCCGTAGTAAGCATAGCATAAGATCAAGTCATTAAGTTCGTTTGCTATAAGCTTTAAAATACATAGTAACCTAATCCTTCGACCATGAGGTTATGTTAATCACCATCACCGGATGGGTACTTTGATGACATCAAACACCGCTTCGTAACTGGGTGGTCATAAAGGTGTCATTGGGTATTCTGAAAGTATGTGTTGAAGCGCATGGACCAAGATAGGGATTTGTCCATCCATATGACAGATAGATATGCTCTGGGCCCTCTCGGTGGAATGTCATCTAATTAGCTTGCAAGCATGTGACTGGGTCACAAGGGATGACATAACATGGAACGAGTAAAGAGTACTTATCAGTAACGAGGTAGAACTAGGTATGGAGATACCGACGATCAAACCTCGGATAAGTAGAGTATCGCATGACAAAGGGAATTGGTTTCGTATGTTAATGGTTCTATCAATCACAAAGTCATCGTTGAGTATGTGGGAGTCGTTATGGATCTCTAGATCCCGCTGATGGTTATTGATCGGAGAGGTGTCTCCATCATGTCTGCATATTCACGAACCGTAGGGTGACACACTTAAGGTTCGAAGTTGTTTTAAGTAGATATGGAATGTGCGTTGGAGACCGAATGTTGTTCGGAGTCTCGGATTGGATTCGGGACATCACGAGGAGATCCGGAATTGTCCGGGGAATAAGATTCCTATATTGGGGATCATTTTCTAAGTTAGGAAATGTTCCAGAGTATTTGTATGGGGATTCTAGAAGGTTTCGGAACGTTCCGGAAGGTTCTGGAAGATTTCTTGGAGTTTGCTTGAAAACCAAGAAAGGATCAAGGAATCCATGTAGGGTAAGACAAGGATTCGTGGGGGAGTAGGACTCTCCCCCCACCTCCTTGATCCGCCGGCCAAGGGAGAGGGGAGTCCTACAAGGACTCCACCTCCCCATGGCGCCTCCCTCCTTTAAATAGAGGGGTGGAGGCGCCACCCTAGCCCCCTTGCACTTCAAACGCTAGCTGCCTCTCTCCTCCTCCTTTCTTCTGCTCAGGCTTAGGCGAAGCCCTGCAGAATTCTCTACTCCACCACCACCACCACGCCGTCGTGCTACTGGGATTCCGTGGAGAAGATCTACTACCTCCGCTGCTCGCTGGAACGAGGAGAGGAAGGTCTACTTCGACTCCGCACGTGTGACCGACTACGAAAGCGCTGCTGGAACGCGGCGCCGGAAGGATCGTCTACTCGATCTTGAGATCGGCAAGTGATCGACTACATCAACCACGAGATCCGACTCTCGTAACGCTTTCGGATCTACAAGGGTTAGTGCAGATCTATCTCGTTGCACATGTCTAATAGATTAGATCTTGGCTTTTATCTAGATTAGATCTGGGTTTGTTCGTTCTTGCGGTAGAAATTTTTTGTTTTCCATGCTACGAACCCTTCAGTGGTATCAGAGCCGTATCTATGCGTAGATCTGTTGCACGAGTAGAACACAATGGCTTTGTGGGCGTTGGTGCTTGTGCCGTCTTTTGCTTTGTGTACTTTGCATCTTGCGGTATGGTGGGATGAAGCGGCTCGGGCTAACCTTACATGTCATCGCACATGAGACTTGCTCCACGCTTGACGTGTAACTTGCTTTGCACAAGTGGCTTTGCGGGTGTCTGTCTCTCTCGCCATAGTATAGATCCAATTTACACTTTGCAACTTGATAGCACTTGTATCAACGTTGTGGTTCAGTTTCGTAGGTAAGATCCGTTCTTATTCGAAAGCCTCAAGCCACGTAAAACATGCAAAGAAAATTAGAGGCGTCTAACTTGTTTTTGCAGGGGTTTTGGGATGTGATATGGCCATCATGTGATTGTGATTATATTTGATGTATGCAATGATCCTTCTTGTAATATGGCAACCGGCAGGAGCCTAATGGTTGTCTTCAATTCTGTTAAGACCTGCGTGTCTATTCATCTTGTAATAGCTTTGTTCCAAGTAGTTGTAATAGTTGCTAGTGATGATGGACAACCATGAAGCGGCGCCACTGACCTTGACGCCATGCTGGTGATGATGGAGATCATGTCCGTGCTTTGGAGATGGAGATCAAAGGCACAAGAAGAAAGGGCCATATCATATCACACTAATTATGAATTGCCTCTGATGTTAATCCTTTATGCATCTTGTATTGCTTAGATCGCGACGGTAGCATTATAAGATGATCCCTCTCACTAAATATCAAGTAATAAAGTGTTCGTCCTTAGTTGGCACCGTTGCTAAGACTCGTCGTTTCGAAGCATCTCGTGATGATCGGGTGTGATAGACTCTACGTGTGCATACAACGGGTGCAAGCCAGATTTGCACATGCGGAAACTAAGGTTAACCTTGACGAGCCTAGCATGTACAGACATGGTCTCGGAACACGGAATACCGAAAGGTAAAGCATGAGTCATATGGATGATATCATGAACATGTTGATTGTTCGCCTTTCACGTGATGATCGGACTTGGTGTAGTGGATTTGGTTCGTGTAATCACTAAAACAACTCGAGGGATGTTGCTTTGAGTGGGAGTTCATTTGTAATTTGGATTAGTCGAACTCAATTTATCAGAAACACAATCAAAGTGAATTTGCATAGTTAGTTGTAGTCATTGGCATCCGTTCACCACCTTACGCTTAGTTATAGTTGAGATAGTGGAACTATAGAAATTCTAGATATTTACTTTACGAACTGGTATCGTATTGTTTTGAATGTCAATTTAAAGTTTATAAGTCCTATTGCAAACTTTCAGCAAACTTTATTTACTCCATGAAGTTTAATAAGTAGTATTAAATCAAGAGTAAGAATTCCAATGTTAGTATCTAAAGTATCATGTTTGCCTCCATGATTATTGATATTCAAAAGGTTGTTTTAATATCAAGATTATATTGGAGCTGAAAATTGTTTCAGAAACCATCATGTGTGAAAGATATTGTGATATCTGAAACAATGTTTTTGGTTGCATTATGATAGAGTATAATTTAGCAAAATACATGTTCTCATATTGTATGAGAATTTGTGAAGGATGGAGATACTAGGCATCCGAATCTACCAAAAAGGTTTTGGGAACTGATATTATATTCGCGATTCTTCCTTATAGGCTATAGTAGCTTGATCATGAAAGTTGTCATGATAAGGATGAATAGAAGATGTAAGTAAAATGTTTACTATACTAAAAGATTACTAAAGAATGGATTTTTGAAAGAACACCAAACATTTGATGATGGTGATCCACCTCAAAGTGCAAGTCCAAATGTATTAGTAGTTGACTATATACGCTTTGTACCATGTGTCATGTTGATGACACCACTATTGATGTTGATAGATTCTTTTAAAAGAAAAGGAATTGCTGAAAGAGAATCTATAAAATATTTGGCAGAAAATAAAAGGTTGGAGATGTCCAACTTAGGCATATAGAAGATATACATGTTATGGTTGTATTCCTTGCTTGTTAAACAATGTGGTTCTTAGGTATTGGATACCGGTATTGGATACCGAATTGGTTGGTATGAAGTGTCATACAGGACAACACAATTCATGAACTGCAATGACCTAAGTAACTAGCAAGAGAAAATGTGATGATGTTCATCGAAAACAAACAAAGGGTTGTTGTGTTGCTTGTTAACATCAAAGCTTGCCTTCAAGATTTGTTTCAATAATTGTTATTTTGATCAGGTATTATGATGACAAAAGGTTATTCAAATAATTACCGTATTCCATAATAGATGGATAATATACAAGTCTGGTAGGAGAAATAACGACCATAAAACTAATGCTAAAATGTCGCAAGACAAATGATTGAAAGATCAGTTGCGAAGTGACATCGCCGTTTAAATTATATTGAAAGTATATATGAAGAAACTCCATGTTGATGGATTTTTGGAGTCTTTGATTTGGATCAAATGACGCTTGTGATACTTTCCTAGAGATAATTAAAACTCCGTTCGTAGGCCAAAAGAGGAACGGACGACTAACTGATTGGAATTTGTACATATTGATGTATATAGTCCATTATGTGTAGTTGTGGGCGATGGATTTCAACTTCATATGCTTTCTCCAAAGATTTGAGTGAGTATATGTATATACTTACTCAATAAGGAAGAAGTATGAAACATTTGAAAAATGTTCAAAGACTTTCAAGATGAAGTGGAAAATCATTGTAACAAGAAAATAAAAGAGTTTATGATTGGATCATAAAGAAAGATGTTTGAGTTACAAGTTTAGCAAAACACCTAAGATTTGAG